>VZTR01027757.1:450256-510483 GCA_013400775.1 Chaetops frenatus | reverse complement strand
TTGGCTCACTGACACACACACACTGAGGAAGCCAGTGGTCACATGGGCCCTGCTTGCACAATTCCTGATCCAAACCCTCACCTTTCCTGGCCAGTCCTGACGGAAATCTGACAGAGGATTAAGAAATAATCTTTGCCGAGAGCAGTCATCACCCCAGGTCTTCAGGCTCGGCAAGAGTTTGTAGTCTACCGACCCAAATTCAACTCCTAAACCTAAATCTCTGGCAAGTCTTGTCAGAAAGATACTGGACAGTCACCTGGACTACAGGATTAAAAGACTGCACAAGGAATAACAGAAGCTTTTCCAGGAATAGCAAAGTTCCCTTTTTCCCTCACCAGCCTGGGATTGTAGGAAACAAGAATCTTTGCCACCATGAGACAAGAGAGCTGTTAGTAACGCTTAAACCTCCCGAGCGCTGTTATTTCTCAGAGAACTGAGCCAGCAACTGAGCAACTCCCATGTGCCTGCACTGCTTGGGGAGGGGCCAGACAACATCCCACTTCTGCCCGGAAAAAATTCAAGATCATAAAAAGTCATTCCCCTTCTCTCTCTCTCTGAGCCGTAACCAAAGCAAGAAAACCTTGCAGAACAACACTCTGGCTATTTATGGGAGACCTGATTCACTTGGGAAAAGCCCAGAGCCCAAAAGAAACAAAACCACCCCAAATTTCCAGCTGGAACCACGCTGCTTCCTGAACAGGGGCACACAAAGCTCTGTGAAGCCAGAGAGGATATTACAGACCAGAAAAAGCCAAAAGACGTGCTCTGCTTGGATACACTCTCTGACTGCTAATTCCAAAGCAAATTCCCCACAGACGGTAATGTTTTTCCTCTGCAATCATTACTGCCCTCACATAACGCCTTCTGTGGAAGCGTTTCAAACATCCATGGAGGCTTCAGAGGCTCGGTTGGCTTGTTTAGGGCTCCTTCTCACAGGCCAAACCCAAGCACCTCCATCACTGCTCCAGCCCCAGTTGCAGGGAAGTATGGATACAGTTTATAAACACTCCCCTTCCCTGCAACTCAGTCCTTCACTGCACCTCCCTGGAGCAGAATTACTCCATCCTTTGTTCCCAACAGCACCTCTCCAGCACAAACCCCACAGGCACAAACTAAGCAGACCTAAGGCAATGGCTCCAGCAGTAGCTGCAATTCCAAGCTCCCTGTTCCCTGGATTGCTCCTCCAAGCACTCCCAGCAATCTCACTTCAGCCCAGAGGCTCTCTGTCCTCAGAGGGAAACAACGTGATGGGACGCAGCTCTGGCACCACATCTCCTCTTCCCTTCTCCCCTTTTCCAGCAGACCAGACATGGCTGGAAATGCCATTCTCTACAGAGTTCATCTGAGAAAACAGGCCAACATAGCCTGGAAGGGCCATAAGCTCGGGCCTGTCAGGATTAGCCATAAACAACCTGGCCAAACCCCTGAGCCCTCAAGGAATGTGCCAAACACCTTCACAGAAAGCCAAGGCAGTAATGATTCCAGAGAAAAAGTTATTGGTAATTGCTTAAGATCCATGGGGAATTTCCTTTGGAATTATCAACCAGAGAGTGTATCCAAGCAGAGCATTTCTTTTGGCTCTGTTTCTAGTCTGTAATGTTCTCTCTGGCTTAAATTAGTTTTGTGTGCCTCCGTTAAGGAAGTAGCATGTTTTCACCTTGAAATTTGGTTTGGGGTTTGAATAGTCCACGTTGTTCTACCAGAGAAAGAGAATGGAAATTACTTTTTATTATCTTGAAACTTTTCCAAACGGAAGTGGGATGTCATCTTGCCTCTCCCCAAAGCACTCTAGGCACACGGGAGTAGCTCCAATAACAATGTTTGAAAGATTTAAGTATTAATAACAACTCTGTTGTGTCTTGGTTGTAAGGATTTGGTCCTACAGTCCCAGACTGATAAGGAAAAAAATGAACTTCCATTATGCATGGAAAATCTTGTGTTATTCCTTGTGCAGTCTTCTCATTGCGTTATGTGACTTACTGTCCAGTATCTTTCTAACAAAACCTTTTAGAAATTTAGATTAAGAATTTGAGCCTGCACTACAAAATCTTGAAAAGCCTGACAGACTGGGGTGATGACTGCTGTCAGCAAGGTTATTTATTAATACTCTGTCAGATTTCCCTCAGCTCTGGGCAGAAAAGGCAAGGGTTTGGGTTAGGAATTCTGTGAGCCGAGACACTGTGGCCATCGTCTTACTGTGTGGTGTGTCAGTGAGCCAGGGCTAGGACAAGGACTTGTGCAGGTACTGAGCTGGCACTGGAGCTGTTGCCCTCTGGAGTAATTGTAAAGGTATGATTACTGAACATTTTGAAGGCTATTTCCAGAATTCCATTTGCAGCCAGATCTCACTCCAAGTGCAGCAGTCCAGGTGAGGCTTCTCACCTCTCCAGCCCAATGCCTTCTGCTCAGCCCCAAAAATGTTCATTTTGTCTCCCAGAAATTATCTCGGATTTTACTCCCCAAACATCCTCTGACTAGCCCAAGTTTTACCCCCAAACTGTCCCTACTAAGTACTTTTAACCTCCAAATGTTTTTTCTGTTCCCTACTGATTACCTGAGATACTAAAACCAAAATGTTCACTCCGTCCCCTATAGTTTTCCTCATGTTTACCCTGAAAATGTTCGGCCTGTCTCTCAAAGATTAGCTCGGATCTTTTCCCTCAAAATGTCTCCACCTGCCCCCTACCAATAACAACCTCAATTTTAACCCCAAAATGTCAGCTACTAATTGCCTCAATTTTACCTCAAAATGCTAATTTTCTCCCATACACATTAATTCACATTTTACCCCCAAAATGTTAATTTCGGAACATGCCCAGCACCCGAGCAACAGGAGACCGTGAATGCCTGGCGGCGCCACAGCTCCGCACTTTGCACTCTGGGTACCGCGGCTCCACGCGGCCAGGACCGGCATGAGGCGGCGGCACTCGCGGAAGGCGGGAGGTCCTGGCCGCCGTACGAGATGTCACAGCATGAGGCGGCGGCACTCGCGGAAGGCGTGAGGCCGCGGCGTGGGACGTCATCCCCGCGCGACAGCACTGAGCAGAAACAGCCGCGGCGCGTGCGCGGCCTTCCCGAGGCATTGCGCGTGAGTAGCTGCGTCCGCTCCCTTTGCAGCGCGGCTTTCTTCAATCAGCATCATCGGGTCACTGCGCATGTGCAGCTTTTCCCCGGGTGGCTGCAGTACTTCCTGTCAGCCAGCAGGTGGAGGCAGCGGGCAGCCCCGCGCATTGCTTTCCGCATCGCCCCACCGGCGCAGCTTCTCACCGGAACGCGCGTGTGCCGCTGTCCCAGTCCTTACTCATCCCTTTGCTTTTTTGAGTCCTGCCACTTACGCGCATACATTTTTGCTGGGTGCTTTTACGTTTGAGGAGTTTTATTGCCGCTTTTTAATTGCACATGCACGGCGCTGCAGAGCTTGTGTGCACGGGTGGGATCCCCTGTGCTGCACATGTGCAGCTTTCTTATTTGCAGTGTTAACGAGCAGAAGAGCCCAGCCCGTGCTTGGGTTTGGGAGGAGCGCAGCAATGTACAAGATGGACGTTTGAAACACGGCAGGTCGCTGCAGTGCAAACATCCTGGCAGGTGAGGGTGGCACACAACAAAAGCCTACTACACAGACAGTAGCAGATTTGTGACATGGAAAAACATGCTCTCCTTCTCACCCCCAACACAGGAGCCCAGGATGGACACTCTGAGCATGTCCAGCAGAGCACCAAGGACTTCTGCAGGAGACATAGCCCTAAAGACTCACGATGGCACCGAATACCTTTGCGTCCTGTCAACCTCATAGCTCTTAACTGGCCCAGGGATGGGACGAGGCACTCAGTTCTGCAGCTTGTTCCCATCACACCTGGTTCTGTCATCACTGGCCTCATTAGTGAGATCTGGGCCTACTGCTGAGAATCAGGTGTGCCTGTGAATTGCTAGAACCAGCAATAAGACACAGTAATTCCTCACGTGTCGAAACTCAGGGAATACACAGGGTGTGTGCAGGTGCAGATGAGAAACAATGCGTGTTTGCGCAGACACACACGCAGCGTGCTTACAAAAATCCACTTGCATGGACCCACAAGAGTTTGCACAGGTAGGTACTCACACGGATGGAGATCTCACAGCACAGGTACATAGAGGACAACTAATCTGGCTGCTCCCAGCTTCTGCCCTTCTAAAGCTGTGGGGCATCAGGGCTGAGGAGGCAGCTGGGTCTGGTGGCAGCATTCTTACAAACTGGTGCATTCAGACCCTCCACTCTTCACTAATTCCACTGTGGTATTCCCCCATGTCACTCTTGTATTTGCACTGAAGCTCGACAAGGCCGTAGGCTGCCAAATGGACGTACCACTTCAACCACATTTGTACATGGAGCTCCTTACATTGCTCACCTTTGTGGGATGGTGTTTGTTACAAAGACTGAAAAAAAAAATTATGAAAAGATCCTTCAAGTCATCAATTCATCAGGGTATCAGAACCCATGCTTATAACCCTAAATGTATTGAGTGCATATGAAATACTGACTGCTTCACTGTATGACGTTTTATTAAGCTATACCATCTAACTCAGCAAGGATTAAACTTCTATTATAAACTTCAATTCACCTTCTTCAGAAATGCGTTAGAAACATCATCTACGCCTGGACCTTCACTTTTCAGATTAATGTCCCAGAGCTCTATTTCAACTAATTACCGGAATAATACTTGTAAATGTTGGCACCGAATGCCTAATGCCTGAAGTTACCGGAATGGATATAGAAATACGCCATTTCCTTAGCGTTTCGTTTTCTTTCAAGTTTTACAAATGACAGGCCAACTCATGTAATGCTAGCAAAGTTAACTCTAAAAATCACGAGTTCATTTCTGCTGGTAAGGCACATCCTCTCCTCCGCACAAGTTAGTTTTAGGTACTGTAACAATAAACCAATGGCATTTCAACATACTGCACTCTTTGCAGATACACTGACACTGTGGTAATTACAAAACTAACACATATCTGTGGGAAATAGAATTCCAACACACATATAAGAATTTATTGTACCACCATTTATAGAAACCGTTTCAATCCAAAATGGTCAGAACAATCTTAAATATCTACATAAGAATTTATAAACGTTAGTAAAGATATACCACAGACTACAGCTTTCTATGTTTTCAAGTGTAAGTTCTGGTAGATATCCACATTGAAATAAAATGGACAATAGCAGTAGAGATGCATACCTCTTTTGTCTTTATTTATAAAGAAGTGACAACACTAGAAAACACATTGATAACCAGTGCTTTGAACAGTGAAGGTGGGATCTAAAAAAAGTCTGATTAAACTAAACAACCGTAGGTCTTTGTCAAGTTGCATATCTGCCAGGAATGCTGAAATGCAAGAGTTTACACCTGCAATATTCCATAATGGAACAGCCATATGGTATCAAATATAATCTCAGATTTCCAAACTGGTACATAAAAAAGCCATCACCAAGTATTAAAAGACCACTGCAAGTTCTTATTGCTCTTTGAGTTAAATAATAATCCTCAAATACGCCAAAACCCAAATAATCTCAGCAGTATCTGGCTTATCCTCCTGTTCATTCATTAACAATGGAAGCAATCAGTTATATGATGCGGCAAAAGAGGCATTTAAGAACACCCAAACGAAACCTATTTAAGTACACGGGCATCCCCACCCTCCCCCTGAAACCCACTATAACCACTTAGAGCCAGTACAGGAGCAAAACTCGGTAAGACAAAACCAGAAGTCTGACTACAGTAAGAAGGAAAAACAAAGGGGGATAGAGCTTCCTTAAATATTCAGAATCTGATGTCTTCCAAAACAAAGCACAACACCCTCATAACTTAAAAAGGGAAGTTGCTTTCTGTGTATCTAATCCTCACACATGCTGAGTAGCTCTCAAGTCCACTGAGCTCCACTGTGCAGCAGTTGATTTTGAATTCAACAATGCTTCAAAAACTACAGTAATATTCAACGCGCATTTTACTAAGGAGAGGAATAAACAAATGCATGTTGACGTTGTTCTTGCCAGTTCAGTATTTCTGCAGAAATTCCATTTGTTTCCTGCAGTATCAAAGTTCTACCAGCATCAGTCTTCAGAATCATCTTCAGAAGCTGTTGGAACAACGCAGTGTAATCAGAAGCCTTGACAAAAATGTGTGAAACTAAAGCACTTCAGGATGATTAGAGGAAATAAAGGTGATTTTATAATATTAAATAGACTGTAATACCCACCCAAACCTCGTGTAATCACATAGCCTAATAGTTAAATGCATCTCACGTCGGAAAAATACGGCATTTTCAAATCAAAACTCAATAGAACGTACAATATGCAGTGTCCTCCTACTCTTCTTCCTCAAAATAAGAGGAAGAAAACTTAATTACACCAGAGATTCAACTTTTATGTGGTGCTTAGAGTAGCTAATTCCAACAGTGGTCAGAGGAGGATATACTCAATCCATGACAGCAGCACCCAACATAAGGGGAAAAAATTACTCACTAGGTTAACAATTTGGATACTAAAATACCTAGAAAGATTCAGCAGTGTAAACAAAGACTCTTAAATTTTTCTATATATATATATATGTGTATATATGTATACACACACCCATTATGTTGCTTAATGCAACCTGGGCCTACTTGGAAGCAGCTCCTCTCTCCACTCCTGTCCTTTCAGCATATGCAAGACTAACACAAAGCCCACATATGCACACGATTTTGTTATTGCAAGGTGAGTTAAAAGACAAACACACCCTTGTCAACTATGATAGAAAAGTCAATACACACATCTACATTAGGTTTGTAAAACGTTAGCTTGTCTGTAACAGGAATTTAGTGTGTCCTCTTAAGCGAGGTCTGCAGGCAAGGAAGTATTTATACTGGAGTAACTTGTTCCATCCCTGAACACAGAAAGAAGAAAAGTCTGACTCCTTGCTTCTTCAGTTCTTAGAAGAGAAATGTAACTGAAGTGCATCAATAATAAATCTAGAACTCAGTATTCCTCACCTGCAAGTTAAAGGCTGAATCAAATATAGACTGAATTAAGGAGTAAAATGACACTCATTAATTTTTCCTCTAGTAAGGATGCACATAACTTAGGAATGAATTCAGAACTCAAGTCCACCTTTGACCGCTCTGAATGCAGAAATAATCTCTCTTTCACACACACATTCCCATCCTTTAGAGTACTCCAAATGCATCCTGTGTACTGAAAACCCATATACAGCTGGCAGACACTCGCATGCATGCTGGGGCAAAAAAAGGGTAGACAGACCGTCCTTCTACTGCCTATTCAACATGTCCAGAAACAGATCCAGGGTATATTCACCAGAAATTTAAACATATCAGCATATAGTTTTGAATTTAAACACACTAAAAAAAGCCATTAGATGAAAAGCAGGCTAATCCTTCGCCAAAATTGGCAACCTTTAGACTTCATTCACGAGGTCCAATAGGTCTGATCCGAGGAACCCACACAACCAAAAAGTGCGTGTGAATGGAAGAAACAAAAGAGAGAAGAGGGCAAGAAAGAGAAGAAAAATGGCAATACAAGTGTCTAATTTAAATGCAGTAAAACTCAATTTTAAATGTTTCTTTCCGACTAAGACTCTTGTAAAAGGCAACAACCTAAAGGTCACCATTTATCCTGTAATTATGAATTACCAGATCTACAATAACCAAACTGTAACTACGAGTAAGGAATTTTGTTATCAATTGCAAATAACACTTCTATGGTCTACTAAACAACTCTGTGCTGTTGGGAAATTAATAATGGAGAATTAAAATCAGTTCTCCCTCAGAATAATTGTACTGATGATGGAAAAAGCACTACTGGGTAAGGTTTTCAGTATTACGTTCAGTATTATGAATCCTGGCAAGGAGGATTGTACTCATTAAGCCTTGCGTTGATCTAATGGGAGGGGAAGGAAAGAGGGGAAGCACCTACTTTCAATATCTTCCATATGTGCCTGAAGAGTTCTTGCAAGGTTAATAAACTAGAAACAAGGCAGAGAGAAAGTAGTTTAAAAGTTGCAAAGTTATCTGCAGAAATTTGCAACAAGTTAGCAAAGTTCTCTTTACTTTTTACATCCCAAAACTTCATGACAGATCTTGGTTATCCTAACCCATTTGCCCAACATACAAAAAACAATGCAAAATTTAATATAATTCCCCACACATTAGACTTCAAATTTCTACTGCAGTTATTTCAACTGTAAAATGTTCATGGTAGCAGCTTGTGACATCATCTTCATGTTCTACAGTCTGTAAAACACGTCAATTTTGAAAGCAGCAAACATAAACAAGTGTCAGTTTAATGAAAGCCATTCCTAAGAACTGTAATGCAGAAAAAAATAATCATGGTAAGGACTGCATTAGTTAAATCCATTTCATTTAATTCATGACTAATAGGACAAAACAGAACCCTCTGACTGAATGTGGCCCACAGAAAATGCATAAACATGCTTAAAGTTTTTGTTTACAACTAAAATCTCAAGACCGGGATCACTATTAGGCCATGGTGGTGGTTTGATATTAGAAGCATGTAGCATCAAACACCAAAGCCAAAATTCCTAGGAATAAAACATCTCAGCCAAGTGGTTTTCTTTTGTCACTGCCAATCTGCATTACTGCATCAGTTAAAAGTCCAGTAACTGAGACACAGCAGATAAAAAGTTTCCATAGCTTACTTATATGCTTAATATCAAACACCAGCATTGGTGCTCTCACTGGTTTAAAATGTGCTGTCACACACAAAAGTATGTTGTCGCTATTGAGTCTCAACAGACTGCGGTGTTTGTTTTTCAGATGAAAGTTGGAGAGTTTTATTAAACTGAACACACTTTTATAATGAACATTGCAATAAACAAATTTCCATTGGATAAAATTCTAACACAGCACCGGCTAAAGGTATAAACAATTATCCTAACCAATTATGAGAGAGCACACATATTGTTTAAGGCAGGTGCAACATTGTTTGCATTCTTGCTTTTATGTTGACTCAAACTGGTCCTGAGAACGTGGGATTGTTTTGATTCAGAACCTGAAAGTTTTCTGTTTCACACAGACAACTTTGTTTCATGGCTTGAGCTAAGTTTTCTCTGCTCCAAGCTGAAATCTGCCACGACAGGATGTAATGCCTCCTCTGATAGGAAACCTGTAAAAACATCTTCTGCGATACACTCAAGCTAATAATCCATGCTGGATGCTGGCTACAATTAGATCGTGTGTCTTTTATATCTCTATACCTGCAGCACAGAAACTGGACCATGGAATACAAGCCCTACATTACATTACATGTGTATAGAAAAGAGGAGCACCGTTCTAATACATTAAGAGATTAGGTAGAGCACAGTCCTGCCTCTTCCAAAGACCTGCTAGTACCTGCTAGCAGTCAGCCATTCCCATGTGCACTGGACAAGCTTAATACTGTCCCTTCTTTGAATGTAAGTAAAAAACCTAAAAATAATCAGCTTTTCAGTTGACTAAGAGCACTGATTAATTATCTAGTATCAAATAAACATGTAGAATACTCCATTTATGAGTGAAACACTGTGCAGAAAGAACTCTGTACGCTGATCTCTTACTGGTTAAAGGCGTACTTACCACATTCCTAAGCCAGGCCTTTCAAGTGATGAGAATGCAGTCCAATGCAATAATAAGAGTTTGGACTAATGCCAGAGAAATCACACTACAGCTACAGGCTGTTGCAGAATATTAATATTCAAGTACTCATTTAGGTGTATTCTGGCAGATGAGCATTGCAAGTCTTAGACCTTTGCAATATAGACTTGCATAACAAGAAATATTAAACGAATCGGGTAGTTCAACTGCATGTTTGGCACAGAGAGAGGTTAACCTTCCAGTTTTGAATAAATACACAATAATCGTGACAACATGTATGCATGCTAACTAATGAATTACCAACAACCTTGACAAAAAGCATTTTGTAGCAGAGTACCTGCACTTAGGTAGTACCTTCAGTTTCCAATCAAACACAGTGCACTAACGAACACAGCCCATTTTTGACCTAAATTTGTTTTAGAAGTGCATTTCTTGGGTATCTAGCTCCTAGGTCACTCGAGGTAACAATCTGCTTCCGAGTTCTCTGTATGAGCAATTCCTGCCAGAAAATTACCGCATACTTACTCTGACACGTGTGCTGGCCTCATTTGCAGTTCCTAACATATCAGAAAAGCGCTGCTCACATAAGTGTAACAACACTACAAGGTAGAGACCAGAGCTGATAAATTCATAGTCTGCCTTAAAGGAGATCAAAAGAAACATTCGGAGTGTCAGTAATACATCTGAATACATGATTCAAGTAGAACAAGAATTAGATTTTAATGGAATCATTACAGATTTATCTCTAGTTGTTCCAAAAGAATTAGGGAAATGTAATACTAAATAATTTAAGTTACTGAAAAGCTACTTAATACTTCTGGTCCTTCCCATCAACCCCAAATCTAACATGTTATCCTTGAAGATAAATAGAGTTCTACAAATTAAATCTCAGTCAGCATGATTAGTTCAGAGGAAAGAATGTGTGAATCAGGGTTATTATATCACTTGGGGAAATAAAACCAATATTGCTGGTTTCTTCTCTGTGGCCCCACGGCTTTACAGAAAGCCAAAATAAAGGAATATATTTTAAGAATTTTATGATGTTATAAATATTTGAGAAATTCTTTTACCTGCTAAGGTAAGAGAAAAACTTTAAAAATGCTACTGCTGAACAGATAATTTAGTCAATTCTTTAGAGAAAAAATTCAAAGTTCCTATTTCTCTTAAGGTGCAGTGCCAGCAACCAATAAGCACTAACACTAAAACAAGATGATGGCACTCTTGAGAAAGATTTTTCAGAGACTGCCACAATTAATAGGAATTACGAGTACTAGGGTAAGAACTTACTTTAAATAATTAAAAAATTGGAAGCTGATATTTTGCCCCAAAATTGATGTCATTCAGTATTTCCTTTAAACATCTGAGGTAGGCTAGTATCGTTAATCTTTGTGTATCAGAACACAACCCAGAGAAGAGGGAAAAACCCTCTGAATAATGTTCATTAAAAACACCAGCTTTGTGTTATTTACTCATTTTTAAATACTACACAAGCCAGTAGTAATAAGATAATGTATTTAAAATAACAAGAATAATACCAATGGGCCTTTGACTATTTTTCAGTGAGGAAATTATTTGAAGGAGCAGTTAGAAACTGCTAGAAGAGAGGTTAGTTTTTACCACTCTAATGAAACAAAAGAAGTTTGTAATTGTACATTTAAAACAACCGCTAAACTGTGTTTAAAAACACCTAAAGGCAATGACAAGTCCTGACTTAATGAGAAATTCAATCCAACCATCCTAGAATTCATACTGCACCTGTGTGGCAGAGACATTGGATTACAAAGCTAGATGACAGATATGCAACTAAGAAAAGAGATATATTACACTTACTGAAAGCTCAGCTCTAGGAAGCATAGCAGGAAGGTAGCGGTAGTTGGAATATTGAGGAGAAAAATCTGTTCCACATCAACATTAATTAACATGCATAACAGTCCTTCTAAAATGGAGACACATTTGCTTTCTCTAAAGACTACGCTCCCAGCACTAAACCAACACTTACCAAATTAGGTAAAATATACTAACTTGTTCATTTGCATGTGCCCTATAGAGTTCATGAATGTCAAAGTCTTCCAGATTAAGATGCAACTTCTCCTTGCACAATTCACAAGTTGTCACTGCTTCCAAAGAAGAGCCTGGTGGGGAGGTGGGCAAGGGGAAAACTCAATGTCAAGTTTCATCATATGACACACTCGTATAGACATTAAAAACTCTATGTAATTTTTGGCTTTATTTTGCAGAGCAAGGTTAGAAGAAAAGAAAGCCTCTAAGAAGGAGGCAGTGACATCTGCTACTGTCAGAATTTAAATGCTGTAGAATGTTTATTCTCTATCCAGCTGCACCTATTTTGGCTCACAGTCACTCTGGACACAATATGCCTCTTCTGTCAAGTCTGACATAAAATCACTTCTTGGGCTTTCTGAATTTTACCACGTAATCCAAATACACACAAAAGTAAGAAAAAATAAACCAGAATAAGACAAAATGTTACATAACAATAACTTTAAGTACCGGTATTAAAACAAACTCCTCCATAAGCGACAAGATGAACAAAGCAAGTTGACAGTGGACTTGTGTCTTTATATATAGTTAAATAATTCAAATTAAAATCTTGTACGGACTGAGGCTTCTAGAACATTCCTATTCTGATGTGTATCCTCTGGTGCTTTGTAAAAAAGTCGGATACTACACCACCTTCCTTTGGTACAAAGTATTTAATGTCTTCTATCAAGCCACCTACTTTGAAGTCTTAAGAATACTGCAGATAACAGTTACAAATCAGTCAATTTGTTACAAAAATATTTCTACAGTATGCAATAGCTGAAGTGTTTCTTAAAGAATTATATACGCACGTTGAAGTAATTTTTGAACAAGCAATTTTAAAGTGCCTTGAACAGGAGTTAGTATCTTTAAAAAAAAATTAAAGTACCTAAGTCTAGCTACAATTCAAAATATTTTTGGATTTTTAAATTCCTATTGCCACTAACAGTTAGCTCAGCTATAGAAGTCTTGAAAAAAAGCACAACCGTTTTCATAAAGAACGGTAGGGAACAAACGCGACCCAAAGTTATATTTTATCTAACATCTTAGCAGACAACCCCAAAACATGTAGTTCTCTAAACAACAAATAGTTTTTGGAACTACTTACGTGAGAAGTTGCACAGCCACAAAAAAAGCCTGAAAGTGCCATATTACTGTTTGTCCTCACTGCTCACTTTTCAGCTAAATACCCCAGTAAGTGCAATCCTTGCAATAAGCCTCCCTGTATAACTCAAAGTCTGTGGATGCCCTGGAAGGACACCCTCTAGGTTCTAGCTTCTCACATGGTATACACCTAGGCAATACCAGTTTCACCTTCTCGTTTACCCTATACGGCCAAGTTCTGAACCCTGTCACCCCATTGGTGTTCAACCTGTTGACTCGCTCACCCCGTTTGTACCCTAACCACTCCTTCCCTGTCCTCCCATTGGCCCTCATACCCCTGACCCTTCCTACGTACTCCAATGCTCTCTCCACCCCTTGCTATCCCTGAGATAACACCTAATACCCTGCCTTTGTTCGAGGTTCTTTGCTCTATCCCTTCCAGTGTGAGGTTAATGAACCTAGCTGGGAATACCCAGGAGGAACTCCTCCTGGCTTTCGTAGCCTTATTTCCACTGGCTGTGCATGCAAGAGTGTTGGTCGCCTCCACTCCGGCCTTGGTGCCTCCCTGTCCTTTGGGAGATGCTCACAGAAAGGCTGTGGTGCCGAGCCTGCCCGGCGCGTGCCGTGACAGAAGTCTAGCTTGGTCTAGAGTTTGCTTTACCTGAATTTATCTTCGACTGCAGCCATTTTTTCATGCACTCCTGGTGAACATACTGCAGACTTCCAGTGCATTTGCATGGCTCTATTAACAGGTTGTCAGAACTTGCAGAGGACATCTGACAGATTCTGCATAAGTCACCCTCTTCATCTTCAGAATCTTCTAAAAGCAAGCTGAATAGGAGGGAATACCAACAAATGCTGTGATATTTCATGTAGGACTTTTTATAATGAAAATTCCACTTATCAAACTGTTCTCAAACCTAGGAGAATTAAAACAAGTTTCTTTAAAGACAGAAGTGAGAATAAGGGTGACAAGAGGCTGAGCTGCTGCCTCCTCTAAAGGAAAGTTTTCTTTTAAAATCATGAATGCAGAAAGCCCTCTCAGATTAAAACGGGTACAATTTACTATCACAAAAGAACATACTAAGTTACCTTTCTTTAATTTTCTGGAGTCTCTCCGGATCTCTTGAGGGTGGTATTTTAGACTTGCCACTTTCTTGTCCATCGGACTGATTCCAACCAGAGGGGATAATATCTACAGTTATCATAAGATTGTCAGACAGACTGCTTCCTAGTGTTGGAGGCACTGCAAAGCGAAAGAGAGAACCAGGCAGAATTCCCAAACTTCTTCCACTGGGGGCTGAATCTGGTGGGGAGGCAGTAGCTGTAGAAATAACAGATACTGCAGGTGTCGGTCTGCTAACAGAAGCCCGAGGGGCACTATCTGATGCTTCAAGAGAGGTCTCCTCACCTGACTCTCTCCTTCTAAAGACTTGTGATCTAGCAGTTGCATCAGAGGTAGAGATCCTTGTGGATTCATCTCTTCCTTCTCTTCTTCTTCTGGAAAAGAGAGGTGTACATCTGTTCCTCAAAGAGGATGACAACCAGGATCCTGTGCTCCTGCTTTCAGTGTCTGGTCTGTAACTTTCCCCATCAGAATCAGAGTTGCGATTCTGTGAAACTCCTGATAAACCCCATCTTCGTCCAAGAAAACTAAACCCCTGAGAAGCTTCAGATGACTGAAGTCCTGGAACTTCCGGAGTTGCAGCTCCATTACTACTTGACAGAGCAGCAGCTTGAACTCTTGGGACCACCGTTGACTCTTCAGAGCCTAATGATCTTGTATGCAACGGGTCTTGGCTAGACCTTCGAGAGAAAAATGTAGATGACATACTAGATGCTAAACGAGACAGCAGCTGTCTGGTTGTGCGCCTCCCTTCGCTGTCAGCTGCAGACTCATTCAATGACCTCTGAGAAGATAAAACCCTTTCGGAACCACTTGAGGAAGGGGTTTCGTCTCTAATGGCAGTAAGAGAAAATGCTGGCTGCACACTCCTCTGGGGAGATTCCAATTCATTTCTCCTTGGTCTTGAAGAATAGCTGGATCTTGAAGAGCTAATGTTAGAGTCTCTGTTGAAAAAAGATGGTTGATGATCAGAAGGCAACTGGCGGTTCATGGGTGCATTCAGCCTCAAAGTGCTTAATGAGTTCTCTTTCGGTCTTGCTCCCTCTGCATATGAAGAGGCAGGCCTGTCTTGAAGATCTATTGCAGAAAAGCAGAAGAAAATACTATGACAAAATGTGCTCAAACACATCAGGAAACATTCAGGGCTCTAGGCACCCTGTCCTAGCTGAAGATGTGCCTGCCCATTGCAGGGGGATTGGACTAAGGTCCCTTCCAACCCAAACCATTCTATCATTCTTACAAGCATATCTTCTGTAAATGCTGTCTGAGTATCTCAACACACTGAGAATTCCACTGTAGATGAACTGTAGTTCACATGAAGCAGCTGAGGTGGCTAGTGTCCTTCCTCAAATGGCTGCACTGAGGCGTTGTGGGTGGGAACAGGGGGAAGGAGGAACAAGCATGGACAGATGAAAGTAGGAAACAGAAGCTATGTATTCTCAAACTAAATACTTTCATCCTTGTAGTTTTGGTGACTTGCTTTTAAGGGGTTCTGCATTGCAATCACCATTTACTGCTGAAGATGAGCTTTATTTATCTGACAGATTATTTTTATAGCACCTAATAGCAGCACTACTGCTAGAAAAGCAGCATGGACGGTACAAAGCAAGGTTGCTCACCCATCCACTTGTCCCATTAGGCTCTAGCAGGTAGAGCAGTTGAACTGTCCACTTACTAAAAAGTGCTAAGAGTATGATGACAGTAAAACATACCCTTCTGTTGAGGCGAGACTACAGGACGAATTCTAAAAGTAGTTTTTATCTTTTCTGCTTATCTTCTGTACTTATAAACGTGGCATTTTTTTTTTTAATTTCTGCATTACAAAATACCACTAATATATCTGGAAAAGGTTGCAAATCAAGACTAGTGGTGAGCTTCCCCTGAGACAGCACCCTGAATGGAAAGTGAAAATTACAGTGCAGACGTCCTTACTAGTCCTAGCAGTTGCCATGAGACAAATCTCTCACCCCATGTGAAGTGTGTGTTTATTTGCTTTTATTTTCAGTGGTCTAGCAGTTTTGCCTAATAACCATTTGAGAACCCAAATAAAAAGAGATATATACACCTTTAAGAAAAAACTTTCTTGGGTCAGATCAACATTATTTCTTTTCCCATACCTAAATGCAAAGAGATTTTAAGACAAACAAGAAAAGAGCTTTAATGACTAATCACAGAGTTATAGTGGCAGCGACCAACACCACTTTCACATCACTGAATGAATCTACAAGCTAGACCATTCACATATCCTTTGATGGCTTGGTAATGCATGGAAAGTGGCCAAACAACTTTATTTAAAAGGATACTTTAAAATATACTTTGTCTTCATGTTTTGAAAAAAACCTTAAAAGAACATGCCCAGAGAAGTTTCAAATACCCCATCCATGTTCAGTGCCATGTTGGAAGGGGGCTTGGAACAACATGGGATAGTGTAAGGTGTCCCTTCCCACAGCAGGGGGTGGAATAAAAGGTCCCTTCCAAACCAAATCATTCTCTGATTCTATGAACATGTTAAGAATCTAGAAGTCATACAAATGGTAGGTTTATGAGCTTTCAGTTACACAAAACATACATGTTGAAGGTGAAAAGTCGCCGTTTCTGTAGCTGGGATCCACCGGGTTATTAACAGACAGATCTGTTCTTTCTAACTGTGTTCGCTCTCTCATCAGATCTGTTTCAAGGGAGCCAAGCATTACTGATGAAGACCTAGGAATCCTACTGCATCTCCATGAGGAATCTAGAAAGAAAATGTAAATAAATCCCGTTTTTGTAATCATCTAAAAATCCATTAAAACTGGCACTTATGCAGACATAAGGCAAGTTTAACATTATCACTAGGCTGACCCAGCTGCCAACATAAAGCTAAGCACACTCTGCTGATGTTGGCACTTCATCTTGCAGCAAGTTAGTTCTGAAAGCTAAATCAAACAAAAAGTAATAATACTTTTGTGAAGAGTCAAACCCATTAACACTCTTACAGGATAGAAGAGGAAAAAAGTAGCATCTTGCTTCCTAAGGGTAGCTAGTTTTTAAAAAAGATTCATATTATAGCAAAACAGCAGCTTGAGATTTAGTAAAGGCTGCCATTCTACTTGACACTACTTAGATGAAATTTCATTTCTCATAAAAACAGCTGATGAAGCTTAAATACAGTTTAGACACAATTTCAAGAACAATGACTAATACTGTCCTTGTTCATATTACACAGCAAAACACTTCAATGTAAAAAGAGATCTTGTTTTTTGTTAACAGCTCCAACAACTGCATAGCAAGCTGTAAATACATCAGCTGTGGGCAAAACTCTTGTTCCAAAAGAGTCTTCTTCAATGGCTCTGAAAAATTCACCTTGATATTGCTTCACTGCTAGCTTAGAAAACCAAATTTAAGCACCCATTGATTGGCAGTGTGACGACCAATCAACTTAGCAATAGAAAGATAAACAGTCCTACACCATAATGAGAAATGTTACTGGTTGTCATTTTATTAACAGAGGAAGAAAGTATCAGTAATACTGAGGCTTGAGCAAGAATTTATTAATTTTTATTTGGATGGCTGTGTAACTCCATAAGGGGACATTAAAAAAACCATTAATCCATACTCACAAGGGTAATCTGAATTCATCTAATGATCCATATCAAAATGGTTCTGAAATATTTTCAGCGTAAGGTTTTGACCATTACTTCCTGAGCTTTATACTTTTGTTGGCATTATTGCATAGATTTTGTCTATCCTAGTTTCACAAACTTACTCACAGCTTTAATGAAAATCTCAGGTTTTCCTCAAAGGGCTCTTAGTGTAGAATGTTTCTTTAGCCAGGACCTAGAGAATGAGTTCAGGCCCTGCTAAAAAAGGAACTCTTTCTTCCTCGACCCCTAACAACAGTGCTCTAAACGAGCCATGACACGGTGTTTGAACATATCGCTAAGTATGGTAAAGACTTCCTTTCTGCTGTCCCTGGCACATGTTGATGTATCAACACCATTTGACTCATGGAATAAGAGCAGCTGCACTCATTCTTTCCTTGAAATCTTAACCACTTAAGGTATGTTTGAGCCATGAAGTTCAGCTTGACCACAAATTGAATAGGTACAGGTAAGCATTCTGAAATGACATGAATACAACTGGATTTTCAAAAGACCATGTTAATAGCATACTCAGAACTGCTATCGTTGTGAACATACTCTTCAGACAGGCATAACATTTTATTACTTAAGGAAGATATAAGCATAATATTTGAAGAAAGTATTTTAAAACTTAATAAAACCTGATCTTACTACTCAGACAATTTTGACATAACTCAGCTCAAGAAATCAACCTCTCACCTGAAAAGGCAGTCAAGCCATTACTTCTCACAGAAGAGGTAGATGTACAAGATAGTTTAGGTCTCTTTGAATCACTGTCTTGCTGCTGGCTATGCAGTCTTGAATATGCTCCCTGAGTTCTCTCAGACTCACCGTAATACCCAGATGTGAAATGAGAGGAAGAAGATGTAGACTGAAATAACCATAAAAAAAAAAAAACAAACAACCATATCAGATGCACTTACACTGCATAGAAATGTACATAATGTAAAACTCACGAAAACTGTAAAGAATAACTTTAGATACAAAACCTTTTCTTTAAAAATAATGTAGGAATTATGTCTGGGCTCTTGATTAGTATTTCCAGGTTTACTCAATACAGTCCTATAACAATAAAAGTTAGTTTCCGTAACATTCAGTATTATATTTCCTTTACAGATAGATGTGGCTTACAACAAAAAATTGTTGTAAAAAGGGGAAAAAAATTATATTCCTGGACTGTAAGATGCTAGAAACACAATCAAACATAGCTTTACAGATCCCCAAGGGAACATATTTTGCTGTCCAGAAATGGCCAAAACCAAAGAGTTACATTATTTTATTTAACAGTTTAACTAGTCCAACTTACCTTTTATCAACCTAAAATATAATTAGCTAAGGAGTGAGCTTCAGGAAAACTGTTTGAAACAAGTATATTTCGATTACAATAAGCTGAAGCACAACTCAGACTAAAGAATGAGCTCAAAGCCATTTTTGAAGTGTACAGCACTGAAATGAAACATTTTTCAGAAACTAGTACTATAGAACTTAAGAAAAAAAATTTGGAATAACTTACAAAGCTGTTCACCTGGTTACTTACAGTCAAGGCATTCATTTTCTATTTGAAATATTTTGAGGGGTTTTTTTATATAAAAAAGAAAAAGATGAGCTCAATCAAAAAGCTGAATTGAGCTGTTTGTCTTCCCAGAAACTGTCTACAACCAAGATCCTTTAAAGATCAACCAAATTAGAGTACATTATATCTACTTGGTTATGGTTTTTATTAAGTCTAAGCCACAACTTCTTACTCTTTCAAACTAAGAAGTCTCTTAAGCATTTCCCTCATCCCATCATAAAAAAATTCGGGAGACAAACTAACCAAGTACAAAGCCAGGTTACTTTCCTTTATTAGTTGTCTATTTAACAAATCATTCATCTTTTAATCAGTTACTACTTGATATGTGGAATTTTCAGAGTGTCTTCTGCATGGTTCACTTGCATTAGAATTTACTTTAGGAGAATAATTAACCTTAATGGGGAAAAAAAGGGTTTTCATCTTGAAAACTACAGCACTAATTTAACTAGATATGTAGACATTTAAACATATTTAAACTATATGCAGACATCTACCATGACTTCTCCTGCAGGCCAACATGCACACACTAGTTCCTCCCTCCTCACCCCCCAATACCTCTGTCTTCACCTTCAAGTCACCTAAGAAAACCAACACCTCTTTAACCACGGGAGCACTCTTACGAACCCAAACATCCTTCACTTCAAAAGTGAGCAGAATTTTTACTTCACTACCATCCCACCAAACTTGTTCACAGTTTTGTGCTTTTACTATCTTAAAATTTCTACTGTGCTTGAAAGTGTTGGCTACTGGCACTCTACAATGTATAAGTATGTCACAAGCAAACTACTTTATTCATGGAGTTACAAAGGCACATTCTAGAACCCAGAAGACAAGCTATTAGGGCTTGAGTCTTGAACCTTAGGTAACTGTTCTTTCACAGTATGATGCAAGTAGCATGTAAGTAAGAACAGTCAGACTATCAACTATACCTCACAATTAAATTTTTTAAGCAGGTCTCCAGACCTATGAACTGTGTGTTAACTCACAAAGCTAGTACCATCCAAAAAAACACCATCCTCGGAAATACCTGAGAGAACAAGTATAAATAGTATCAACTCTGCCATCCACAGGACTGTAACATGTCTGAGATTCTAATCACCCCCTCCTTTTTTCTTTTTAAATGGACTTATACTGAGCTACTGACTTCAAGTGTATTTCTTAACTCTTAGTAAATCTAATACACACCACTATTTTCATCCTCTGAATGTTTTTTAACACTGCTATCTTCTAGCTTTTGCTCCATCTTGAATTAGTAAGATTTACTTGTCTAGAAACGTTGCAGTGAGCCCCCGCTGGCAGCTTTTCAGATTGAGAAGACTAAAGTAAAACCCTGGGGTTTCAATATTTTTTTCCAAGTATTACACATTAACAGTTCTCACCAATCTGCTTCTGCTTCCCAGAAATCTTCCAGACTGAGGGTGATCAAGTGTCCCTGAGTAGCAAGTTGGAGACGACGCTGTAAGCTTCCAAGGAGTTTCACGGGTGTCCCTTTCTCCAATTCTCCAGTCTCTACTGGAACTATTCAATACACTGGATTCCTGAAGAACAAAGTGCTTATCATATGCATCTTGCAAGAAAATGTAACTCAGTATCTGATCTGAATATTGAAAATACAAGGAAGTAGAAGTAGTAACAAATCTGGAAACTTTTAGTAAGAAACCTTGAGGGACAGCCAAGAAATGAAACAGGCTTAAGAGAGAACCACTGGCAAAAGGAAAGTTTTGTTATTTGGGGTTTTTTCAAAGTACTTTTAAAGCAGCTCCTTCACCTGTCCTCTGTTTTGACCTAGGACAATAAAAAGTTGAAGTGCAAGGCTTTTGAGGCATTACCCTGACTTAGACACTGCTGCAAAAGGGCAGAATTAAGGGCCTCACTTTCAAGTGTTATGCAAAAAACACCACAGGTGTGTAGAAAGGGTCTCCATGACAACAAAAGCACCTCTTTGGCCACTAGAACAAGCTGAATTTCAATGAATAGATTATAATTGAGGAAAGAGACTGCAATTCAATTTGCTCCATAGAATAATCATTGAAATTAGCAAAATTAATAGAAATAACAGAAATGCAGCCAATTTATTAACATTAAGTACCATTTTAAAGTGTTTATTTGTCCATTCTCTTTCTGTGAACAATTAGTACTACAAACACAGTAGCTGCTGTCAGCGTTTCTTAACAACAACAACAACAAAGCATTCAAAACCAATCCAAAACAATACAAACATCTCAGCTTATTTTCTTCCTTCAGTTCAGCTTAAGAGTATTTAACATCCCTTGTCAGAATTTAACAATTAAAGCCCTACATAAGGTCTTCTGGTTTTGGTATTTTCAGTGGCTGAAAAATGTGATCAGGAAAACATTCAAAACAATTTTATAAACTACACTCAACTGAAAAAAACCCCAACTTATAATTTGTTTGTCATAAAACGTTTACTATGTTGTATCATAAAGGATAGGAATTTTTTTCTCATACCATGACACTAGTTCCATTTTTTGTATTTTAAAGTTGCCTAGCAACAACACCATATCACAACATCTGATTAGTTTACAATTAATCTCTTTGTTATGCCTCCTCAGATAAGCAGGGGCTTGTACCGAGATCGACCTCAAAAGTGCATGACATACAGGAATTTCATACCTATATGAAAAAAAAAAAAGGACAACAAACCCACTCAACAGAAACCTTTCTTATTTGTTAGCCCTAATCAAAACCAAATACAGATTTGACTGATCTGTCCCAGAAGTTTTTCAGTTAACCTACAATCAAGTGTTCTCTCTCTAGAAATTCTGTATTAAAAATCCAAGTCCTCTTTATACCTCAAGTGTTACTGATAAGTCATAAAGTTTTTCTTCTAAATTACAACTTTTTAATTATTTGTAACTGAACTAGATCTTAAATACTTTATGGTGGATTTCCGAGTGGATTAACAAAGTGAAAACGCCTGTCCTTTGCATTCCTATCTGACTGGACTTAAACATTCTTGCTCCAGTGTCTGTAGTCTTAACCTGCAAGCAATAATGCAATTTGTTCCTAGCAGCTCTGTAAGTACCAAAGGTTAGTCAAGAGAGGGAGCTTCGCTACGGTTTTATCACTAAGCACCAGTCTTGCATAACCTTCTACAAACTGGGAGTGGAAAAAAGGGAAACAACATAATATTCTATACAAATATTTTCCCTTCTGTTTTAACTGGCAAGTGTTATGAGATCATTCCTCTGCTCAGAATCACTTTGCTCAACAGGAAATAGTCAAAAGAATACACACTGCAGTGAACACATAACAGCTCATGTAATAAATGAAATAATGAAAGGTACATTGCGTCACAATCTTTTAACAGCAGTAACGCATCAAACTTCACAGCATCAGTTCAGCTGAAGACTTCTCTTCTGATCAATGGCTTTCAGTATATGTACACTGTGTGTGAACTGTGTCCAGAAAACCCTACAAACCTGTTCGATTTGCTTTTGTTGAGCAGCCAGTGAAAAAACATGCAAAAATGCAAAAAAGATTAACTGCTTCCCCTTCCATATTCCCTATAGTCAATACAGTAACAAGCACACACATGCTAGAGACAACAAAAATGCAACACACATACATTTAATTGTGCTAAAAATAATGTCCTATTACTTGCAAAACTCTTTCTCAAAAAGATGTTACATAATACAATGTCCCAGATAGCTTGTCAGCAGGAACCAAACTCCTAACCATTTTTTTTTTAAAGTATGAACATTTAATCACGAAGTTTCTGCTATTTCAAAGACCAAAATGAGCTTACATTTCTGGGCCCAAAATTAAGCTGAGAATTGGTGACAGGAGCAGAAAGAAAGTACTAAGATAATTGAGCTACACTGCTATCTGTTGCTTCCAAGTGTCCAAAATAATTTCTACCGCAGTTTAATCTCTGCTTCCCGTAACAGTCTCCCAAACTGCAAGTACCTGCGCAGTGTGAATACTTCCTCTTGAGCACAGCTCCCCTTCCTCACAAAAGTAGTTTGGTTAGTGTAAAATGCTGCTTGTGAAACAGCAGAAGGCTTTTTCTTCAGTCCCATGTACTGCACACAAAGCACAGCTGTACTAGCATACTGACATGACAGGCTAATGTGAGTCTGCATTGGTTTTGCATGGCCTGGTTTTTGGTAGCAGGGGGGCCACAGAGGTGGCTTCTGTGAGAAGCTGCTGGAAGCTTCCACCACGTTTGGCAGAGCCAACCCCTGATGGCTCTGAAGATGGCCATGCTGCAGGCCAAGGCTGGGCCAATTAAAGATGGTGGTAACACCTCTGTGATAACAGGTTTCAGAAGAAATCACATCAAAAGTAGGGATGCACTTTTAATTCCAGCCATAACAGAATAGGAGGTGAGAACATGTGAGGGAAAACAACACGGCGACACCAAGGTCAGTGGAGAAGGAGGGGGAGGAGGTGCTCCAGGTGCCAGAGCAGAGATTCCTCTGCAGGCCATGGTGATGACCATGGTGAAGTAGCTGTGCCCTTGCAGCCCATGGAGATCCATGGTGGAGCATGCAGCCCGTGGGGCAGATGTCCATGCCAGAGCGAGTGGATGCCTGGAGGAGGCAGGGTAGTAGGAGACCCGGTGGAGAGAGGGCCCCTGCTCCCAGGCCGGAGCAGCCTGTCCTTGAAGGACTGCACCCCGTGGAGAGACCCACGATGCGGCAGTTTTGGGAGGACTGTCTGCCGGTGGGAGGGACTCGCATTGTAGCAGGTGTGGTAGGACTGGTACTCGTGAGAGTGGACCCATGCCAGAGAAGTTCATGGAGAACTGTCTCACATGGGAGGGACCCCATGGTCTTACAGGGGAAGGACTCCTCTCCCTGAGCAGTGGAAGAAAACATCTGGTGACGAACTGACCGAAACCCCCATGCCCTGTCTCCCTGCGCTGTTGGTGGGGAGGAAGGACGGGCTGGGGGAAGAAAAGGTATTTTTCAGGGCTTATTTTACTTCTCATTATCCTCCTCTGATTTTGTTAGTAATAAATTCACCTTGTATCTTTAAGTTAAGCCTGTTTTGCCCTTGTTGAAGGAGTTTCTCTCAGTCCTTAACTCATGAAGCCTTCATTATGTTTTTCTCTCCTCTGCCCAGCTGTGACGGGAGGGTGACTGTGGGTGCCTGGCATTCGGCCAGCGTCAAACCACGACAGAGTCTAAAGCTCCTCTTCTTATCTTTTCAAAACATAAACACAGGACGTGCTGCAGAATGGTACAGCCTTGTCAACTGACAACATTGTCCTGTACTTTCTGCATCACCAACATATTAACTGTAATGCCCTACACACACACCAAGGTTCAAACAAAACCCTCACCTCTCAGAGTCAAGAGAAAACTCCATTTACCCAGGTTTAACATGGCAGTGACTTATAAGAAAATATTCATATTATCAGGATGTCTTCGCATTCATCAATCAGCTGATTTCTAAAGGTGCAGCTACAAACAAGAGCAGGTAAAACCAGAAAATCTAGAACTACCAGTTCACTGATTACTGTCATTGGCCTGGTTAGTAAATTCTTGCCTTTTAGAAACTTTGTCTGAGTTTTGGGGCTTTTCTTGGTAAAAAAGACACTGTAAAAATTATTTAGACTTCATAAAAAGAAAAAAAGATACATTACCTGGTATCCAGATTCTAATCTCCATGAAGATTCTCTTGTACTATACGCACCAGATAAACTGTTTCCAGTTCTAGATCCTAGAGGAGAGTTGGAAGCCTGAACAGATATCCTGCGAGGAATTCTTGAGGGTTTCGACTCCATTCTTTGTATCCTGTACAAGGACATACTGATCATTTTTTCTCATAGAAGCAGGGAACTCATGGAAAACAGGTACAGGTTGTCCTGTGTGTAACATAAATATGATTCACTCGTACAAATATTTACACAGTGCTTTGGTCTGACTGTGCATCAGCAAAATGGGGAAACAAGCTCTTATCCTAGTTTTTGTAATCTCTTCTTTGCATCTCCTCCCATCCCTCATTAGAAAACTACAGTCCCTTTTATGATTTTGTTAGGATAGATTCTTACATTATAAATATAAGAGGTACTCCCTTAAGAACCACACAGTACTCATATTAATGCAAAATGAGTCAGGAACAGAGTACTCAGGTTTCTTAAATTCATATATTATATTTTTGCTAACAAACTGCATCTCAACGCTTGCAGAAATTATATTCAGATTTATTCCTCAGGGTTGAAATTGTGAAACTTCACCCTCCTGTGAAGTCTGTCTGCCTTCAACTTCTCCAAAGACATATCCCATGGAAGCTAACATATGTGGAGGAGCACAGGCTATCTCACAAGTGTATTTATAAATTTACTTCTCACTTGCTGAGTGTTTATCTGCCTTTTGCTATTTCTAGGCATTTCAAAAGAAATGCTGGTACCTTTTCCACATGAGAAGAGTTCCTATACTCATCCCCGTCCTTGAAATGGTATCTGACTTAACGCTTACCTAAAACTCCAGACAGCTAGATTCTTCCTCCTCAGGATAGTACAAACAGAAGCAGACCACAAATGGCAGCTCTTAAGTAAAAAAATGTAAGGAAACTGCAGTATCCTCAATGGTGCAGTACATGAAAAGTAGCATGACACTTAACAACTCAAACAGATGGCCGAGAATCCCACACTCTCAGGATACAGGGTGATTTGCCAAAGTGGTACACTCTATTTAACCACTCCCAATTCTGGCCTAACCCTCTGAGAACAGGAGTAAACTATATTGATAAAAAAACCCCTATCCATCAATAAAGCACCTTTTTTCCACAATTCAGTCATGCTCATCAATATCACATTCAGCAAAAAGCTGCTACATCAATCCTGACACACCTGACATCTGGCTGCAGTTTCAAGACGAGAGTCCACATGTCTGGACTTTCAATCTTTGCTCAAGTCATGCTGAATTAAATATTCTACCTGGTAAAAGCCAGTTACTTTGTACAGAACTCCACTGACCAAACACTTGGGACAGCTAAGGTTAGTTTCCTTTCTTAGTTAGTTGCCATTCTTATGCATGTTCAGGTGTCAGCTAGCTTTACAACAGCAGCCAAAATGCTTAATCTTGCAAGTAGGACTCTAAAGTATACCAAGTTTAAGTAACCGTTTACCTTTGTGTACAAAAGAGCTACTGTATTACACAGGGCACCTGCTTCTAGACCACGCTTCCAATACTAGTAACCCGTCTGTGTTTGCCAGAGCTATTGCCAGGTAAACAAGATCTGGTCAGGAATCTGAAATGCTCACTTGCTCTGCTTGGCATTAATAGACTGAAATAATTAATTTAATTTCCCAGATCACATTTAAAATATTTAGTAAATATTCAGCAAGTTATGTAATTCTCAGGTTGTAAACACATCTGCATCAATAAGAATGTTTTACGCAGCAGTCCAGAGTTCGAAATAATAGTTAACAGCTGAAGTTTAAAAGAAACTGAGGACAAGCCTAATTATCTGAACTACACCACTACAAGGGGATCATTAAAATGTAACAATCATATTTCTTCATAAATTATAATGATAGTTAATTTAATCTTCAGAGTAATCTGCCATAACGTGCTCTACAAGTTTAGTACTTTGTATGAAGCTGCAATTAGTGTAAAAAAGTAACTATCAAAGTTGCACACTGTGAAGCTAAAATAATAGCACAGTAACGTAAACTAGAGAGTAGGCTGGACAGGACAGCCCTATGTCTTGATGAGATCTGATACTCAAAGCACTGTCTATGTTTTACCCTGATATAAAATACAAGGAACAAACAAACGGAATAATGGATCCAATTCTGTACTACTAAGCACTTGACAATCAGTGGCAGCATTATCTCCTTTATTATGTATGGATCATTCTGTTTCTGAATCACTTTGTTTCAGATAGGTGTGGAACCAGATGAATTAAATAACATAGACAAAAATCAGACACGGACATACATAGAAAATGCAAAGGTTCAAGAAGGGATGGAAGTTCCTACTAGAAGGAATTATGTCCAGATGAATCAGTGGAGGAGACAGAAGTGTAAGACAACTTCAAAGAGTAAATTATAAATCATCTAATACTAATAAAATTGCTTATGTGCCATACACAGAACAGAAAAAAATAAGAGCATTCATACAGAACAGGACATGGTGGAAGACTGGACACCAGAGCCAACTACCTGCAGAAGCTGAAATCGAGTCCAAAATTAGCAATTTGCTTCTACAGATACATGTAAATAGGCACAAGACTAATTTTCTCCGTCAGTGGCAGCCCCAAGAGGACAATGTTACCCACCAGCCTAATCTTGTAAATTAGTACAGGTTGTGATTTCAATCCAAGTAGGTCAGCATAATACTATCTATAGAATATTTTCTTTCTCCAAGTGAAGAAATCTTGCAGAAACTATACCCAAAAAAAGGTGTTAAAACCAAGTTAAGGCAGCACAATAGAAAAGGCAAAATGTGTCAGTTTATGTAAACACACGATGATTAATTTCCTGCATATAGCCTTACATTTTTTCTGCAGTTTTTGCTTCAGCCAGCAAATGAGAAGAATATGCTATAAAGATCAATCAGTCACATTAGAACACGCATTTGACATCTGCCGTGTCTGATGCAGAGATGAAAAGATACTGAATAAAAGGTCTTATGATCTAGGCAAAGCACTTCTGATCAAGAAAATTGGATTTTACCTTTACCTTTCAATAAAGCTTCAGTGAAATAAAGCATGTCATTACAATGGATAATTTTTTAAAATGTGCTGCCCAAGAGCTCTTCAATTCCTGGGCATCCATTATAAAATTTACTTGCAATCCAATTAGCAGAAATCATAGAATAGCTTGAACTGGAAAGGATCTTTAAAGGCCATCTAGTCCAACTATCCTGCAATGAGCAGGGACATTTTCGACGACATCAGATGGCTCAGAGTGCCATCCCACCTGACCTTGCATGTTTCCAGGAACAGAGCATCTACCACCACTCTGGGCAATCTGTGCACATGCTTCACTATGCTTATCATAAAAAATGCCTTCCTTGAATTTACTCCTTGTCCTATCACAACAGGCCCTGCTAAACGTCCGTCCACATCTTTCTTATGGACCCTTTTCAAGTACTGAAAGGCTGTAGTGAGTTCCCCGGAGGCTTCTCTTCTCCAGGCCGAAGAATCCAAACTATTTCAGCCTTTCCTCATAGTCTTACCCAGATGGACAGAGATGCAGCTGAAGTCAATGGAGCCATAATGTTACCAGATAGAAAAAACTAGATCTAAGCATTTCACCTCTGGTGATCAACACTAGTAAGAAGTCTTTTGGGTTTTCGGGTTTTTTTTCCTCAGTTCTCTGAAAACCATTTTAAGCACTGTACCTTGAAAGCCTGAGATGCAACTGTCTTCATAGGTGGCTTGAATACAAACAAAATACATACAAGGCTTATGCAGATCATGGTAACACAATGAGGTTGTCGTAAATAAGGTGAGCATGCTACGCCATCACAGAGCACAGGACAGAGCCACACAATGGCCTCATGCTAAAAAAACAACCGCATTATTAAAGCCACAATACTTGTCTGCAAGGGGAATATTGTGCCTGTATACAGTATTTCAGAATGAGAATGGTTCCCTTTCACAGGTATCATCATCTTAAGGGTTTTCCTGAAGAAAAACACTCAAAACCTCAAGCATTTTGTTTACACACACAGGAAATCAACAAACAAGTAGTAATTAACATGCTGTAGTGAGTTCTATAATGACAAAGCAGACACCTCAATTTACATAGAAGGTAGTGAGACCAAAAAATACTTTAATTACTTCTCTGAGAAAATAATAACCATAGTAAAAGAAATTGGGTTGTAGTCTGAACTGATTAAAAAAGCCTGTTGTTGCCAAAAAGTAAAGGAACACCTTGCTCAAATACCATACCTGATGCGTCCTTCATTGAGAACCCTCAACACATAAACCAGTGAAAACACACTTCTGGCTTCTCCATTATTTTGACACTACTCACACTCATACCCAACAATAAAAAAAATGAGAAAGTGTACAGCAGAATGAGCAGCACTCTTCTTATCAAAGCAACGTATTTCATCAGCTTATGCCATGTTACACTACTTAGCAAACAAAACCTCATGAAAAAATCTGGAAACAACTCTACAGACTCCTGAAATAAGGGACATATGCAATACCCCTCAAAACTTGGTCAGAAACCAAGTTCTGACATAAAACTTTAAAGTCATACCTGAGAAACAGATGATCAACTTGAAAAAGGAGGCAGAGCTGCACAGCCTATTTTGAGATCAAATGTCCTGCCTTTCTTGACCTGACATCCCTCCAACAGCATTACAAAAGACGAACTAGACCTAACACAGCCATGGATAGACATAAAGCAATAAAAGATCGAAGAGGTCTTTGAGGGAAAGCCATGCAATCTCAAAAGACAAAAATAGTTACTATCCTTAACTGTCCATTCTTACACCCCTTCACAAAAAGGGATTCACAAAACACAGAGAGCAAATATTTCTCTTCTGCCTTAACCCCCTCTATCGATAAAAAGGGAGCAATTTCAGATAATCAGGTCTACGAGTCAGTAAAGCCTTTGCCAGCTTCTATGATTACGACCAGTTATAAGCAATCTTGGACCCTCCATCAGAGGGCAGCATAAGCTTTACTGTCTGCTCCTAAATTCATTCCTCTAGTTTGGAACTATGCACTGACTCTTCTACCTAAAACTGGAGCTGTCGTTGTCTACATGTTTACATGTGGTTTAACACAGAACTATTCATAAGATTTTCTCCCGAGCCACTTGTGCTCGCGTGTCTTCCTCGGGGCTTACTCACAATCACGCTTTTATGACAAACAAGACAATGCTCACGAGTCTTTCTCTCAGACTGTGCAATTCTTCGTTACGGGTATTTTCTCAACCTTCAATGCAGTGAAACCGACAAATAACTCAGGAGCCTCTCAGGAGTCCTACGAGGAGCAAAAATATTTACAAATGTCGATGGCTGGTACTCCAAGGCTGGGCTGTTTCCGCAGCCAGCGGGTGCTCCGCAAAGCCGCCGAGGGCACCGCACCTCCCCCGCCAGGCCCCGGGGAGCGGCCCAGGCACGGCTCAGGCCCGGCCGGAGCCCGCGGCCGCACACGATCCCGCTGCCCAGGCAGCATCCGGCCACAACCGCCGGGCAGAGGCCGCGAGGGGGGTGGAGAGGAACAGGGGGCACCAGGTGTCACATGGTCTTGCTCGGGGAGCGGGCGCGGAGCCCAGCGACCGTTGAGGGCGATGGCGGAGAGAAGGGCGGGTGAACCGGTCCCAGCACGGCACAAAATGGTTCCCCCGGCCCTGGCGTCAGGCCGCCGGGGCGGAGCAGGCCGGGCCCCGCAGGCGGAGCAGCCCAACCCGCAGCGGCCGCCGCGGGCGGTCCGTACTCACCGTCACGGCCTGGCCGCCGCGCAGGCCAGGCCACCCGCTCGCGCCGTTCACGCAACACAATGGCGGCGGCGCGAGACTGCCCGGCCTGCCAGGCGCGGCCACTCCCAGCTCTCGCGAGAGCTGCGGCCGCGCGGGCCGACGAGGCAGAAGAGGAGCGGCGGGGGCGGAGCCCTGCGCGGCGCCTGAGGGCGGTGGGTGGGCAGCGCTGCGGCTCAGGCGGAGCGCGGGCGAGAGCTGAAAAATCCTGCTGGGAGTGATAGGATTACTTTTTGTGCGCGGAGCAGCATCCCCAGAGACATCCGAATCGTTTTCCACGTTCAGCCTGAAAACTGCAACACGGTCTTTGAGTTTTCTGTGTCACATCCTCTTCCTTGCCTGAACCCTGTAAATGAATTCCGCCGTCTCTCGTGACCAGGTGCAGCAGGCTGTCCCTGAAGGACACGGCGGGGTGAGTATGTTGGACACAGCCCCTTCAATGGCAGAGCAACAACATTGCCATTCATTGTAATTGCACTGAAGCCTCCGTTTTGTCCTCTTGAAAGTAACAGACATTGGCAGGCATTTTTGCCTGAGGGGAAGATGTTGCCCGATGTAGGAAATCAGGAGGTAATCTCAAATTCTTAAAATGCCAAGTCTTTGCATAATCAGAGAGATTTTAGATTAGCAATCCTAAACAAATGATGATTTCCAGTGTCCCTGCCCAGGACAGAACACACAGAAACTTCACACTGCGTTTCTGAACCAGGCCCCGAAGAAGATGGATTGTGTTATTACTGAGGAGTCCAGACTTGTATCACAGCAGTCATGAGCCTCTGTATTTTACTCATCACACATCCATCTGCCGTCAGTCTGCAGCAGGGCTTTCCTGAATCCCAGCATCACAGTGAGTGCCATAGATCACACTTTGCAAGTCAGATAAAGGGGTGTGCAACAGTAGCAAGCTGGCTATTCTTTAAGTGAGGAAAAAAGGGGGGAAAAGAAAAAGGAAAAAGAAAATTTAAAAAGGGAAGAAAACACAACCAGCCACCCTGGCACAATGCTACAACACATACAAATTCAATGTGTCCATGCCTAATAGGTCTGACAGATCTAGGACACATGTAAGACCCGCCAGGCTAGAAATTAGACAGGTGGCACCCAAACTATAGACAGTCCTATTGCTATGTTCAGCAGTACCCTTGATTCTGTTTCCATTCACGCTTTTAAATGTTTGGATTGTATTGAATTTTATTCACTTCCTCCCACAGAGAAATAGTGGGCAAAGTACTATTTAGTTGAAGACAAAGGTGAAGAGCTGGGAAAAGCTGCAAACAGAGAGAGGAACAATTGAACATAAACTGACAGGGAGAGAAAGGCTGTTGGGTTTCTTTGCTGATGGGCATGTTGCCTTTTACATCACGCCAAGAGCAATGCTTATTGGACTTGGGAAAATCTTGTCTATAGCACCCAGAAGCAGGTCTACTGCCCCAGACGATACCATATATTTGGCATAACTGTCTCCAGGGAAGGAAGACAGCTAGAATGGGTTCATGAACGATTCCAGCAGCAGCAGCTGCTCTTTTTCCTGGCTAGCAAAAAATAAGAAATTTAAATATATATATATATATTATTTTTTTAAATAAAAAGAGTTAGATCTACAATAAATTCAATCCCTAAAGGAGTTGTTCTATGTTTCAGTCATGCACAAATCAAGTATTATTCACAGATCTAGTGAAATGCCTGTGTAAATTTGAGGGATGAAGTGTACGGCCTTTCCTGCAGCAAGGATAGATCACAGCCACCACTAATCAAGAGCATTATGCTTTGTCTTTTTAAAAGCAAATTAGAAGGTAAGTGGGAAAAGCCCCATCCAATACAAAACTTCAGAGGTCTTCAACTCAGTCTTGCTATCACCAGAAGAGGATTTACTGGGAATGCTAAGATGTTATACCATTAACTACATTAGTCCTGTCCAATGCAATGCACAAATTTTATTACTTGAGGGTTGATGCAATAACCTTTTATTAACAATCTGTGAGCTCTATGAGCCATTTTTTAGCTCACAGAAAAAAGGAATTGGACTATCACCTGAGTTTGTGAGTGTCGCTGTTGAGTCACAACATAGACTGTGGTACAAGCCGAAGAACAATTTTATTAAACTGAACACACTTTTATAATGAACACCGTAATAAACAAATTTCTATTGGATGAAATGCTGACCCTATCACGCCATAGGCCAAAAGGTATAAACAATTATCTTAACCAATTATGAGAGAGAACACATATGTTTATGCAGGTGCGGGTAGTTTAAATTCTTGTCTTTATGTTGACACCAAACTGGTCTTGAGAACATGGGATTGTTTTGATTCAGGCTGTGTGAGAGTTGTTTGTTTCACACAGACACTTTGCTTCATGGCTTGAGCTGAGTTTTCTCTGCTCCAAGCTAATTTCTGCCATGACACATGAGCTTGCTTTTTTGTTGTTGTTGTTTTAGTTTGCATAATGGATCAAAGATCGACCCTGTAGCAACTAGTTTAATTACAAATATACAAAATCAGGAAAGGTTAAGATGGTGTTCAATACTACCACATTGCACAAAGACTTCTTTACATTCTGAATCATTGGTAAAATGGCACCGCCTAATGAACCTGGATATGATTTGGGTTTTGTTTCAAGGAAAATAATCTAGTATTATATAATAGTAATAATCTAGATGTTAGTGGTTGAAGTCACAAATCCTGTGTAACAGTGTGCTCGTAAATGGCAAAGCAGTAGTTTAGGGTACATCTGCTTTATCATGTTCTTTAACCATATCAATGATATGGAAACAGTCAGATTTAAATAGCTTAATTATTAATAGAGTTACTATCCTTAACCATCCATTCTTACACCTCTTCACAAAAAGGGATTACAGTAACGGTTTCTGAAGCTGACAGAGGCAGGAAGAAGACCTCCATGAGTAGCAGCCATTGTGTCCTAGAAAAAGGAAAATGCATCGTTGAGACAGAAGTCCATTTATTCAACATTCACTGTGAAATACAGTTTTTGAAATACACCACCTGCCGTGGGTATGTGGCTTAGACATCAGGAAAGGAATAGGTTGAAGAACTTGCAGACAAGACTAAAACCAAGGCAATCTCAAATCATCCTTTTAATGTGTTTTTTTTCTGCACTGAAGTGTTACTTTAGGTTATGTGTGGACTTGTTCTTTTTACTGTGTCAGCTAGAGTAAGTACTAAGAAGATAGTCCCTATGGTTGACACTATACACCTTCCTGGGGCCGTCTTTGATGAAGACCCTTGCCTTTTCTTCTTCCTGCAGGCTGTTATGTTGGGCACTGGACAGGCTCCCCAGAGCAGCGGTCACAGCCCCAAGGCTGCCAGAGCTCCAGGAGTGTTTGGACAACGCTCTCAGGCAGAGGGTGGAATTATCGGGGTGTCTGTGCAGGGCCAGGAGTTGGACTTGATGATCCTGATGGGTCTCTCCCAACTCAGGGGATTCTGTGATTCTGTGTGCACTAGAGCTACTGAGCATGACACTAAATGTATTAGAGATTCCGTTATTTCCAGTCTGCCAAGTGGGGTTGTGGGGTTGCTCCTGGTTAACTTGCTAAACAGTAGGTCTGCACCATATAGGTTTTACAGAGGAGGGAAAACTGGGATATGAAGAAACTCAGAGTTCATGTTCAACTGTCTATGGTAAACATTACCCAAGAAAGATTTCTGAAAGTGGACAGTAAACTAGAAAGTTGTCCTCAGAAAATAAATCCAAATCACAGTTCATAGCTTAAATAAATATGGTAAGTGTGGTGTCTGTAGAAGTGGTCAGATAGTGGTCACTATCCAAACTGTAAGATAAACAGCAGTGATATATATTTAAAAAAAAAAAAAAAAACAAAAACCAAAACAACAAAAAACCAAGCAAACAGAAGAAACCAAAACATTGCAGAGACAAGAGAATTTAGAACAGATTAAGCCCTAAGGAAACTACTGTAATACTGACAGAGAGAAACATGGCATAACTCTTATAGGAATAAATAATTTATCAAAGTATATAAATAGGCTTTACAATGCAGGCACTTTGAACATAGTAACATTATGTAAACTAAAAAAATGTGTGTTTAAAATTACAGAAATCACAAGAATTGTTAAAAATTATTTAGCTATGTTTTATAGAAGTGATGAGTTCTTTTTTTTCCTATAATTACTGTTTCTGGAATTCTAATACTCTAGAAAGTGTCAATGTTTTAAAGTCTTTCTTTACTTCTTTTCGTCTTCCCATGTTCCAAGTCAGGAAGAGGGCTAAAGCTCTATGAGGTACAGAATTGTACTTCTAGTACTGTTTTATTCACCAGGAAGCTCTTACTGCTCATTTTAAATAACACTGACCAAAATGCTTCTGTTGGTTTGTTTTCTCAGAATACCTACATGCTCTTTCATTCATTTCTGTGCCAGTCTTCCAAATAGAGACACACAAAGTTAAAAGAAAAAATTACTCAGAACTTCAGCAGACATCTGAAACAACTACCTTTTCCCTTTCCAATAGCTTTTATGTTTAAAAAGAAAAATCTAAATATTTGTATATCTTGTGAACAAATATCTTACTAAATAGGAAGAATTCCTCATCTTAAATCACATATGTTGATTGTTTCTCATTTTTGGAACAGAAAAAGCTAATAATGAAAAGTTGCAACACATTTTAGAGAAAAGAGAGCGTATAGACATCAGTATTTTCTTTCATCTTCCTATGCAGGATGATGTCTTCAACCCAGGCTAGCAGTGGAAATTACTCCACTGGAGATGAAAATGTCTTTGTTTATTTTCCTTTAGCAAGAAATTTTAGCCACTAAAAACTTGGATACCCTTAAACTATCTTTCTATACACCTGTTATAAGAATCTAATAGTTGCACAAAACCAACACAGACATACATACACTTTTATATATCTATATCTATATCTATATCTATACATATATATATATGCATAAACATATGAGATTAGAAGAGTTTTTGAACAAGAATATTAGCAGTGTAAAATTTTACTGAAATCTACTTGAGCTCTGCTACTGAGGATAGTATGTAAGTAGGGTGGAGAATGCAATATGTTTTATCTCCATGTTGATGAGAATAGACTGGAATCCAGATACAACATAATTATTGTTTTTGTTACGTGGTGACTAATTCAGTGTTAAAGCAGAGAAGGAAGTAGGAGGAGCAAAACATCAGGAATTGTTACTTACATGTACATACAACAAGGAGTTCGTTCTGCTTTTCCTGTAATTGGCAGTGGAGTTATCTCAAAAGAACTAGTCACATTTATTTGTTTGTTTGTTTGTTTACCTTAATTTTTATTATGTCAAACACTTTTATGGGTAGGAACAAATGACTGTGATTAAAAGATAATTAAAACCAGAAAGCATTTGCAACTGTTGGTGAAACCAACAGAACCTCGCTCTTGCTCTTGCTTTTTGAGTGAATAGATTAATATCCCTTTCTTAAGGTTCAAATAGGAAAAAATGAACATCTGTGTTTTGCTGGGCACTTAATAGGACCAGAGTAAATCTCTTGCTCTTGTGCCTTACACAAATGAGATAATAAATATCAAGTAGATTTGACTCAATAAATCATGTGTAAGATTAGGAATACAGACCTTGTTTCTACTGTTGTATGTACTACAAGTGTATTTCACCTTTGGAAAAGCTGCTCAACTCCCTGTCTGCCTGTGCTTGTTGTTGTTATTGTTGTTGTTGTTGATGTTGTGGGTTTTTTGTTTGTTTGGGTTTTTGTTTTTGGGGGTTTTGTTGTTGTTTTGGTTTTGGGTTTTTTTGTTTGTTTTTTTGGTTTTTTTACTTTGCAGTGCAGATGTGGTAGATACAGTGGTGGTGCATTTAAAAAACTAGATAATAATTTCAAACAAAAGGGTGTGTACATAAATATAACAAAGGCCTAGCTAGAGTTTATCTGAGAAATTATTTACACGAAAAAGGGCCTATATGTTCCACAATGCCCATTTAAAACCAGCTTAAGATAAAGAAATTGAATGAGAAAAGGATTTTGTTTTGACCAAGGATAAGGAACCACCGGTTGGCAGAGATGGGAAGGGAGAAGACAATAGATGAGGTCACAGTTCTGCTCACAGTTCTGCATTTGGCATAAGGTATTCTTGGAGGAGGCTCATATATCAGGGAGGCTCATGTGGGGCTGAGACAGCATATCTTCACCTTTGCTTCACACAGAGAAGACTGGAAACAACAAGAAAACATAGCCAATGCCAGAAGCAGATCAAGAAGTGAAAATGCTCTTTGACTTCGTGGGATATTAAACAACAGAGGCATTTTTGTCATTTTAACTTTTTTTACTGATGCTATGATAGGTGCTGTCAGTGTTACACAGACTGTGAGACTGGACACGAGCAGAGTTTGTGGGAAGGACCAGCAAATACTAGACTTGCATTTCAGAGCTATAGATCGAAAACAGGTAGTGACACACATCTTTATGATGACTGATTATTTTGTCCTCACAGACACATCCTGTAGTAGTAATTCCAGAATTTAGCTTTGTGATGTACAAAAAAGGATTATCTTGTGTGCTTAGAGCTCACTATCTGATAATTTAATTTGATACTTCCTAATTTCTGAAATAAGAGAAAAATGTGGAATAATCTTGCAGACAACCAAGGTCAGTGAAGGAGGGAGAGGAGGTGCTTCACATACCAGAGCAGAGATTCCCCTGCAGCCCATGAGGAAGACCACAGTGATGCATGTTGAGGCCCTGTGGCCTATGGAGGACTTCACACCAGGAAAGTCTAATGGCAGAAACTGTGGTCCAGGGAGAGGTGACAGGAGCTGGTTTTCTAGCAGGATCTGTGGCCTGGGGGGGACACACACAGGAACAGTCTCCTCCTGAAGGACTGTACCCCATGCAAAGGGCCCATGGGCATGCAGTTCTTAAATAACTGCAGCCCATGGGAAGGACCTATGCTGGAGCAGTTTGTGAAGGACTGAACTGTGTGGTCCCCCCGTGGAGGAATCCCATGCTGGAGAAGGGAAATAGCATGAAGAGAAAGGTGAGGTAGAGAAGTGTGTGCTGGTGTTTACTGAGATAATTTTCTTCATAGTAGCTTGTATGGTCCTATGCTTTGGATTTGTGATAAAAACAGTGTTGATAACAGGAATGCTTTACTGCTGCATAGTGCAATCCCCATTCCCCATCCCCACTGTGCTGTTCATGGGAGAGGAGGTAGAAGAGTCAGAACAAAGCAGTAAAGTTGAGCCTGGGAAAAAGGGGAAGAGGAGGGAGATTGATTTTAATTTTGGCTTTGTTTCTCACCATCCTGCTCAATTATAAATTGGCAATAAATTCAATTAATCTTCCCCCCGTTGGTTCTGTTTTGCCCCTGATGGTAATTAGTAAGTGATCTATCTGTCTTTACCTCAAGCCACATAGTTTTTCATCTTATTTTCTCCCCCTGAGCTCTTGAAGAGGTGGAGTGGGGGAGTGGCTTAGTGGGTGTCTGGCAGCCAGCGAAAGTTAACCCATCACATAGACACTGTTGGAAACAAGATACTGTCTTGGATGCTCATTTTCTTATCTCGTATAGGCAGATTTGATTGTTTATTCCTTGGATGTTCCATAAGTAGGAAATCTGTCAAACTAAATCTCTGTCAACTACAGACTTTTTCCTTTATCACAAGTGTGAGTTTGATAGCTCTACTGGGAAGATGGCTCTACTTTCTTACTGCTCTGCACATACCCCTAAATAAATCTGAATCTTCTTGCTTGGAAGGACTGAACCTGGAATCTGAATGTCTGGTTAGTGACATATAGCTTTTTAATTTGTGGCAAGCTTGTGTGAAATTTGGCAAGTCTGAAACAAGTTAATTAGATTATTTCCTTTATAATATTGTGCCCAAACCCATTGGGTGTTTCATATGCTGTGCCTTACATAAAAAGGGATTAGTTTTTGATCATATTACCTTGATCTGGAAAAGGGGGAATTTTTATGTGTTGCTTTGTGCTCCAGGTAGTGAAGTACATCTAACCCTTCTCGAGATGCATGAAGGAAGTGACAGCTGTTAATAACTTTCACTTCTTTTTATCTGTAGTCTCAAAGATCACTTTTTGTCCTCTCCCGCCTGCTAGGATGGATGTGTGATCCAGAAAGGTTCTAAAAGCCTTGACCCAGTGCCTGAGAAGTTGTGCACATAGGAAAAGGATGGGAGGGCTACCCAGGATGGGATTGTGAGTTGTGAGTGTTGCAAGTGAGGTAGCATGTTCCCACCCTGCAGATACCATTTGTTTGGGGTTTTTTGGTCAGAGCGTTAGGAGAAATACACGGTCCTTACAGAATACAGAGCCTCTATTGCTTTTTTGTGTTCCATTTAGCGGTCATACCCCAGTGACTTAGAGGGCTCTGTTCTTCATTTTGGAAATCAGGATCTAAGATTCAGGAATAATGAAATGCAGGCTTCTCCTGTTTCACATGCATCTTGACTTTATAACTTTGGGTGGGTTGTTTTAGGGAAATGAGAATGGCTTTGTCTTCCACAGCTTCAAGTAGTTTATTTCTGGTTTATTTGGGTTTTTTCTCTTTCTGTTAATTTTAAATATCAAATACAATATAAAAGGCTTTCATTTAGATGCTTTGTACAATTTTTGACTTCTGTAAATAATAAATTGGTTTTATCCAAACTGTAGAGCCTAAATAACAAATATATAACACCATATTCATAAGATAGAATAAGAAAACTTAGATCTTACATTTTAAATCAGATTCTCAGTATAGTTAAGTAGCACTTCTTAACCTTTTCATTCTTAGAGCTTGAGACTACTAAGAAATCTATTCCTTCCAAAAGCAGCCAAAGGAGATATGGCCACAAGCTGTCAAAACAGGAAATTATCACAGCTAGAAGTATCTGCTGTCTTTGTATATGTTTGTTGAGTAGATGGAAACTAAATCGTTAGTGAAACAACTGCATTTTTCAAACCACTATTCAAATTATTATTAACATAAAAACCTTTAGTGTTTTGACTGATAATTTAGCTGTGTTTGGCAGAAAGTCATAGAAAGAAAATGCATGGCAGACTATTAGCACGTTCACTTCTCATTAAAGATGTAAAGAATAAAAAAATTCTAAAAATACAACCGGTAACATTTCACTTCTAAAACAATGAGATGTGGGAGAAAAGGCTTTTACAATGGGAACAGCTCTGAATAGCAGCTGGTAGAGCCTATTTAGAAGTCTTTTGTGTGAATCCTATGCTGAACAAAATGTGGAATTTAAGCTGTTGTTAAATGCAGATAAAGGTCAGAGATCATGATCTCCAGAGACAATTGTTTGCAGTATTTCCAACTTCTTTTATATACAGGAGACATGTGCAATGCAAGAAAGTAGACAAATCACTGCAAAATAAGGTTTTCTTGGCAACAGAGAAGAATTTACTGCTTCTAACAAAGACCAGCATACAAATGAGTTTGAAATTCAGAAACTTTTGGAAAAGAACTGAGGATAAGCATTTGTCTTGCATCAGCTGGCTGTCGGGAAAGGATATAATGTAATTTTTTTCTAGGAGGTTGCCCCTTTGTCACTGGAGTACTTTCATATGAGTTCACACTTAGAATCTGTAAATTTTATTTTTAGTTATAAGCATTTACAGAACCTCTAGTTCATACATATTAACATGACATGGCATGTCATGTCCTGTGATGCTCTGTATGTACGGAGTATCAGTTTGGCCGGTTCAGATCCACTGTCCTGGTTGTGCTTCTCCCCAGCTTCTTGTGCACCTCCTTGCAGACAGAGCATGGGAAACAGAAAAGTCCTTGGCTTAGGATGAGCACTGCTGAGCAATAACCAAAAGCATCACAACATCAAGATTATTCTCATACTGAATCCAAAACCCAGCACTCACTGGACCAGCTACTGAGAAGAAAATGAACTCTGTCCAGGTTAAACCAGAACATCTGTGCAGACACTGACATCTCTTCAGATTCTAGTGAAAACTGATATTGCATCTAGTATCTGCCAGTGTTGTGATTACTGATGTCTTGGAAGTGGTTCTGCAGACTTCACTCAAGTAAATAAGCTTTGTATATTAACTGACTAATATTAAACTTTTACTTACAAATATTATTGACATCCTCTCTATGACAGCCTGTGACATCCTTTCTTAGCTCTCTAGATTGATTATCAAGCAACAGCCCTGATATGCTATGGGCCTTATGGATCTTCTCACAAGCCATAATGGTTAGCATACTCATAAATCTTTGTAATAGAAGGTACTAAAAGAAGCAAAAAATAAAATTGATATTAAGATACTGGCTGCACCAGCACTGTGTTCACAAGTTTGCAATAGGAACTTGGACTTGGACACCACTGACACATATTAAAATGTATGTTTCCTAATTTATTGAAGGCATAGTTTTCTCTGGAAACAATTTGGGGATCTCTGTTTTCACTGGTTTGGAAATGTAGCTTTGTTTTTACTTGCTGATTACCTTGAGATGTGCCACTCTTCTGGACTAACTACAGTAATCTTTTCATTTTGCAAATACTGAGAAGCCTACAGTCAGGTTGCTTGTATAATGTATACTGCATTTCTTGTTCCCAGTGAGATCCATGGAAAACTAGAAAGCACTTTCATTTCCCTTATTTAAGTGTACATACTCCTAACACTTTTGTATAAAGGCACCAAATCTTAGTTCTAATTACTAACCATCTAATTTACTTATGACAAACAAAAAGAATGGATGGACATTTTAAAACAAGGATATAGTACTCAGCCAAAAAATTTCAAATAGAATGGGCTATTTCAGTTGGAAAGAAACCTACAACAATCATGACTTCTCCAGGGCTGACCAAAAGTCAAAGTTTGTTATTAAGGTCATTGCCCAAATGTTTCTTCAATATTTGGAACATCAACTCCCTCTCCAGTAGGGGAGTTCCAGCATTTGGCCACCCTCCTGGTAAAGAAATGTTCCCTCATGTCTAGTCTGAACCTCTCCTGGTGCAGCTTTGAGCCATTCCCACGTGTCCTGTCCCTGGATCCAGGGAGAAGAGTGCACCACCTGCCTCTCCATGTCCACTGCTCAGGAATTGCTAAAAAGCCCAGAGGTCACCTCTCAGCTGCCTTCTCCCCTAACCAGATCCCTAAGCTGCTCCCAGGACGTGCCTTCCAGCCCCTCACCAGCTCAGCTGCCTTCTCCAGTGGCATCTGAGGACCTCCATGCCATTCTCCAATCCCGGGGCTGCACATGGGGCTGATGGTGAGGCCGCACCGATGCTGAGCTCAGAGAGACCATCTCCTTTTGTGATCATCTGGGTCCTGCTGAGCTGCTGCCAACCAGCATCCCTGGGCTGGGAATTGGAAGTATAACAGCCATTGATGCTCCTATACAAGAAGTAAATGAAGAAAACAAATGCAAATACTCAGTCAGAAACTCAGGAAACAGATAGTTTAGGCTAAATATAGGACTGCCAGATCATTCTTAAATAATTAGATCTATAAGAGGAGTTTGCTACATAATACAAGAAGTGCATTTCTCTGTGGTTAACTGGCCCTTGCCCAGGAGAAGTAAAAATCAAGTTCAGTCTCCTAGGAAAACTCTCCCTTTCTTTTATGAAACATCCTTACATTACACTATTGGCTAGGCTGTGTATATGAGAAAATAAGGAAGGTGGGTCCTATCATTGCAAGCTGTTATGTATGAAAAGGTTAAAAATAATTCAATATTAATGAAACCAGGAAATAAGATTATTTCTTTTAAAATACCATTGCCTTTACTACTAATAATCAGACATATTCACATATGAAAAACTAGTTTGTTTTCACAGAAACAAATTGTTCTTCTGGATGAAAAGACAACTTTTATGTATAGATTTACACAACCAAGACATTATTTAAAAATTAAAGATCTGTTTGGAATGTTAATGAGCATAAATGAAGGCCTCATCCAAAATCCAGATAGAAAAATAATTTGAAATCACACTTTTCTTTTACTGATCTATTATATTTTCTTCTCTAAGACTTATAGTTTTCCATTGAACATATTTCTCTTGCCTTATTGATGCTTCCTGTGTGATCCATCATGTTTTAGCCAATGTCTTCAGGATACTTTCTTTCGTATTATCTGTAACATGAAGCACACATAAACGATAATGACCCATTGGATATTTTTGAGATAACTGCTGCTCTAATATAGAAGGAATATCAAAGATGGTCTTAAACCCCAATATCAGGCAAAGTAGTGAGAAAGCAGCACAGGAGACAATGAGAGCATATTTCTCCTTTGGATGGACAGTGGTCTCAGCAAAAGGCCATCATGTATTTCAAGGCCGAATTTTAATCCTTAGGTACAGGAGACCAGTGTAAAGATTGTTGAGACACAAGTGCGTAAGGGCTCGATGATCCTTGAGGGCCGCTTTCAACTGAGAATACTACGTGATTCTGTGATTCAGTGCAAGACTCGGGGTACGCTCGAAGGCAAATGGGGGCTGTACCTCGGCAATCCACCCGGTGGCGCGCGCCCCTCCAGGGCCCAGGCCCGCACGTCGCAGTTATAAAATATTTTGACTCCTCAGGATGAAAATGTCTAAATATCTGTAAAATATCTACTGCTTTATCAGAAATACTGAAAAGCCGGGTTAAATACAATGCTTTTATCCTTTACTTGAATTTTCAAGGCTAAAAATATGAATAATTTAGCCAGAACCAAATGTAGAGCCAACTCCAGAACTCGATGGAAATGGTGAGTTTCAGACCAGCAGGTGGGGCTGGAAACAATCCTGTGGAGGTGACATTTATCAGTTAACCACTGCAGCTATACACTGCCAAGATGTCATGTACAAAAACTAAAGAAAGCAATAGCACATTAACAAAACAGAAAAAAGGCTTTCACAATATTTTATTTACTTTAAAATACCCATATGTAGGTAGAAATAGGCTTCTGAAACATACTCCAGGCTCAATTCCTCTATTGTGTAATCACATAACATCATGTGAGTTTTTTTTCCTTTTTTCTACCTCAGTACCCATTTTCATCACTGATGCAGCACGGTTTCTTTTCCCTTGTTGTAACCGTTTATTAGCACCACTTGGCACAGTAGCACTGACTGGTGAAATCAGAATCCGACACCCTGGGCTGCAGTAACAACTGATTTTGATATATCCCATGACACTATTTCTCCAGTCTCTTGTGAGGAAAGCTGTTCATATGAGTAGATCTTGCTCTGGAAAGCTACACATTGAAGCAATTTTATAACTTAATTATTATTGATTAACTGATTCCCAGTGATGTACAAAGAGGGGAAAGTCCACACTGCAAGACAAACTATATCACCCCAATCCTAATACTCTCAAACTGCTTTTAAATACCCTTCGAGAAATTGCTTTGTTGCAAGCCATTATGCTGCATTATTATGTAATTTGTGCATACTTTTTGGTAGTTATATGAGAAGGACAAGGTCACTTATTACATCACTGAAACAGCTGAGGGTATACATTGGGGATAAGTTAATGTCTTCAATTTTTGAAAATATCCATGGCATCTGCATCTTTGAATAAATGCATTACTTTTCTTTGTACCCCTTGCTAATAAGGCTCGTATCCATGTAAATGCATGTAAAAATACCAGATTTGCCTTGTGTATATGTCATTATTAACGTTCTTTTCATGAAATATTAGAGACTTTCTATTCAGTTACAGTCATAAAGGTTGATGTCACTTCATGCCTTCTGAGTCACAATCAAATCAAGAACTGGTCAGCTTTGAAATCAGTCATGGATTTTTTAACTGTCTCCTGCTTCTTCTTCAAGATCATCTGTCTTCTTATCTCAGGCTATAGCAAGAATTTCGCATTTTGCTGAACAAGTAATATTATCTGGAATTTAAATAATGTTGATTCAGTAAGAAAAATATTTACATTTGAGGAAAAGTGGATTGAATTATGGATTATTGCTTATCTGTGAAGTTAAAATCTTGGATTTTGACTCCAGCTCTGGAGAGCAAAACAAAGGTCTCACAAAAAGAAAGCTTATATCTTACATTTTTTATAACATAACTTAGCCTGCTTCTATTTATTGTGCAGAATTAAAATATTCTTATGCTAATATATTTGGATTCCTGTGATTACACCTCACACAATTAAATTTAGAATGTGTTTTGTTTGGAAGGTGTCATACATGTAGCCTCTGCATTATTGTCACTTCATAAGATAAGAAACAAATACAGTAAGAAATACTCATAATTTCTCATAATTTAAGGCACATTCATGGCATTAGTTAAATAACTTCGTATCTTAGCTATCAAAACTATAGGTTCTTTTGTTTACCTTAGTAAATAAGCATGACTGCCAGTTTCATGTGAGGAAATAATGCAGAGAAAAGCAAACACATAATTTTAGTTCCATCACCAAGTTCTATGAGTCGCAAGTGAGAGGTGTAAACAAATGTAGCATACTCCTTTAAAATCATCAGTCTGCATTCCTCATTGCCAGCTATAACATAACCAGTTCCAGGTCATGTCTATTTTATGATAAAGAGGCATTCAAACAATTATCCAAAACAAATATATGCAATTAACATTGATTATATTCCTGAATTGAAATAGAGGGAAGGAAGGAAGGAAGGGAGGAAGGGAGGGCGGGCACAGATAACCAGATTAGAACTGAGTCTGCTTATTACACCTTCTCAGAAATTCTGTTAGAGCTCATTTAGACAACAGTTCTAGACTTTTAAAAGCCCAGCGCCATCTGAACATTCACATGGGATTTTTCAAGCCTGGGTAAAATTGATGTTCAAAGCCTTGGGCTCACTGGTGCCTATTTACCTGGCATAATATTAAGCGCTTTATAAGGATCCAATTTGCTGGGTTCAGCCTCAGACTAAAATAAAGGTTAAATTATGCCTTTCCAAAGATTTGTTTACTAATAAGTTTGGTGCTTTTTGCAATGACTTTTCATCAGATGGGTAGTTATTATCCTGACCTGAGATAGTGGTGACATTGGTGGGGCTTTCTGTGCTCACCTTCACTCGTGTGCTAACACGTGGCAGTATTGCTAATAGAGCATTTGGAAAAAAGTCCTCCACTGTGAGCTAAGTCTGCTGTCTGTAGAAAAAAATTACAAGGGGAAAAAATAACCACTAATACCATAATTCACTTCATCACAGTCTGCTTATTCCATCCAACTTCTGTTACACATCTCTTTCTGAGATTAGTATAATTGTTTTCTGTGTTCTTTGCTTCATCTGTGTTGTATTGTACATGTTGATTGATTTGGGAGTCCTCCAAATACAAAGTAGGGTAGCTTGTTTAACACTATACTAGACCAACTATTTATTTTACTTTTTGCCTACTTTTGCCAAATAAATGCTTCTCTCCTCTAGTACTTTCTAATGAGGAAAAGAAGTATTCTGTTAGAGCCAACAAATCAAGACTCAGGAGACACTGTCAGAATTGCCAAAGTAAAAAGAATAAACATGATAATCTTGTGTCTTTATCACATGGAAAAAAAGCTAATGGAAGGAAGCATAGGAATTATGCAAAAAAAATGGAAAAAAGAGTCTCATTATTTTGAGGAAAATGCCTCCATTTTGTACTAAAAATATTGCATTAAAAATTATAGCTATCTTACCATCTTATCCAATGATTTGCAATAAAAAAAAAGCAATATATACACATCCTTGGAGGACTGTGCACTTGTCTGTATGCATCCATTAAGGACAGCAAAGCAGCTAGTACCACACTGCTGGGAAACATGCAAATGCCAGGAGTCAGCAGCCCGTCTTCTTACCAACTACCTACTTAAAATGAGACCTTTCCGAAGCTATTTACCGCACATGGCAATTCTTTCCTTTGTCTACGACTGCTAAAAGAGTTTTACCCCTGAGTCTCGTATAAAGTCAATTTACCTGCTTAGTAATAAGCCAGTCTGTTAGTTTGAGTGCATTGTATTAAAGTACACCTTGATTAGCTTCTGGCTCCTGCCAAGGAAATTGAAACTTCAAGTGAAGATCAGAGTAAATATTTTAAAAATTATTTGAAACAAATTCTGGTAAGGTATTTCTTTTCATAGCCCTAAGTAATTTTTCCTCCCACAACATGCCTCTGTTTATATGGGGAACGATCTTTTGCAGGTATCAGAAACTCATAGCTCTCAAAAATACCTGGGTGTTTTTGCCTGCCTTCTTCCTTTGTCCTTGCACAGAGCTGCCTCCTGCTGCCTGTCCAGTAAGGTTTACTTTAAACCTCTGCCATTCCTGGTTGTCACCCCTTTTTGACTTGAAAAAGACAGGATTAATTATGTAAGCCATTCACTGATTACTTTTCATTTTACACTTAAATGTCTAATGTTAACATTTAGCATACATAAATTCCAGTGTTTTGTTACAGACTTCTTGTAAAATCCTAGCAGTGGATGTGCCCAGGTCTGATGGACAGACAGACTCTGATGGAGGTGTGTTCTGAAACGGGGCAACAATTCATCTCTGCTTATCCTGTATCTGGAGCCACTGACCCCAGCAGAGGTGACTGTACTTGCACCAGCATGGTTGAGAGACACAATTCTGTAGTGCATTCCCAAGAAAATGTGGCTCATACAAATGCCCTGCCAGTCCCTTTGTTTACTGTCTTGACCAATTTCAACCCGTTTTGAAAGATGGTTAAGAATCTGTTTTCCTGCAAGTTTTCTGAAAATCAGGGGCCGTGCAAAGGCAAATGCCTAAATAATAGAAGCCACTTGAGTGATAAACCCAGGGTGTGTAAGAGTGGAGGTTACTAGATCTGAGCCTGAACAGACAGAGAGAGAAGTTGCTTGTTGCAACAGAGACATTAACTGGAGCTAACTGAGTAAGCAGTAAAAGCAGACAGCAACAAAATTTGTATGAGGTCTCATTTGGTGGCTGTATCTTTCCAGGCATGAAGAAGAGTAATAAGAATTAATACTTTGAGTGAAGAAAAGAATGCAGGATGTATTTGCTGTATATTCTAGTTGGAACAAACCTCCTGGCCAGCCAACTCTCACAGAGTCACATTAGCATAACATATGTTGTCTCCAGTCCTGGAAAGGATGCCAAAGGGATCATGGCATAAACAGGACTATTGTGATAAAAGAGGAGTCAAAGGACAAAATCCCATGGAAATAAAGCATTCCTGATAGTTCTTTTCACTGAAAACTTGCATTTTGTGCAAGCATAAATATTCAAATTTCTTTTAATGACGTCAATAAACACAAATTAAAAAAAGCTCTATAGCTAGTTAAATCAGGAAAGCCTAGTTTCTTTTCCCTCTCCAGAATTACAGCTTTTGATGTAGTTAACAGAAGGTTAATAGAAGATAGGACATAGAACCAATGCATGGGTTATTACATAGTTTTTAGACCAAAATATCTATTTTAAAATTCAATTTCCTTGAAGAAGTTGGATTTTTAAATAAGAATTAGGCTAATGAAAGACCAAATGTTTAATTTAAAGACAAAATTTGTGAAAAATAAAATAGATTCACTGGCTTTTCAGAGAATGAGGATTTAGAGAAAATATTTTTGATTTAATTTGCCAGCTTACAAAGCAACAGTAATGAAAATTACCTTTGGATTGAGATGCATAAGTAAAATCATTCTGTCAAAAATGCCAGCACTCTGAGAACAGGAATCTTTAATGAAACGCCTCTCTAGCCATGGGTCTCAAGTTGCTGCTGTGTAATTGTAGCAATGGCAATACAGATCAGATTCCAAGGAGATATTTTAAATAAATCTTCATGTGTTTGTTATTGCACTGCTTGTTAATCAATTGCTCTGTTGGAAAGCAACTGAAGTCAAAATACAAAGCCAGATTATCATAGTTGCTTGTATGTGCAAAATAAAGAAGACATCAAGATTCTACTTGTACGGTAATAACGTACACACTATTAAGGCACACGAGGACTTTATCAATTCAGAGACAAGAAGTAGGCTCTAAGTAATGATTTGTTTTACAGGTGAAAATTAACCTGGAACAAGAGCAGATATGAATTTAAACCAGTTTTTTCTAATATGGTCATTAGGCCATATATGAGACCACATTTATGTGACAGTTGTTTCTGGAATAAGTAGTCCTGATTTGGCATGCTAGTTTATATGTATTAGGAATTATTTTATCAGTTTTCATATGTGGCATATTAAAACATGTATTTGTCAATTTTGCTTGACTAGTTCGGATGCTCAGGTCAAGCACATGGGTTGGGTGAAGATCTTTGCTCAGAAAACAGCTCTGAATTTCTGTGAATTGAAGTTGGTGAATACCCTATATTTTTAGAAAACAGGTGATCAAACTGCATATTTAGGTAATAAAGTTTAATTACTGAACCTTCAGTTTAATAATAAATAACATTTCATGTCAGAGGTTGAGACAGAAAGCCTGCTTTCCCGTGTGGTGTTCATTTTCCTTAACTTAAAGACCAACAACCCAATGTTTCATTCATTCTGTGGTCCAGCTTCTGCAGCAACTAGCTCAGGAACTGAATAGACAACTGCCTCCTTTGTCTAGTGCCCTAATACCCCACCTACACTAAAATAATAAGCTTATGAGAACAAAGAGGCCAAACTGATGTCACACATGAGCTTTAGTCCTGTTTAGAGAGCTTGTCTTGAATATATTTTTTTGTTATAATAGTAAAATGTAAGACCCATAAAGTAGCACAGGATTATTTCTATAATATGTTAATTTTCAGTCCTTAGGCCTGCTCAGCTTCATGGATGACTGGTGTTTAATTAGCTGTCAACTTTGTAGTCCCTTTCAGAAAGATGAATCTTAGATTTTTGTCTATAGAATACGAATCAAAGTTGTCAATTTTCCCTGCTCCCCTCCAAAAGTCTGTTCTTTCTCTCTTGTTTTATAGCTGCCACCCAGAATTTGGGAAGCCAGATGCCTCTTTCTTGGCCATCCAGATCTGTACTGCCCTGGAGTGTTATTAGACATATGCATCAATATGTAATTGTCTTTTGTGATGAAGTTCTTGTGCATATAAGCAAGCCCAGTACTGTCCTCTGGCGTGGATTTTCAAACATTCACGAAAGAAGGATATCTGGACTTTTGAGTGGCTGCACTTACTATTCTGCATACATCTTAATATTCATGGGAATGAGATGATCTTTCATGCAAACTATTCTATGATTCCACATAAATGAAACTACAGAATGTGATGGCAGTTCAAACAGATCAGATTAAAGGGCATCTCATGAACACCAAGTCATGTCCACACAAATTAAGAACATATGGGCAGGTGTGGAAGATTTAATTCCCAGGGCTGACTGCATCAAGCCAAACTTTCAAGACCTAAGTTGTTTAGTGCACCAGTTGTGCTGGGCTTTCAACTTAGTCCTAGTTGAAATACAACTAATAGTTGGACTTGAGAACAAAAAGCTTTATTTTTCAACTTCCTCAAATTGTGCAGGAAGCTAAGGGACTAGGAACCTGCAGCTCCATCCCCCTGCCCCAACTTATTTTGGTTCCATATACTTCAGTGCACATAGAAGACAGCCAAGAAATCTATAGATGCTGGTGACTGCAAGAGAGGAGATCAAGGTAAGTCTCAGACAACTGTAAGAAGTAACATAATAGCTAATAGTAAATACCTCTGATGTGCTTATAGAACTTTCACTTTTATGAAAGGACCTAATATCAGTCAATAAAATTAATACTATTCAGCAGAAGTAGAGTTATAAATAGGGCAAGGAGACGGACTCCTTTTTAATGCCTTTATTGAGGAACAGCTTGGGGAGGGGGCCTGAGGGGTCATGCACACTGCCACTGCTCCCAGGAACGACGCGTAGGAGGAGGAGAACAGCTTTGCTGGGCGGCAGAGCTGGGGCTTCAGTCCTCACGAGAGACCTCAGGAAGACCCCGGTTGGCTCAAATGTCTAGAGATTCCATTGTAGACAAGTTCTGTTAGGTTATGGTGACACAGTCTGAGTGGTGAAAATGGACCAGGAAAATAGTCCAACTTCTTCCCTACTGGAATGTGTTGTTTTACTCTTGAGTTTTTAGGTTGGCTCATTGTTTTTAGGGGTTTTTGTTTCCCAAGGGTCCTTATCCGGTCCTCATTTACATACCTCCTTTGCATATGATTGCACAATCTCACTTGCTAGCTTGGGAAGCAGTGGAGGTGACCCAACACGAAAGGGGATACAAATACAGGGTAGGGAAGGAGTAACTAGGGGTAAGAACAATTAACAAATTCCAACAATTAGGTAACATTGGTTAACGAACAATTAGTAATTAACATTCACCACACAAGTAGGGCAAAGAAATCAAAACTCAGATTACTTTTGTCCATTCATTTGGCTTGAGACAAAATGGTGGAAGTTAGGGTGGCTCAGAGAATGGAACTAATATATTTGATGCAGGGGAAAATAAAACCCTATATTTTTAACCAAACTCTTTGGTAGAGTGCATGGAAAAATATTAGTAAAAAATAAAGCATAGCTCAAGGTCTAACAGCAGAAACATGTACTTTTGTACTTTCTATAACAGAAAATTAATGCTTGATAAGAATGGGTTGACAAGTTCAGTGAACCCTTGGTAAACACTTTTTCTTAATAAATCCCCATGAAGGAAAAGACAGACTATTGAAGACTTAATAATAGGTTTCAAATATAACTATGGGAATTCTTTGCTAGCAGCTTCCCTGACATCATCTAGATCTCCCGACTGAAGAACTATAATGATACTATTTAGTTACCTCTTCAAGTTGTCCGAGACTTACCTGGATCTTGCCTCTTGCAGTCATCTAATTTAGTCATCTATAGATTTCCTCTCTGCCTTCTATGTGCACTGAAGTATACAGAATGAGATCATTTCAGGTTAGTCTGCAATGGAAAATTGCCTGTTGTTGGCAGTTTGTTCTTACTCTTAAACAACGTTCAACGCTGGACAATCTTGTTAAACTGTCTCTACCAACCCTGATTTTTGAGAGCAGATGGTAGATCTAGTAGAGGTCAAGCTTTTTAAATAATTCTTTGCCATTACTCCAGCTTTTTCACAGTGCTTTCACAAAACACATCCCTTTAAAATGCAAGTACACCTATCTGCCTTCTTTGAAGAAGATGACTCCTTGCCAATGAAGTAGGTGAGAAAATTTAATTGTGCAATAAACCACTCCAGTTGAGCATGAGGTCACATCCAGTCAAACTTGTATGAGCAAAACCCAACTTCAAGCAGAGATACAGTTTAATAACCAAGATGGGACTTGGACCCAAGTACTTCAGTCACTCTCTAGCTAGTCTGGAAGAGGAAGCACAAACTTCAAAAGGCAAGATCTGCTCAGTTTGGGGCCACCTGTCCAAGCTGCCTTGCTGTGCAACTGGGCTGTGAGGCCAATGGCTGCCCTCAGAGCCGGGCCTCAGCGCAGCCCACTTCTGCTCACTTGCAGGCCGCGCCCCAGTGCAGGCCATCTCTGCAAGCCATTGTCGCTTCCCTCATGGGCCCGGTGCGGGTCACGGCGGCCCGAGGGCGTCCGGAACGGGACCGGGGAGCCGAGGAGCTCGGCCGGGCGGCTCTGGGTCCCCTCACACTCCCGCCGCGCTGCCACAGCCGGCAGCGGCCTGGCCCTCAGAGCCGGGAGTGCGAGGGCAGAGTGCGCAGCTGGGGGCCGCCGTGGGCTCGGCGGGATGGGGGCTCGGAGGCGCTCTCTGGCGTGCTGCTTCTCCTCTGAGGTGTAACACCGTGAACACCCAAGTCGGCTCCGACGTGGGCACTGTGTTCAACAGATGGAAATTACAGCCACAGCTGAATGTGGGCCTAGGGCCATTCACGTGGTAATGCCAGAGAAAAGATGCAGGGTCTTGTCATTAACTCTAGAGGTGTTCCACTATTTTTTTTTTTTTCTAATAGCTGTTTAAAGTTTTTCCTAAACTGCTAAAGTACTACAGAAAATGACATTGAATTAAGTATATATAGCCTGCCGAAAATACTGGGAAAAGTATCAAGGTTATTTTCAACTCTTGCACTTCATGAACACATGCGGTCTTTTATGAGATGCATAAAATGCAGCTGTATTTATATGTGCCGAGTATGAGTTAATGTAGACATTCAAGACTAGACACTTGGAATGTTTTGGTCTTTTTTTTTTTTTTTAATTTCTCTGTTGTTGTTAAAACATAATGACACAAGAAGCATCAAAGCAATCTTTATTGATTTCTATGATGAAAATGTGTTCAAAAACCTGAATTTTTAGAACCTAAAATTTGGAATGACATGCTTAATTTGAGAATACTACCTATTATAGTCATGAAAAGTTCAAACATGATACACCTTTCCCACTTACGATAATTCTTACGAGCTTTCACAGAAACTCAAATTAGTCATTTTACCATGCCAGGAAGTGATTTAGGCAAGACCTTGTTACAGAGATTGCTGTAGCAGATAGTAATGGATTTATGCGTTTTTAACTTCTAGCAAAGGAAGTTAATATAATCTGGAGGGAGAGAAGAGAAAAGGTACAAGAAGGGAAAAGGTACAAGAAAGGCCAAGACTGTGGAAGTTTCGTGTTATCAATGCATATATGCCAGCTTTCCACTATTCTAGTTACATTAAGTAGCTTTTTGTTACTTTCTTTTTTGGCCTAAGATATCCCCAAATATATAACAATAAATGTAGGGTGTTTAGAATTTTCAGTAGTATGGAAAAGGTCCGTTTCATGCTTGCTCTCCTGCAAAGAAATGTTAATTACTTAAGTACAAAACAGTATAAAATTTTCATACTATGTGTTGCAGTCTTTTCAGAAACACTTTTAGAAAGTATTCAGGTTCTGATAGTTGCAATAATAATCTCTGGATTCATAGTTCAGCATTCTGTAGTCCTGAAAGAAACTTGATCTTTATTTGCGTTATGGTGTGACATACGTGGTGATAATGTTCTGAGGATTCTAAGATAGTGTAAATAAATGTGCCATCAAATGGATGATGCAGAAAATGTGCTCAGATTAAGAAATAAGGGATTAGCAAGAGATTCGGAAGACATGGCGATAGGATAAACTTTTTTTTTTTTTTTTTTTTAATGGCGATAATATTGCACTCAGGAATACTATTTCTGACAAATTGTATAATTATAAATTCCTAGAAAACCATCAGTTTATGGAATGTGTATTTCTTTATCGAATTACGCAACTGATCTTGGTAAAAAACTGTGTCTAAAAAGCTTTTTTCTAATATTTGCAAGGTGGAACTTCCCAGGATTTAGAATCACAAGCTTATGATTTCAGCTCTTAGTTCTGTCTACCTCCATCCTTGTCTATAAAAAGGACATAATCATTAGTATTTTTTAAATTGAAGAGTTACTGTTCATAAGACAATGAAGAAAGATCAAGTGAATGTAACTTTTAAAGGCCTTCGTATATTTTACCTTTCAATATAGCTCTCAACTAGAATAGCATTTAGATGTTGGGGGGTGAAATTAAATATACTAATGGGTTGATTCTGTTATGCTAATGATATTCTTGGACATTAGACCTGTGTCCTCTATATTTCTTTCAATTAGTAGTATTGTTGTGAAAGTCATTATCTCAATGGCAGAAGAAAAGTATCAGTCCATTTCTCCTCCAGCTTAGTTTTTTTTGCAGTAATCCTTGCTCTTTTTTACATATTTTCTAGTTTATGGATGCATCACCAAGGTCTTAAAATACAGAAATGTGTTTATAATATCTTTAGCAACGTGGCAAACACAATAAGGATAGACTAAGAGAAGAGCTAGAAGCTGAAGAATCTGAACTGTGTAAACAAAGCCAGCTTCTGCCTTGAAACTATATGTTTTGCAGGCATGAGAGACCTTAATGAAATAAAACTTGAACAGCATGCATCTCTTAAAAAGAAAAAGCCAGAAACCCAACCACCCAACCAACCAAGAAATCTTCATTCTTTCACAGTATTGGTGTTCTGCATTATTCTGTTTTAATATAATGTGTAATATTTTAATACAATGTGTATAAATTTGATGTAGCTTTAAAGGTAGCCAACTGGATGGTGTTTTATGGATAAAATTATTAGAAGTACACTAAAGGCAACATCATTAATAGCCTAAGTGCAACTTGAAAATGAATACACTGACAAAATAATTTGCCACAACTCTTTTTGGTGCATACAGCAATATATATGCAGTAGTAATATGCTGTGTTTTAAATTAAATTCATGGACACTTAACTAAGAATGTGCTGAAAATTTTGCAAGAGTTCTTAATCCTTGTGACCTGGCCAGGTTCCAAGTTGGCTAATTACATAAGATTATTTCCTGCTTATAGTTTAATAAGAGATGCCATCACTTCCTGTCCTAAACTATTGTGTAGTCTTGTCTGCCATGTAACAGCTGTTGTGTTCTGCCCTGAAAGAGTTTCTTTCCATTTCTGAGTGTAATTACTACCGATCTACACTAAATTTTGAGGTAGGCCTTTTTGCATCCTTGTGGTTAAAGAAGCAATAGGAAAAAAAACCCCAAACTACATCTTCTGGTCAGAGAAAACTAACTGTAGTTTTGGTCCAGAAGAAAAGAGAACTTTGTAGGCATAAGAAAATTAGCCAAGTTATTGTGTAAGGTATTTTAGGAAGGGAAAATGCCAAATACGCCTAAAAAAGAAAAAGCATCCGTTTTTTGAAAGAAGATAAATAACTGAATTTGCATGTTAGTATTTCCTTGCTTTAGTTCTTCTGAAGCACCTAGTGAAAAATTGATATAAAAGTAATCTCTGATTCTTTTGTTTTTTATGTATTTCTTTTGGTCACTTTAATTTGCAAAGATTTTGATAGAACAATATGAGCTGGCATGGTAATCAAAGATTTTCAGTACCTTATTTGCTAACATTGCTATCGGTGAGGTTGGTGCTTTTCCAGTCAAACAGAAAAATGTAACTTAAGCCTTTCCTAATGTAGGGCTAATTTATTGTCTGACTGTAACATTTAAAATGACCTTTTTTTCAATAATTCCAAGGGTAAATATAACATCCTAGATATATATCCCAAACAACTTGCAGTTGAAAGCACCCTTGTACTTAAAATCCAACATTGGTTCTGAGTACAAGACAGAGCTGGATATTTTAAGTAAAATTTAACAGGAATATCAGTACAGAAGGGACCTAGTGAAGAATGGTTTTTTATCTACTTTCAAAGGGTTCATGTTTTAATTGTTTAGATTGCACTGTCATTTCTCACTTTTAGAGATTTAATTGGTTAATAAGAAGACTGTTTTTGATCATAGACATGAAAGAGATGCTGGAGAAGCTATGGAAGGCAAGGCTGGGGTATGAGATGCTGCTAAAATGGGATTGGCAGAACAAATCATAGATTTCTCTACCTTTTAAGATGAGAAGTATCCTTTAACAATTTATGAGTGAAGGGAAGTAACGCATAGCTGCTTTCACCTCTCTCACAGCGAGATGTGCTGTAAGAAGCATGCACTTTCTATGAAGTGTGTTTGTTAAGTTGTCTGTAACATAGGCTGATACAGAAACTCCTTAGGGAAGATTTCTAGGCTTTTATGGAATATGTGAAATCTAGATTCTTACAGTCTAGATTCTTTCCCATCCTTCAGAAGTTCTTATTTTGGTTCTTCAAATCTGTGTTTTCTGCAAACTAGTTATGGCTGCTCTGGGGATTAATTTAGTTCAGCACCTTTGCAAAACCTTAAAACAAAATTTACCTACATACTGATTTTCAACAATTACACAGTATTTCTTAATGAAAGCAACTTATTGGTGAACATATTGATCCAGTCACAAAACTATTACATTAATTTTATACTTTTTATAAATGTATTTATGTTTTTAAAGATTCCTTGGCCTTTTGTAGCTTGACCCTCATTCATCGTAGTGAAGTAGATACACATTTGACCACTCCAGGATGGCATAATAAAACCACGTGTATAGGACCATAAAGCCAGGAGTACTTAGACATGTTAAATGATATAAATAGCTCAGAGAGTGGTAGCAAAACCTCTGGAAATGCTGACAAATATCTGTGATGACAATAAACCTCCTAAACACAGAGCAAATTCTGCAAAAAGGCTTTGCAATATTTTTGAATGGAATGTTTTAAAAAACAGATTGCACATTACAATTGAATGATATATTCAGGTTCTTATGAAAATCAACCTTTTAATTTTTTTTATTAATAGTATTCATTAAATGCTAACTATTTTGGCCCTTCATCAGGAAAAAGACTAGCCCTACTAGCCTTGTAAAAATGTTGTTATTTTTGATTGGAGATCTTTCTGCTGGTCCTTACAGTGTGGCCAATCTGTTTTAATATATTTTATGATAATAAAATGCGTGCTTCGCAAACAGTGCACAGGACACCTGTTAACAGAAATATGTAATATATTTTCTAGTCCCTAGTGAATACTGCATAGCCTTTTAAAACACTTCAAAAGTTTTTTTGTTTGTTTAGGTGTATAAAAAGGTCTGTCTAGAACAGATCCTTTCACAAGATCGGAGTTTGGAAATGTGTGAGGGAGTTTTAACTTTGGTTAGCCCCACAAACAGCTGGATCGCTTCAAATGATGGGCTGTAAACCTCTGCTGCTAGCCTGTGAGTAGAGGTGCAGAAGAGAGAAACCTCTTAAACTGTCTGTACCTTTGGAGAGATCATTACAGTGAACTCTACCTCTGTGGTCCCACAGGAATTTGGATTTGACTTTCCAGACATTTATGTATGGTATGTAAATGGCTGTTGTGACATCAGTGTAATTATTCAAATGTGAAGTTACATGTCTATAAATACGGTGCTTATTTTGTTCTGTTTTCTCCCAATTCAGCAGCTAAGATTATGAATGCATTGGTGCATGCAGCTAGTTAAAAAAAAATAAAATGATAGGGTCAAAAAGCATAGCAGAAAATACTAAGGGAACAACAAAACTCTGGCATGGTGTATTTATTTTAATGCTAGTTATGCTGGAAGCCTGAAAAAGAATGCAAAGGCTAACTGTATTTGTAATTAATTCATCACAAAAAGGAAGCAAAAGAAAAAAGAATCCTATTTTTGTAGTATGTGCTGCAGTTTGAATTTGCATTTTTAAAAATTGAGAATTACAGCTTTCATACTGCCTGAGGGAGAACAGCCAAATTTGAAAGCTAGGGACCCTTCTGATACAATAGTTAATCACTTTAAATGCATCAGTAGCATCCACTAACAACAGCTTCTGCTGAATAAGCATATTAAAACAAAAGAATTTTGTTTTTAAAACCTTAGTAAGTTTTGCAGTAGTAAAACCGATTTGTTTGTGACTAGTGGGAAAACAGTAACTTTTAAAACATATATTGGTGTAGACTGTAAAATACTATATAACTACCTAAGACCATACTAAGTAGTTGACCAAAAGCCAAATTAATATTCAGTACAATGAGAAATATATTGTTCATATTTTGATGACAAATATAACCCCATGGTGTAGATTTGGATAGTTGACTGAACTTTGTGAAGAAAAATATGTGTTGGGACCTGTGGTTCTGTGCTCACGTTGATTAAATTCTGTCCTGTTGAGCATTACAGAAAACAAAGATTACATAACATTGTCCAAACATACATACATTTTTATTTGTCACAAAATACTATAATTCCTCTTACTGACAACAAAAAAATATATTTAGAATGGTTATTTAAAGAGGTTGTAATAATAATGTATACTAGAATTTCTTTTATGTTACAAACAGCAATATTAAATATGCACCAATATGCACCAAACAGCCAGTAAATTTGATAGTGAATTATCTAAATCCATTGTTTCCCCTTACAAAATTCTGTTATCTCATGAATGACAGTGTTGTATTACAAAATGTGTGAGCTTTTGATAGATAACATTCTGAGCAAAGCAGCTGTTTATTGTATCTATCCTAGTTCTTACCCCACACTTTTTTTAGACCATTATTAGTAAATTTTGAGGTTAGAGAGGTACTGACCCAATCAAACATGTACAGAGCTCAGACTCTGAGTTAATTAAATGTGGGTTAATATCACATTATAAGGAAATCATTGTCCTTATTACAGTTATTAGGTGGTTAGTCAAATTATAGCTTCAAAGGAATGCAGAGCATGGAGAATTTGGGACTAAATTATGCATTTGAACCTTAGGCCAGCTTTTACTGTTGAGACAGTTTGCTGCTGAAAGAAATTGTGTGTCATTGAAATTAAATGCCTTTCTGGGTACAGAAGCGTCCATTTTTAAATGAAGTTACTGAATGTGGTGTAGTGAAATGATTAAAATCTGTATTCCGGGAATGTGGTGGACAAAAAAAAAAAATCAATATATGCTAGGAAACCTTTGCTGCTGGATGTGAATCCTTGAAATGAAACAGCCTGATACAAAAATAATACTTAAAAACACATCAGCACATTAATGTATTTAGCATGAGTCTCACGAGACATCATCTTCACTAATTTTTAGCATAAATTTTACTGTGTAATGAGAAGCTTTCTTTTCTCATAACCGTATTAGGCAGTGTTTTTGCCCTTCCCCCAATGCTCCTGCACTGCAATCATTGTGCTTGCACTTATTATGTTACAAATGACCGAGGTAAGGCTGACATTCTCGTTGCATGCAAAAAGAGCTAGTCTGCCAGGCTTTTTTTTTTCCCCCTAATGAAGCAGCTTTGTGAAATCTCCCCATGTGTTAATACTAATGAAGATCCTCCAGCACAATTAAAATCGCAGCCAGTGGCTGAAGAGGAAACAGAAGACAATGGCATCTTTCTACACGTACATATTTCTTCATGCATAGATCAACTTTAGAAATATTGTTGATTTTTAAAATGCTTATATGTAGTATTTAATAAGGTTAACAAACTGTACATATTCTTGAATTCTGCAAGTATGTTTTTACCAACTCATACTGAAATCACTTAGATTGTGTTCATTGCACTGCGGTTTAACTTTATAGTGTTAGGGTTTGTAGGGAGCGGTCCTTTGGCTCTTGCAGTGTACTTTAACCCTGCTTGAGTCTGAGACTATGCCAAAGAAAGAAGAAAAAAAAAAAGGAGGATACCATGTGTGTAGTGTGAAGCGTTAGTGCAGGGAAGCAAAGCTTTTAGTTTTCTACAAATAACCTCTGGGTTGTTTCAGGCAAGGCGAGAAGATTCATATTTAAAAGATGTATTTTTAATTTTAATTATTGTGTCAATAACTAGTGACTGTTAATACTGCCCTTTGATTTTAATTTAATTCCGCCACCCTTGCTGCCTGCTTTACTTGAATTTATTGAGTACTTCAAGAACATTAAAGTTGAATGTTGCTTCTTTAAAATGTCTCCTCTGAGAAATGGATCGCCTTTTTTTTTTTTTTTCCGTAGATGGCAGTTGTTTATACCACAGATTCTATTGTTGCTTTATTAATTTTTTTTAACTTGAACTTAATCTGTAGGTTCTTAAGGTGGGCAACTTTGTTTCTCCCCCGACCGATAAAGTCATCATTAAAAAATGACCCAAGGNCTGCGCGCGGCTCCGGGGAGCGCCGGGAAGGGCCGGCCCGGCGCGCGCCGCCCGCACCGCACCGCGGAGGGGAGAGAGCGGGAGAGTGAGAGCCGCGCACGCCACGGACCGAGCAGTGGAGCTTCTCCCAGGTGAACGGCTGGGGTGGGATGGCGTTCTGCGGTGCCGGGGCTCCCGAACCCGGGTAGCGCCCGCCTCGCTGGCCGCGTCCCTGCCGGTGCGTATCGCCCCTTTGTTGTGTGGGCCGAGCGCGAGTCCCGCTGCGGGGCCCTGCCCGGGCAGAGCTGCGGGCGGGAGGCGGAGTGGCTGCGTGGAGGGGAGTCCCGGGGAAGGGCCGGGGGCGGGGTGTCTGCAGAC
>VZTR01027757.1:175468-450248 GCA_013400775.1 Chaetops frenatus | reverse complement strand
GACGACCGTGTTCCGAGCGATTTTAAACTTTGGTCGTGGCCGCACGTCCGTGCCTTGGCCGGGCGGCGCCGGTCACGTCTCTGCCGACGGACGCCCGCAGCCTCCGAAGCGGCGCGGCGGCTGCTAGCGGCCACCGGGCGGCTCTTTTGTGTGGCGCTGTGCGGTACGCTCCGCTCCCGGCGGCCCTCCCGTCCCGTTCCCCTCTTGGCGGCGGGCGCTGCCCCGCTCCCCTCAGTCGGGGCTGTCTGGGCGGGCGCGAGGCGGGGCTGCGCGGAGCGGCCCTGGAGCAGCGACCGGAGCACGCGCTGCCCCTCCGCGGGCGGCCTCCGGCCCCGCGCAGCCCCCGCTCCCGCGCGCGGGTGAGTAGGCGCTCCCTCCCTCTCTCCCTTCCGCGGGGCGCGGCGCGGGCCGGGAGCGGGCGCCGCTCCGCACGCCCGGCTCGCTGCGGGCCTCTCTTTCCGCGGCTTTGTGCTTGTCCCGTCCTTGTAAAGAGAAACAAGCAGCTGCAGCGCAGGGCTGACTTGCTGAAATTTATCCCTTTGTGTATATTACAATATCCTCCATTTTTCTGCCCTCTAAACAACAAGCCTTTCGCCATCTTGGGCAAATTTTTATTCCAAAGTCTGGCCGTTTCTTTTAGGAGGGAATGAGTAGAAAATGTGAAAGCGCTTCTGGATAAGCATCAAAGTTTAGGAGATGTTACAGGGACAGATAGTGACGTCATGTAAAGTTTAAGGGGATTTTTCTCCAAGACTCTGTGCTTTCCCCTGGAATTCCTGATCTAACGTGTTGTAAACTGCACTTTAAAGAGAAAGGTTCCTAGTTGAGTGTGCACGTACAGGGGACATTGTGAATATGCTTCTTTATCTGGTGTCTGGTTTCATATCAGGAAAACAATCGTGCTTTTGGGTTATTTCCCCCCTCCCCTTTTTATTTTTTTTCTGCCCTGGCCTTAGTATTTGATGTACCATACTTAACTGTTGGGTTATTTAAAAAACATTCTGAAGTTACTGTGTTAAATAAATTACTTGGAGATCTGCATTGGTTTTGTTTATGGGGAGTATTAGTCTGATGTGAAGCTTATATGAAACACTTCGTACATGATCTTCCCTGAGAAATAAACAGTGTCTTCTTGGGATAAGGAACACGGCAATAGAGATCTCCATTTTAAAATGACAGACTTGGAGGTATGTTTGGAAGCAACAAACTTATTAAGGTATATTATTAAAAGGTTCCATCTGGAAAGTACTCATAAATATTACATGTAGTTTGGGTTATGTTCCAGGTAACATATAATGTCTGTGGCTAAATGTGGTAAGCTCATTGAAAGAACCAACCATACAACAACCCCTTACTCAAAACCCAAGAACAAATCTGTTTTCCTCTGACTACAAGTTTTGCATCAGCTGTTGTGAAAGGGAGAACAATAAAAGGTACTGTTCTGTTAATTTGGTTCTCATTGCTTTTTTTTTAATCTCATGAAAGTTTTTCTGGTCACATGACTTAGTGAAACGTGTAATTGGTAAGGAATAATTGTTGTAGGTAAAGTTCTGTTTTTCCATTCTTCTTTCTATTCTTGTTTGACTTGCTGCATATTTAAAGTCACACTATGGAGAACATGAAACTACTTGTATTTAATTGCATTTTATTTGTCTCTTGGATTGGGAAAAATATTGACAACAGTTAACATAGAAAGTAATAGGAGTAGCTGTCTGTACATCAAGACTTTCTGTCTAAGTCAGTATTGAATGCTGTGCTTAAAGCAGCCTTAAGGTTATGTTAGAACAAATGTCAGATGCTTACTTTATTTTTCTTTCTTAAATGCATCAGAAAGTGTAGTTGGATTCGCTACTTCCTATCTGTGCGAATGCTGAGTAAATGAAAACATTTAGACAGTTGAAAGCATGTACAGCAGGTGATTCTAAATTATAAGTGCAGTGAAGGTCTAGAAGATTGGATAGGTAATAAATGGTGAGCAACAGAGGATAAGTAGTTTCCAAAAATGACGGTAAAACGTTGATGTCTCATAATAAACTACATGCATGTTTTTGTCAAAATGCTGCAAAATCAATAAACTGCATAATGTTAAGAAAACGGTATCCAAGATAATTTTTGTAAAGCATATGCAGAGAACGCATGAGGAGTTGTTGAGGAATCTTCAGTGTTCAAGAAATTCTGTGTTCACTTCAAGCAGGTGATACTCATTTAATAATAGGTTGTACCAATTCCTGTAAGCAAGGGAAGTATCCATATCAGGTTGTGATGAAGTTGTTAATAAACAGAACTCTCTGAAAAGTAAAAGATATTTATTCAGAGGATCAGAAAGTTTCCTTTTCGTTCCTGTTTCAGTCTGTTCTGGATGGCACAGTAAAAGGTTTTGTGACTATTGTGTATTGAAAATAAACTGGAATTGTGGTATCGTGTTCTAGTTACAGCCAGGACAGGGTTCATTTTACCTCTGTTAGTTGAGGGTGGGAAAGGCAGGCAAGGCATTCTATTTCTTTTAGGGAGAGAAGGGCTCTCTTCTAAGTGAACCTAGGGTATTGTTGTTTCCCTGTGAATCTTTGGACTCTTTTTGTGGTCTCTGTCATTGGTATTGTTGCTGTTACTATTAGTTTTCTTATCTCATTGCTGTTTCCGGTAAATTGTTCTTATCTCAACCTGTGACCTTTACTTTTTGTGCCTCCAATTCTCCTCTCCATCCTGAAGAAGGGGAGCGATCGAATGAGCAGCACATACTTTCAGTGGGAGCACTGAATTGGAGAATATGATTCCTAAGCCATAACATACTGGTATTTCTCATCCAAATTATTTTCTTAAACTAAATTCCACTGTGCTGGGTTCCTTACAGGTTTGTGTTCCCACAAAAAGGTAATGAAGATTCTTGTAAGTTGTCAATGCCATTGTAAAATTTTCTGACTAGTGTGAGAGGAAAGGTAACTAAATATATACTTTGTACCTTTTGGTGATAAATACTTGATTTTCTTGAACATGTAATAAAATGTTTTGCATTTTCAAAAGATAAACTAGCAATATCTTTATATCATGGAAGGAAAGAGCATTGCTTGACCACTTTAGTATATTTGTTTAGTCTTTATATTTGCCGTATGTTAAGAAAGTTCTACAAGGCTGTCTTTTTTTGTCTTTTTTGGGAGACACTTAAAATAAAAATAAGAAGGTAATAGAAGCCTTTCCCTATAGGTCCTGTTCTTTTTCATGTTTTCTTTGTTTGCACGTTTATTGTAGAACTGCAGTGTAAAGGAGCAGATGTTTTGCAAAACATCCTCATGTCTTGCTTTTTCTTATGGGAGTGCATAACTGTTTCTTCTGATGCATCGATTTGACAGCTGGTTGATTTCATGAAACTGCTAAGAAGCCATTAGTGGTGTCATTGAATTCAAATAGAACAGTCCCTCCCAGCTTGAACTGCAATTGTTAAGGTCTTTGTTGCTACTTTTCTGTTCCTATGCAAGACGTGGAATATCAGAGTTGCAAATAAAATGAAGCTTGTGCACCCGGTCTTGTATCCCAGAATGAGGGAAAGGAATACCTCACTGCTGTTAGTTCTATATGTTAGTTCTTATAATGGCATACTTGAGAATAGGAGATCTTGACTGTTGAGAGATATAGCCAACAATGCAGTTTCCTACACCCTTCTTCCCCCCTCTCCCTCCGGCATATTAGGAGTTTCACTGTATGAGCACTCTGTGTTCAAATCCCTTCACTGTGATCCATCTCCCAGGGTCTAATATATAGGTATCTTTAAATAAAACTAATAGTGTAAATAATGGTGGCATTTTAAAAAAAAATAAACAGACTATTCTAATAGAGTATTAAGAATGATACTTAGTGCTTTCATCTTAGTGTTAGATAATTCAGCTTAAGGAAGATTCCCATAGTCTACCAGTTTTCTCCCAAGTGTGGTTCAACTTCTGAATTAATACTGTAGTTTTACTACAGTATATTTGGTGAATTATGTCATGCTACATTATAAACTAGTTTGTGATTGTTAATTGCCATCACAAGAAACACTGAAACAGTTGTCAAGGTTAGCAGTGATTTTTGTGATTGATTGATAGTTTACAACATTCTGAATGTAGACAAAATGTAGTAACTATATGTTGGTCAACATGTTTTACAGAAATGGGAAGTTTATATTGAAGAACATTATGCAGTATTTGGATTTTAGGTGCAGATCATCTTCCCCGTTGCATCACAGGAGGAAATGAAGCATCCTTTTTTAAACTGGCATCTATGCTTTTAAAGATTTTTTTGTTATACTATTACATTTTTACTTTAAAACCATTTTTACTGTATATAGCAACAAACAGACTAACAAGGAATCACCAGAAGATTTGTGCGAGGAAAGCAGAAGGTTCTCATTAATTTTTTAGTTTGTCTTTCTTAGGACTTCATGAAGGCGAGACAGTATTAGTTTCACTGTTACAGAGAGAAGAACTCTGGAAGGGTTTAGGCTTTTACCAACATCACAAGTAGTTGGTGGTAGAGGATGAAAAAAGAGCTATCTTCACTGACTTTAATCTGTAGTGTGCTGAGTTGTTGTTTCCTTGAAAACGGAAATGCGTGGTTTGTTATTCTGCAGAGTAATTGCTACGGATAGGTAAGCAGAATGCAGCATATAGTCATTAAACAAAACTGGGACCATGTATTCATTCAGCCTCTGCAGAAGGGCCCGGCAAGATGCAGTATTTTGCCATTAGTTTGTTTCTTAATCATACAGTTTTGAGTGGAAAAAAGTATGTAGAACATATAATCCAGTTAGCACACAGTTTCACCTATTAGCTGTGTTAAGTTCTTATCCAAGTTCTTTAGTGTTTAAGCTCTTTACTGTCCTAAATTTACCATTTTATAGTGCCATGGTCTTGAGCCATTCCTTAAAAAGAAAAAAACAAATATACTTTGTTAAAAGTCCAGTACAGAAGTTCCTTTGAGATTTAAATGGAAATCAATAATAAAAGTAAAAGTAGTAATTTTATGGTATAAATTAGATATTAGTTTCTTTTTTGGAAGAGGAGAAATTGTAATTTATTTCATTGTGGTATTAGCATTTCATGAGACACGAGGTGAAAGAAACACTCTTGGAGTGTGAGGAAGTCTTAACACTTGTTTCAATTTTTTTAATGTAGCACTAAGGAACAAAGGATACAAAGGTTTCCCCAGCTTAATTTAACAGAATTAATTTATGCATTTGACATAATTCCTAATACCGGTTCCTTCTCTTTTTATAAGAATATCTTTTGGATCATAGGAATAAAGACCAATATCAAAACAAGTATATGTTTTAGAACCTTGCTTAGTGACAGATGATCTTTCAAACATAGTCTCTGAAAGTATGGACTTAGTAAAAGATGTGCTGGGCTTGTCAGTGTCTGTATGATGTCTGTTGCCTTTAATGTGAATTCTCTCCCTTTACCTTGCTACCCATACCCTTTGGGGCCTCCTGAATGTCTTGTTTTCTGTGTGTGAAGGACATCAGACTCTTTTCACTTGATGTAGGTCAGTCATTGTAAAGAGCTGAATGGGTTAAGCCTTGGTAGTTTGCAAAAGATTGCAGAGATTTTTCTAGCTGCTGAGGAAGGAATCACCCAAAACCTTAAAATTCAAACTACTAAAAATGTAAAGAAAAACAACCGGAAAAATTGTTCTACCTGATGGACTCTACGTGAGTAATTGTCCCATTGAAATTAGTGGGACTGCTAAGTTTTTGTCATGGGTAATGTTTACAGTATAAAGCCTTGGGAAAGAAGGTAGACTTGAAAATAATACAGTGACTGTCTGATAATGCTGTTGTGTTTTTAGAGCCTCACAAAGAACTTAGTTCTGCTCTGGAATTGTTGAAAAGGATAATGAAGAATTTTCATTCTTTGAGTAATGATGAACCCTACCAGTGTATTCTTATTCCTGTAAATTACAGGAAGTGTAAGGTAGATTTTCTTTAGAGTATTTAATACAGCAATTTAAAGGCACAAAATAATCTGCCTAGCTGTTCTTGATCTTGAATCTCAGTCCTGAGTGTGTTGGATGAGAAGCTAAAACCTTGAAGTCTTCCAGAGAGTATTTTTTTCTTCACTGAGTACATAGATAATGTTTTTGGATTGTGTCCCTATTTATTAATCGATTTGTGTTAATGAATTAATGTTTTTCTAATGCTGAAAGATTCTTTAATAAACAATTCAGTGCATTTTACCAGATACCTATTTTAGGGGGGTGGTATGTAGTATCAAAGTATAATCAGCCAAATAATCCCACAACCCCCTCCTCAGCCCTCAGTTTTTCTACAACAGGAAGCCAGTTGGACAGAAAGTATCGCAGTGGTCCACTGGTGCACAGGGACATAATTGTGTGGATTTTGCCCCATTTTTTTTCTTGCACTTTTCCACAAGCATGCACTCATTAATCAAAGACACTGTACTGCTGAGGGCAGAGAGGTTCATCAAATTGGCAGCTAGTTTGGTGTAAAGAACAGTGTGCTGAAGCTCTTAACGTGCTAGGACATAAATAAATCTTAGGTCTTTGTATGCAAACCCTGGAGGTTAATACTGTATAATTCAGTGTCCTGTCTTTGTTTTTATGATGGATGTTTTTAAGTGTTTGAAGCTTGATGCAAGCCTTCAAGCAGATCAGGGCAGACAGGCTGATTGGCTGAAGCAAAAGCTTGGCAAAGGGGCTTGTGTGTCTGCTGTGGAGGGTTTTTTTGTAGCTTAGAGATCATTGTTGTATTCCCTGAGCTGTTGTAGGAGAGTTCTAAAGATTGACAACCCTTGCTGTGCTAATGGACTTAGTGATGAAATGCAAATAGTTTGGTCCTATTTGCTCCAAAGTTACTGCCCTTTGTAGCCTTAACAGAACTAACATGTGAAACAAGCAAAAAACTACTAGGAGTTCCCTGTAAACATGTGCTGGGATTTGGCTTTAACATGAAGTGGTTGCATATTCATAGTTTAAGAACAGCTGGTTACAGATGTGCATAGCTGTTTGCAAGCTATTATAAACCATTCTGCTTGCATGGGGAGACTGTGCTTGTGCGTATTTTTTATTGATCTACTTGCATTTGAAATCTGGTCACTGCAGCCACAGACGCCCTTCATTTTAGATGTACTTGTATGGTAGAACAACCCCAGTATTTAATATTTATTTTTAACTAAATGCTGAATAAAATGTTAAACTCTGAGCTTTGAAGAAATAAGGTGTAAGGGTGAGCAGTGACACACATCTTAAACATGAAACCTTGTTATGTAAAGACTAAAAAAGTGACATCGGCCAAGCTTTGTAGTCCTTTCATAACATTTGTTCTGAATAAGAAATCCTTCTTAGATTTACCCAGTGTTACCTTGCTAACACTGTAGTTGCTGAATTTTTTTTTTCTGTGCATTGTACACCCAGTACTTTTGGGGGAAAGCCAAGATGTATAAAATGTGATTGTATTACACAAAAAGGGGGTTTAGTAAAATAGAAGTAAGCAGTCCTGTTGAGTATCTCATGGAGAAAATAATGGATGTATTAGGAATGACTGTCCTGTTATAAAAGTATGCTTATCTATCATTATAATGTGAAAAGTACATACTTAGAAATATTAGTTATTAATATATATAAGCTGTGATGTAAAGTTGATCTCCCCACATTCAGTTTTGCTTTTCAGTTAGAAATCAAGCTGATACAGAAAAATTTGGTAACTTTTCTGTATTTTTGTTTGCCCTAGTGACTGGAACTTTTATAGGAAGTAGTATATTTTTGACAATAAAAGTCAGTTTTTCTAACATCCTTAGTTCTTGTGGGAATAAAAGAGAGCCCAAAATTCCTGCTCTCCATACATGTTTTGGTCCAGCATGTTTTAAGTTACTAACTTGTAACCTATAAGCTGGCATGTAAATAGAAAGTATTGCTGAGGAAAGTTGTAAATAAATTTTTACTTCATATGTATGGATCCCGGAAAATGGGAAGCCATTAAGGGAGGTTTCTTACTGTGTTAGTCAGCGAGATAAAACTATCAAACATATGTGCCTGAAAGAGTCTAGTTTTTCAAGCTGTATCAGTTGATTTAATAAAAGATGTTATCACTCCTTGCAGCTCTGGTCTTGTCTGAGTAGTTACAGCAATTGAAAAATGGATGAACTGTGAGAAATGCAAACCAGTATTTTTCCATTGCATCTCTGATCATTTTTCTTCGGAGGAGTTACCCTTAGCACCTCACTGCATCCTTTCAGTGTTGAAGAAAGAGCTAGATCAGAGATGACTGAGACTACAGCCGTGTGGTCTAGGAGAGAAGTGAGGTGGAAGAGTGCTCAATAGGTCCCTGAGGGACCCAACCTCTACAACAGTTTTAATTCCAGAAACAATTCCTTCGTAGCACAATTGTAGGAGCTTTCAAAGCAACAAGGAGAATTCCTGTTTGGGTTTTTAGGTTTTTTTTACTTATCGAGTCTAACATTAGAAACAATAGGCGCTCCCATTTTGGCTCTTTCAGTGAAATTACCTTACAGAGGAGTCTAAAGAAGTAAATTGTTAAGGGTCTGGAGTGGGAGCCATGTAAAGAATGGCTGAAGTCTCTCAGTTTGTTCTGGCTGGAGAAAAGGAGACTGAGCTCAGACCTCATTGGGGTCTACAGCTTCCTCATGAGGGGAAGTGGAGGGGCAGCTCTGATTTCTGCTCTCTAATGATCAGGGACAGGACCTGAGGGAACGGCTGGACCTGTGTCGGGGTGGATTTAGGTTGGGTAACAGGAAAAGATTCTTTCCTCAGAGGGTGGTCAGGCACTGGACAGTCTCCCCAGGGAATGGTCATGGCCCCAAGGCTGCCAGAGCTCCAGAGGTGTTTGGACAATGCTCTCAGGAACAGGATGGGATTGTTGGGGTATCCTGGGCAGGGCCAGGGGTCGAATTCAGTGTTCCTTGTGGGTCTCTTCCATCACAGCGTATTCTGATTTTAGGTGATTACACACCCATCCTCCACTAGTAATCACTGACACTTGGCTAACAACAGACAGTGATTGAATTTTTTTTTTTACTGCGTTGTCAACAGAGACCATGTTCAAAAGCTGCTGGCCCAGAGAAAATGGGAGAAAGTTTGAGATCCCAAGTCTTGACTAAAGGCAATCAAATACTGTGGATTATTGAAAAAAATCACAGCAATGTATTCCAACAATTATTATCTTTCTGGCAGCTTAGTGGAGAGTGCACTTGGATTTAGTCATACCTTAAATGTAGTGGAGAAGGATTTGGAGGATAGGGTTTTAGAATTGGGTATGCCCCCATTTTGATGGCATACTGAAGTCCTTCTGTTTGGTGTTTTTCCTGTATTTTTTGTTTGTTTTAACTTGCCAACAACTTACCAAATAAAAAATAAGTGTTTGTATAGTTATATACTTACTGCTTAATGCATTATAAGAGTGGAGAAGTAAATTTCAGAAAGGAGAAAAAATGCATGTGGAAAGAATATATTACTAAAATGACAACAGACTTAGTAAGGGTCCTTTATTGTTTGTCCTTTAACTGTGATATTAGCAGTGTATTTTTCTGCAGTTCTCTTTTCTTCTTTTCTAGAACTGCTTTTCAGGCCTGATTGTCCCCCCTTAAGGCTTAGAGGTATAGCAAGTTGTCTTCATGGAACTAAATGTATTTTTGAACGAGACTGGGAAGTATTGATTCCATGGTTGAGCCTTATCCAGAGGGTTAGTTTTGAACTAGTCTTTTATGATTTGCAAAAAGAAGTGTGTTCATTATACAAAGAAACAGTCAAAGGGCATGCAGGGAAGGAAAGAACTCGCTCTCACTTACTTTAGGTTAGAAGTAATGTTAAGAGCACCAGTAAGTGCAGTCAGTTGTAAAACGCACTTTTTCGCCTGGTATTAGGAACTGAAAGGAACAGACTATGCTAGGTCATTTTCCTTTTATTTACATGAGAGAAAGATACAGAGCAACTTAAAATATTTGCCTGTTTTTTGGGAGATGTTTTTCTATGTCAACCTGTTTCTGATTATCATTGAGGTAAATTTATAATCTTCTGACTCTTGCAGGTGCCAGTAAATTTTCAGTGTTAGCAGTTGAAATGTTGTAGGTATACAGCATATTGCAAAGTTCATTGTGTTGATGTAAGTGGTTTATACAGCGTAGTGTTCAAATGTAGCCTGCAGTCTTTTTGCGGTCATGGAAGTGAATTGCGTGTTCTGTTAGATGTGTGAATACTGTAAAGACTTTATGCTAAAACAAGCAATGGGCAATCACTTTTTAAAGATTTCTTGGCCTCTAAATGCTTAATTTTAATAATTGTGGTAATTTTTATACCTTGCAATGTGTTTAAAATAAATACATAAGCAATCGTCTTAAGGAACTATCTGTGTTACATGTTCTAGGAGACATTTGAAATGCACATAAGTGGGATCCCTTGGTAAAGCTGAGTTGCTTTTTGCTTCATGTGCCTCTTTCCCTTTAAGTACCTGTTGTCAACACGTAATGACCGTCCTTTGTGCTCACCTGTTTGTCCATGTGCCTGTCCCTTCCATGCCTTAACTTTTGTTTGTCATTTCTCTTCAGCCCTAACTGAAAGTAGGCTGGACATTCAACAGTAAAATTCTACAGTTTTCTGAAAATTAATCACTGTATTGAAGAAGATGCACAGATTAGACCCACCAGCTGAGGAAGTGGTAGGCCAGTATTATTGTTACTTCACCACTGCCCCAGGCAGTTCTCTGATTCCTCAGTGTGTGCCCACTGTCCATCAAGTATATATGCAGTCAGCCTGTCCTTGCCAAGTGGGTTGTTGAAGTGGACTTGTATTTCCTCATGGGGTCTGGTTTATGGCAGTCAGAAAATGCAGAGGACCATCATAGGAACACTGCTCACAGGAGAATTTTTTCAGCCACCTCAAAATTAGCACATGAGGAGTCCAGTAGTAAAAAGCTTTTGCATGGTACCATGTACATGGGTTTTGTGCACAGTAGAATGTGGATAGTGGATACTAAATTTTACTTTTTTTGGATCAAAATTTTGTTCTCAGAATAAATTCAGTGTGATTTCAATTAGAAAATGTTGGTCACTTTTAAGTAACATGACTAGAATGATGTTTACATCTGTATCTACAAGCAATAAGTAATCTGGTAATTTCTATTGGTGAAAATACCTTAGAATCATTCCCATGAGCGCATTATTTCTTATTGAGGGCACACAGATAGTGTAGCACAAGGCTTGCTGGCTTGTTATCTTTCCATTCCAGTATTACATGAGAGAACAAACATTTGCATTGATGTGTGAAATGAAAACTTGTTTTTATGAAATGCATGCACATGATACACAGTTTTCCAGAACTTTCACTTTAGTTGAGAGTTTTTCAGAACCAAAGTCTGTGTGCTTACCAGTGTCCTGTGAAATGGATTTTTGTGCATGTGTCATATGGATGGCTAACAGACAGCTGATTGCTGTGTCATTAATAAAAGTAGGACTTGCTATTTTATATAGTCAAATGTAAGTGAAAAATACAAGGTTTTAAANATATATTGTGGACTGGATTTCAGTGATGTAGTAAGTAGATTCACTGCCATCCTGTAAATTGTAAACTAGACTAACAAGAGTCAGACTTGTCTGTCAGATATTAAAAAACCTACATAGATAGCTGCTTCTGTTGTAGTATAAATCATACTGGTTCATGCATGTGGCAGTAATTAACTTCTGTGTATGCCAGAAAATAAGTTGTCATAGACCTGCTGTAAAACAGGTTTCAATATGTTTTTACTCATTGAACAGAAGTCAGGTGCCATTAGACCAGTATAAATGTAACTAATTTTGAACAGCAAAAGTGTAAGATTGCAATTTCTACAGGACTTGAAGAAAAGCTTAGTTTCTTAAACAAGACATGTAAGTTTATTTTTTACTGTTTTTTCTTGTAAATAGACTATTTTATAATTAAAAATCAATGAAATAATCAGAAGTTGCATTTTAAAAAGCTTGAGGATGATTAATTTTCAACTTGCCTGTTGCTTGCTTTCCTGTTTTGATTTTTTTTTAATGAGCCATAAAGAAAGAGTCAGAGGTCAAGTGATCAGTGGTCTGTAGATATCAAACCAAAAGTGAGTTTTAGAACAAACTTATATCTTGGACATCTTTCCTTCTAAATAAATGTAGTTTGTTAAGAACAAAAAAAACTTCCGTGGTGGATTATTTCTAATCTGATTCACTGTTTCTTGCCTGAGATACTTATATACTGGTTGATACTTAAGGCAATATTTAAAAAATGCATAGCATTTCTCCTAAGGTTCTTGTTAGATGTACTTTGAATTCCATTAGTATCAGAGTTAAATTGTGCTAAGCAGTGCACTGGTGGAAGTTTGATTTTTGAGCTCAAGCTCCAGCCTCTAGGAGCTGAAAAGTCAAGGATATTCTATTAAGAAACAGTTCATTAATTCAGACTTGCTAGCTTGGGGCCTCTTGTCATGCCATACCTTGTAGCAGTCCTTTCCATTCGGGTTTAAGGCTGTTTTTTACAGTATTTTCTCTTTTTAGTCAGTGGACAATCAGCTTCCTTTTACAGATTCCTAAGTTATCTTGTCAAAACTGTGTTCTTATCCTGAGCTTGAAAGCCCACAGAGCAGAAGAAAATAGTTGCAAGATTATTTTTGCCCAGAAAGAGTAGGGAAGCAGAAGAAAAATAGTCTGAAACACAAGTTCTAGATTTTCAAATACATACCCATTATAGACTCTTCAGGCTTGCTGTAATCCATGCTGCTGTTAGCTTCCCATCTTGCAGAAACCTAGTAGAATGTCTAGTACATTGCTTTTGTACTAGAATAATGCTAGGTTAATGAATGTAATACATGTGAATGGTTTGAAGTAAAAAATTATGACTGCCAGTAGTTCCTTATGTTTAGACTCAATTTTTTGAGTCTAAGCACATTATTTGGGTTTTCTTTCCCCCCTCGCATATGTGGCCAAGATTCATACCATTGCTTCAACAAGACTGAAGGAATAGAAGGGAGTCACTCACACCTAATTACCATTTTTATTTTAAACTAGGTAAGATTGCTAGCTTGCTTTACACTTTCAACTTCCAGTGATGTCTTGTAGTCTATTGTCTGGTGGCACAACACTGTCTTGGTGGTTTTTATCATTAATACCATGGAACTGGTATGCAAGTTCTGTTTCTTTGAACTAGTTGTTATCATAGTTCTTTATGTCAGAAGAATTACTACAATTCATAAGTTGTTACCATAATTCTTTGTGGCATTTCACTGTTCAAAATACTGCTAAATACTTCTGAAGGACAGAGATGAGATTTGTAGAGTTGTGGTGCAGTTTCTGAGCTCCTCAAAATGGGACTACTGAAGTGCATCTGATAAATGGCCATTAAGGAGTTGAAGGGACTGGAGCATCTCACCTGTAAGGAAAGACTGAGCGAGCTTGAACTCCTCAGCCCAGAGAAAAGGTTCAGGGGAATCCCATCAGTGTTTATAAACACCTGACTGAAAGGTGCAAAGAGGACAGAACCAGGCTCTTTTCAGTGGATCAGGACAAGGATGGGCACAGACTGAAACACAGGAAGTTCCATGCCACGTGCTCTGGGATGACCCTGCTTGAGCAGGGAGGCAGGACCACATGACCCACTACTGTCCCTTTAAAACTGACCCATTCTGTGAGGTTCCTCCCAAACATCAGGAAACTTTTTGTTTGTGAGGTTGGCTGAGCACTGAGGTGGGTTGTCCTGAGGTTGCAACATCTTCACCCTTGGGATACTCCAAAGGCATCTGGACGTGGTCCCAGGCAACTGATTCTAAGTGACTACTCGAGCAAAGGCTTTGACAAGATGGCCTCCCTTTCAATCTCAACCACTCTATGATTGTGTGTGTCACTTGTTTTATATATTAGGATGTTTTGGTGAACTGTTTAAACTTACTTTGTGTCAAAATGATACTAGGAGAGTGTGCAGAGTCATGAGTTTTGACCAGAAGTGTAGAATATTGCTACAGTCTTGAATTAAGTTCCTAAAATTCTGAGGTCTTTAAGATTCATTGAAATAAAATCTGTGAGGATTAAATTACAGGCTATCCAATGATAACTTTTTGTTGTTCTGTAATTTTTTTAGTTTATACTTAGTTTTGACATTTAATGTCCAATGTGCTCACACAGGGGGACTTGATAAAAGTGTGCCTGAAGGAAATCAACAAATATGTCAAGTACAAAATGGTTTTTTTGTGCTGCTGTTATATCATGTTAGGAGAGAATGTTGACACAGGTGTTTTTAGTAACTTCATGCTGAACTGTGTGAGCACAGGGAACCCAGAATATTATAGGTTAAACTTGCATTCTCTTTGGTGCTTTTCCTCAGAATAATAAAAAGAGTTGTTTTAAAAAAATTGTTTTATTGTAAGCTTATTAGGAAGTTCTCCGGTTCTGTCTTTGATGGATTACTTCGTATATTTACACTGTCAAATTCTCCCTTACCAAAAACCTGACGGGAGAGGGAGAAGAGTTGATTTTTCTTTTAGTAAAACTTGCTCCTTTTGTTTTTTCCCTGAAAATCAACAGTTATTTCCATTCAAATTTATCCTGAACAAAATACACAATACTTGTGTGTGTAGCTCCATTCTGCCAATTATATTTTGCATGCTAGCAGGGACCAACATAACTTCTCTATTCCAGAATTTTTAATGGTAGTCTCTGTTGCAGGATTTGCTTTGCCTTTTAGTTTGAGTGAAATGAACCTTCTGTAGCAGGACTCTGTATTTAGAAAAATCTGTGGAATAGACTTTACCACTGGTGTGGATTGTTTGTTTTTTTTTCAGGTAACATATTTGTACTTACCATGTGATCTGATATATCAGCTATATGTGCCTTGTAGGTGGCTCATGTCATGCCCTGATGATTTAGGGATAAGCAACAGAAGATGTCCGTGAGTACTGTTGGGTTTTTTTGTGATACAGGCTTTTTTATTGCATTTGATATTATTTGCACAAGGACCAATTTAAAGCCTTTTGTTGTTCCAGAGGAGTAATATATTAAAGTTACTGTATTAATTTGATAAGATCTGTTCACTANTTGTTGTTTTTTGGTTTTTTAGTTTTTAATGGTTGTGATTCTGCCTTTTAATAACGTCTCTGCAAAGAGGAAGACATAAAGGGTGTGTGTGTGTATGTATATATATATAAATGTACTGTGACTTTGGAAATTCAAAAAGCCTATGTTTCCCTTTGGTCTTTGCAGTGCTAAATTTAGCTTATCAGCTGCAGTGCCTTTTTTGGTAAGGCAGTAAACTTAAATTAAACAAATGTTAAAAAACAAACAGAAACCCCCCAACAGACCTGTTTGTAATAAAACCCCCAATTTTTTCACTTTTAGTGGTTGTTTTGGAAAGTAATGCTGCCTAGTGCTAGACATGTAGCTAGGAAACATACTGTATGATTCATTAGCTTGTAATTTTTATTGTGATTAATAAGAGAAGTGTTCTGATCTAAATGTAGTGGTTATGTAAACTGATAAAGATGACTACAAGGTTTTTAATGTAAATGAAATATTTTACTAGACACTGTAAAATGAAGATACAACACTTGAATGGGATATGAGGTATTTTATTATCACAGCTTCTTTGAATCCAGATATATTTTCATTTTCTATTGTGCTAGTTATATTACTAGCTATTTGTTATTGGCATCTTTCAATATAAGGCTATGTAAGTCAGATTTGAATATGCCCATGCTCTTCTGTAGGAGCATGAAATCAGACTCTGGTTCTGAAGAGCAGAAGGGAGGAGTATGCATTGGGAAATACAGAAGAGAGAATGTGGTATTACTGTCTAAGGACTGTGCAGTATGTGAAATGAGTGTTACTCTGATTGTTTTGCATGACAGCTGCCAATGCAGGAGCCTGGTCGTTGTCTTGGAATAAAGAATGAGAGCCTAAAATTGAAGGGATTTGCCCTGCTGAAAGAGAGTGGTGTGTGTGTGTTTGAATATTGTATTATGTTGACTTGGTTCGTGGATAGATGGAAATTGTAGGCCCCTGTGAGAATATTCCAGTGCCTAAAAGTGTTACACATGTACATAAGGAAGGTACCAAGAGTGAATTAGAATTGCAGTAGATTATTGTTTTTTCTTAACGTGTATTTAAGTAAAAGCCGTCTCCATTGCTAAAATGCTCTATTTGTTAAATCTGTTCCTGTTTTATCTGATGCAACTATAAAAGATAAGTAATGATATGTAGTAAATGGTTTGATCCTGGCATTATCTAAGTTATTTTTTCTGGAAATGGATTTGTTCTTGGCTTCCAGTATTTCTCTGACAAATAAACCTTCCAATACATTAGTTAGGATTATTTTTCCCCAGCTTTTGAGTTCTGCTTTATGAAAATACATTATGTCCTCCCTGCTTCTGGTTATGTGGTTTCTTGTATACATACTGTGAAAAACTCTTTTTCGTACGTATAGTCCATCAAGAGAATAATTGCAAGTAACTGTAAACAGTGCCTGTGTTTCTGCCTCAAAAATGCTGCTTCTGCAATAGGTTTAAATTAACTCTTCAGTGTCACACAATATGGGGAGTCTTTTTCTCTCATGGTATCTTGGGCTCTAAATGCCAGGTGATTGGTAGGGCAGGTTTAGACAGGACATTGGGAAGGAATTCTTCCCCATGAGGGTGGGGAGGCCCTGGCACAGGATGCCCAGAGAAGCTGTGGCAACCTCATGCCTGGAAGTGTCCAAGGCCAGGTTGGACTGGGCTTGGAGCAACCTGGGATAGTGGAAGGTGTCCCTATATATACACACACATATATACATACGTTTTTGAAAATTTATTTTTACAAGTTGGATTATTTGGTTTTGTAGACAGGCAGGCCAATGTTTCTGTGATTGATGTGGAAATATAAAGACAAAAGATCTGATAAAAAGGATGTTTAAATGTAGCTGTGCTTGATAACCAATTAATTTCCAATTCCATTTGGTTGAAATGCTTTAGTTTGCATCTGGTAATTGCTTTTATTGGAGAAGATACAAGATGTTTACTATTTGTCACATCAGAGCATCTCAAAGTTTTGGAGATCAAACTTTCTTGTTTAAGGATTTGGAAATAATACCTTTACATGGATGGAGTTATCTTCTTGTTACAGTTTTCAGAGTGGGACTCTTACATTAGCTTGTGTACTTGATATTATCTAATTGTGAGTTAAACCTATATATCACACCTTTTCTATCAGACTTCAGGGCTGGGAGACTTAATTAAAGTTACTTACTGACATTTTAGGTATGTCTCAACTATGTACTGCCTCTGTGACTAAACACCTGCCTAATAAAGGTACCTGTATCAATGGTGAGAATTTCCAGAATACCAAAGAACTTAAAATTATTTGCAGTCTTCATCGTCATCTTCATCCTAATAGTCACACTTAATTCCTGTGAGACTTTATGGTTGCATTGCATTTTTGTTCTTAAGTATCTTAATCTATGAATTAAAAAAGCTTTTAAAACTTTCTAACAGCTTTATTTTTTTCTTATTTTCTTCCTTTGTCTTATTTTTTCATTCTTGTTTTCTTTGTCTTTTCCTCAGCTATGTTTGTGTCTGTGATTATTGCTTCTGTAATACTTTCCAGGATTCTCTGAATCATGTACAGTGCAGTGAAGCTTTGTTTGTGACTGTGGCACTATGCAAAACAATTACTGTGTCTTTTTGGCAGACTGGAGCAGCTTTGTGAATGCTGAAGCCACGTCTTGCTGCTCCCCGCTTGTTCGCAAGAGCTTCCAACGTTGGAGAGCAAATATGCAGTCTCAAGGTAGCAGTCAGTCTTCAAAGATGGTATCAAGTCCTGCCAGTGCAGTAATTCTCAGACTTTCTCATGTTCTTTAGCTCAAAATGGCTGTTAAAGGCTCAAATGGCACTTTGCTAGAAGAAAAGCTTCTTTTCATGTTTTTTTATCTTCCACTGAACATGGTGACAGAAAGAGGAGCAGTTTTGAATTTTTATTGACAGTGTTCCTTTCTTCACTTTCTACTGGCATGATAGAGTTGTTAACCCACATGTCCTTACTTGTTAGAGAATAGCCTTGACACAATTTTTGTTTCTCAAATGTATGGAAGCAACACATAACGAGGTTATATAGAATAGCCATGCTTTTTAGTCCTAAGTGTGCTTGCTGATCCCTGTAAGTGCTGAGTCAGAGAAAAATTCTGTCATGTCTGTAGAATGTGGGAGTCGATGAAAACTAATTAAAGCAATGCAAAAGCCTTTCAGCACTTTCAGGCAAGCTTTGCTAAAAGATCCTTTTTTTCACAAGTCTTGAATCTTGATCAAAATACCTCATTATGATGTAGGCCATGTCATAGCTGACATCATTGCTTTCAGCCGTCATAACAGTGAAAGGTCCTGATGTGGAAAGGGTCATGGCATAAGTGTGCCCGATGTGCTGACAGAGCTTTGACAGTCCATGCAGCTTTTGTTTCTTTCACAGTGACTGTTTTCCTGAGTAGCCAGGTGTTGGAATCTCACCTTGTCCAGCTGCACAAAGTAGTCATCAATGTGAATAAACCCCCATAGCTCAGCTTTCTGAACTTTCTTGAACTATTAATTATTAATATTTTTTAACTTGAACTATTTTAGGGAGAGGATTATTATGCAGAAAAGTGGCATGTTTTGCAGACATGCTTTACCTGAAAAATTTGCAAAAAGGACTTAGAAGATGGATTTGTTGTTTATTAGTACTGAACAAAATGAAACCTCCAGTTGATTGTTATGCTTTTTTGGTCTGTTGCATTGAAACAGAAATAAGCACAAAGGAGGATTGTGTTTGTTATTCAAGCAGTGTATACAGAGATTTTTTGGTATTTGGAGGTCAAATAATAATTGCGTTAATATGAGAATTAGTAATATTTTTAAAGAATTTGAAAATGGTAAAGCAAACAAGTTGAAATTAACGGAGGCTTAAAGAAATACAACAGTTTGCGGGATAATAAAGACTCCATCTAGAAGATATTTACTTTGATATGATTGTACAGTTTTGTGCCAGAGAAGGCTTAGATTGGATGTTAATTTCTTCCCTGGAAAGGGTTGTCAAACGCTGGCACAGGCTTCTCAGGGCAGTAATGGAGTCCCTATCCTTGGAGACATTTGAAAGCCATGTGGATGTGGCTTCTGGGGACATGGGTTAGCAGTGGCCCCTTGGCAGTGATAGGGGAACAGTTGGACTTGGTGGTCTTGGAGGGCTTTTCCAACCTAAGCAATTCTGCGTAAGTGGATCTCTGAACAAAGGGATCGTATAGGAGAGATGTCTCCAGCTCCCTATATCAAATTACTTGGACAAAAAAATACAATGTAACTATGTGCGAGCCTCAGTCAGGCATTTTGGGGACGACTCATTGTTCCTGTGTGCACTGTTTTAGCAGCTAACTAACTTCTGTATTCCCTCTACAGCAGAGAAGTGTAGTCTGCCGTCTTCGGAATCAGGTACTTGAGGGTTTTCGTGGCTTCTACTTTCATAAAGCCGTACTACCATACTCACTGTAAAAATCTGTCTTCTTGCACTTAGGACGTTTTTCATAAAAATGAACGCCTCCCATTTGCTGCTGAAAAGATGATTTCTTAGTACAGTGAAACTGAATTAACAATTCTTATCTTCATTCTGTATGTATAAAGTTAAAATGTGGGTGGAGGCCTTAGTTTTCCTGCCACTTCTAGAATTTTGTCTAATGTAGGTGAAGAGTGGGTAGTTTTTTGAGGACTGATAAAATAATAGCATGAGAAAACAGGGCATTTGGGAGTAGTAGAAGTTATGCTTGTGTTTCTCCTTTCAAATACTTAATAACCTAAGGAATGTCCATTTGCAAATGACTGGAAGAAACGAGAAGATCTTGAAGAGATGAGACCGAGTGTAGCTAGATCATATTGAAGATGTTTTAGTGTGGGGTTTTTTTTGGTGGATCCCCACTTCCCACCCCCTCAGTTGCATTGTTTCTGTTTAGAAGGTGCAGTAGGAGCTGTAAAGAGCTTATCGAGTGAAGGGTTCTCCACAGCGGGGGAAGCATGTGACTACTGAGTCTTCAGGGGCCAATACTTGAGTGAGTTGCTGAGGTAAATGTGTCTCTAGATGGGAGGCTTTTTGTGCAGTGACTTTAGTGATTCTCTTACATGATTGTTGCATTGGGGATGTCCTGGTAAGGCCTCATCTGGAATACAGTTTATTTGTTTTGTTGCAGAAGGATTATTTGTATTCAAGAAGCATATTTTTAAAATAGGTGAAGAGAACATACACTTTGATTCTGAGGGTAATCTGAAGACTTATACAAGGATTTGAAAGAATTTAGACTGCTTTAGTTTAGCAGAATTAAAACCTTGCATCCTCCTTGCATACTCCTGTCCTATGGTCTGCAAGCTCCCAAGAAAAACAGTGTAAAGAACATAGAAATAGCAGGATTCAAGCAAATGGGGTCAAGCTGATGAAGAACAATTGTAGGCTGAAAACCTGAAGAATGTAAAGATTGGAGAAGGAAACCAAATTTGAAGGTGGCATTTGATCCATTATGAGAAGAACTGTGTGATGTGGGATAGGAAGGAAGTAAATTTGATTCAGAAGTCATTTTCGGTTCTATGCTCTTTCCGTACTAGTTCACTGGTTTGTAGAAGGGGGCAAGGGGAGCATTGCAAGCAGGCAAAACCCAACTACAGAAGTCTTTTAAACTAAATTAAACCCAGAACCCAAAGTCTTGGAGAAAGCAATTGATTTCTGTTGTTTGAATGGTCTTCATACTGACTGATGCATAAAAATGATGATGCAGTACTGAACTCATGTTGAATTATCAGTCGTCAAAATCATAAGGGATAATTTCGCTTTGGCATATTAAGCATTTTGTGAGTTTTTTTTAGTTGATCTTTTGTTCTAAATCCATTTTTTTAAATGATTGGTTCTCCTACATTAGTTCATCGGAGGAGGTAAGTCTTTAAAAAAACTATAAAAATATGTATGTGTGGTTTTTTAAAATAGACTACTTTTCTAAAACTGTGTTTTAGGCCCATGACTTCTCTCTTCCTTTTGACTATTCCATTAGAAGGGGTTTTCAATAAATACATTGCCATGTACTAGTCTTTAGTAGGTGTTGATGACTTTTCTGCTATGCATTTTAAAACTACCAAAAATGGCATATCTTGTCTTACATAGAGAAACTTGCTTCAGTTCTTTTCAAATGTTCAGGTAAGTTTAAGGGAGTAAGGGCCCCCTATTTTATCAAATGTTCTTTCTATAGGGTTTTCAAGAACTACTGGTTACAAATATTAATAGAAGTATGAAACAGATCGATAAAGCTCCCTAATCTCACTTTCTTAGTCTTTTATAAGTGCTACAACTTTGTTAGCTTTCCTGTCACAGTAAACTTTCAGAGCAGACAAGTCCTGAATTACTAATGAAAACCAGGAAGAATGTAACCTGAAAACAGTGTTCTTTCAGTCTTTGTTTGCAATATCATTAAAAAGGGCTCTTAAGTTTTTAAAGGACAGGCACATCTTTTGTATATGTTTGCACTGGCGAAATAAAATTGCCGTCAAGATAGAAAACATCTTCCCTCACAGCTTTATGAAAACGTTTCACATTTTGCTGCATTCTGCAGTGCTTTCAGATACTAAATTTTGATTTAAATGATTTAACATGCTATTGCCAGAATGTAAACCAGTTATTCTAGTCTTGCTTAAAAACCCCGCCTTGCAAAGTGATAAGAGTAACAAAGGTGGGAATTCACCTCATCCTGTCTTCCCACTGAAGTCAAACCTTAATAAGCTCCATTTATATGCTAATATTAGGCACAGGAAGCTTCCTTTGTCTTTACCTTTTACACAGTAAGGAAATAATGCAGGGAAGCCTGATTAGGTTACATTAATGTTGCATAGTCAGTAATGAAATTTGAAAAGAAACAATAAAGTCTCTGTTGTTCATGTTAAGAGTCCCCTTCTCCATTGACCACTCTGGGGTTTTTGTTTGTGTTTTGTTTGTGTTTAGTTTGTTTCTGTTTGTTGTTTTTGTTTGTTTGTTTTTGTTGTTTTAAATACTCAGCTTCCACTTCTCTCCATAGTTATTGAGTGTGGAATGATGGCTGTTTCTGGCCTTTAAGTTGCATTATGATTTTGTTTGTGTCTTAGGATACTTTGTTTTACACTTTCTAATAATTGGTTCTATAAACAAATCTAAAAAGTAAACCACAAAAAATGCTTCTCTGTGCGGCTTTAATGGAATAACTGGGAGTACTGAAAGGAAGAAGAAACTAGTTTCAAGGACTTCCAGTGTATCACAGTGAAATGGTAAATCCAGAGCTTTTAATGTTTGACCGTTATGTCAGGAAAGTATCTGAAAACATCTGAAAATAATGTGAAACAATATTATTTGGTCCTTCAGAATATTTTTTTCTTTTACTGTATGGAGAAGTTGGTGTTGTGTAATTTCCTTCAGTTCATGCCAAATCATATCTTTGCTATTGAGTTTTACCTTGATTTTCCATTCTGTGTGCTTTTAATTAGGGAGCCCATAGTAAAGCCTGTTTTTGAAACTATTTCAGGACTTGATTCAAGGCTGAGGAAACTGTGACTGTGCAGTATCCCTGCCTGCTGTGTGCTTAAGTAGCTGGTTATCATTCTTGGCAAGCGGCAAGCAGGAACCTGAAGAGCTCTTTTCACTGCCCTCTGATGAATTCTAACCTTTGTCCTAAAGTTCAGGTTTTGGGGGACTGGTCAGTGCCTTCAGGACTGGTCCAAAACCCCAAATTTAGCAGTGCCACAGGAATGTATGTAGTCACAAGTAGAACATATGTGCAGAGTATTAGCTAAGAGCAAGTACTTGAGCATAGAGCTTCAGTTAATGCAGGAAATGTCATGTTTCCAACTTAAGAAAAGAAATATGACTTTGTTTTCTGCTTTCGGGAAGGCAATTCAGGGCTCTAGTCGGCCAGCAGGATAATTGAGAGTATAGCAAAGTGCATACTTTTTAAAGTTCCCCCTCTCTCAAATGTTTTGCTCTCATTGTTTAAATGGTGTAATTATTTTGTGGTATCTTCTGTCCTCCCTGGTTTTGGTTCCAGTAGGTTGGGATTTTTTGGTGGTGCCAAAGTATATGGCAGTAGGGTAGAGAAGGAGAATATCAATGTTTAGATTTCTTCTTGGGAGAATAAACATGATACCTTTCCTTTATAGGTTCATGATGTTGCCCACTGACTGTTACAAGGAATGTTTTGTTCCTGGCTGTCCTTTGTCAAGGGAGAAAAACACCTATTACTTTCCTGGCAGGCCTGGGAGTGTAGCTTGACATTGGTGGCCATAACAAACAAAAAAAAGCAGTTGAAGTTAATGCCCACACATTTACAGGCTGTAATTTAATATTATATTTTAAAAAAGTATGGCTGCTGTTGATGCAGCTGCCTGTCTAGATTTAAATTAGCTAGCTTACCTAACTCTTAAAGAAGTTCTTAGTCATGTAGACGACTGAAGTTTTGATTGTGTAAACTTGTTAGTTTGCTTTCTTGCCTCTGTCACTGCGAGATAGGTGAGCTTTATGCTCCCAGCAGTGTGATGCTGTAGAAAAGGATCTAGAGTAAAAATACCTGTTTTTCTGTGCATTTGTTTTCTAAAAAGTGTTCAGCCTAAAAATACCCTAGTCAAGGCAAACCCAAAGAAAAATCCTGAAATGCCATTTACTCTAGCATTTTTTATATGTGGGCAATTACAGCTGTTTGCTTAGTTAAAGTTGTATCAGTGTAGCTGAAGAGCTTTGTAAAGCAAGTCCATGTTTATTCCTACAGAAGATATTTTTAAAGTACTAAGCTGTAAAATTTCACTGAATCTTTACACATCTTCAGTGAAAAAAAAAAAAAATACTAGAAAACCCCAACAGTATTGTGTTTCTACTACTATAGCAAGGAACATTTTTCTGAAATGGTAGTGTTGCATCTGTTGTACTGTTTTCGGTGTCCTATACAGTGTGTGTGAACTAGGTGTTTAGAGAAACTTGATCTACCCTGGGAAAAAAAATCTGGGAAGTAAACAATCCAAACAAGTGTTGAAAATTATTTTGAATTTTAAATTTTCAGTGCAATATGCATGGATTGTGTACAGACACACAGATGCTTCTGAATTCTCATAGCATGAGGAGAATTTGAAATCTACATGCTAGAGAGCATCACTAATGGAATGAAACTCTGGTTCCATTATAAAAAAAATAGAGATTTTTCCATTAATTTTTGGGAATTTTTTTCATTTTGACAGATTCCTTTGACTTACTGTGTTTATCAAAGGGGTGCATGTTGTACTGTATCATTCGCAATTCAGTTACTGTAAAATGGTTATCTGTATTTAAACAGATGGTTGCAAACAAATCAAGTGTTATTAGATAACATTTATCTTCAGCTGTTCCTTTTGTAATGGCTTCATTTCTGGCAGCGGGAAACACAGTGCTTTCCATATGCTGGAAATACCTCACATAGTTTTTTGGATAAATTTTAGTGTTCTGTTTGATGTGCCTTTCTTTGTCTTTATAGAAGTTACTTGATGACTGGGTTGATCATCAGTTGTTTTCTGTTTTCAGGTTGCAGAACAGCAATGTCACAGAACTGACCACGTTGGTCACAGTAAGTAAGCTGTAGCAGTAAGTGTTCTGATAGTTCTCTGAGAAGCATGACTCATTCATGGAAAAGGAAAATATTATTTACTGAATGGCTTAGTTCTAAATTCTTCATCCAGATCCTGATTTCAGCCAGACATTAAGTACAGCCTCAGCTAAAACTTACGGATTCTTAGACCATGGATGCAATTATTTTTGTGACTTCAGGTTTAGCTGTTGAGAAGGTCTTTAACAGTTACAGTCCATAATACTGTTGTCATTCTTTCTGGATTACTTTGTATGTAGGCTTGAAATAGAAATTTGATAGCATGTAATTTTAGTGTATACCTTTAGTAGTTTTGATGTCTGTTGTACAGTTTACGGAGTATTTAAAACTGATTGGGAGTTTGTGCTGGGAGTTTAATTCCAAAATGAGTTTTAGCAACTTTGAAAGGCATTTTGCATAGTCAGAGAATATGTGATGTTTTGCTAGGTAGTGAACATGAGTTTTCTTGTTTTACTAGACTAGATGATACAGTGGACTCTTGTGTCTCAGTAGCAACCTTGTGGCCCTCATCCCAGGCATAACTTTACAGTCAGTAGAAGTGAAATTTGCTCTGACAGTAGGAAAGAAAAGTCTAAATCAATAATTTTTCCATGCTAGTTAAAATAATTTTTAAGATTAAATTAAAAAGGCTCAGGTTTCAGAAGTGCTTTCTGTACAATGTGTAAGGAGAAGCTGTGACAGCCACTACATGTGTTTCAATATAATGTTTATGGGAAAGGCTCGAGCACCACCAGCAGCTGCTAAATTCAGAGAATGAATAGGTTAAGATGAAGAGAGCAGATCTATTAAACAGGAGGGATCAAGTGAAATAAAGTTCAAAAGAGCAGTTTTCTAATGAACATACTGCTTAGCAGGCAGTGATAGGAGAGCAGGTAAGGGTGGGAGATATGATAGCCTGCTATTTCAAAAGCATGAGCAGCACTTTGAACCATTAAAAAAACTAAAAAGCAGAACTAGGAAAGTCATCAAGTAATTGCAATAACAGACAGAAATAGGAAGGCTTTAGCTAGTATTTAATATTTAGTGCTGAATCAGATATTGTGAAACTTCCTGTAGAAACGCTGTAGTGTACTGCCAGCTTCTGTAATGTGAGTCGGTTTTAGTGAAAAAGCCTTCATTTAATAAAAGTTAAACCCTGTTGTTATTTTGGTAATGACATAACGTTTGTTGCTGGGATGTACTGAGAGTGCTGTTTTCCCAGCCTCAAGTGGCTGGAAGGATGTAGAAGCTTTATAGAAGAAGCTTCCGGTTTTGCAGGGGATAAGGGGATAATATATAATTGGTATTAAACATTACCTGTATGTTTGGCTTTGAAAAGCTAAACCTTCTAACTTTCTGACTTGTGAAATCTTGTTTTAAAAAAAGTCCTTTAGCTTGGGAAGAAGATACAATTCCACTAAGAATACAGGTGCATTGCTTGAGTTAAAATTTGTGCTGACTTTTGAACACTCAAGTGTTACAAGGACTCCTTCTTCCTTAGTGTTTTGGGATTTATTATCTACAAACAAGTCCTACTCTGTGGGGCAGTTTTTCCTAGACCTACAAGTGTGGAATGAGAGCTGCTGCTGGCGGCAGCTGACCACTGTTACTCTGTGGAACCATCAGGATGAATGCTGAAGAAAAGAGTGTATTACTCAGGAAAATGAGAAACATGCTCCATAAATGGTGAAGTTGACATGCATGAATTTCCTCCCTTTAAGGATGCAGTTGGAGAAGAACAGGAGGAATTTATAGAAAGATTTATGCTTTTTGGTGAGTTTTCTTGTAGGCATTAAAAAACACAAGAAAAACAATAGCCAGGTGTAGCTCTTTCTTTCAACAAAATTAATTTTGATGCTGGCTGTTAGTACTAACTCAGTGTGCCAGTTTATTTTCTTTGTGTGTTTGACCAACCATACTTAATTATTTTCTGAGAGATGAAAAATATCAAATGTCTGAATAATAATAAAAAATGTATCCGTAATCATCTCTAACACTTTTGTGAGTGCAGTCAATTTTTTAGCCTAGAGAACATGTTCTCTTTGCTATGAAGCAATAATAACCCTTGCATCCAAACAAAGAAATGGCGCTTCAGTGTGCCTTGGGTTGTAACAAATAGGTTGATGAAGGGAGAACTTGAAAAGATTGGGAAAAATGGCAAGTAATAATTCCTTCTGTGCTGTCAGTTGTGGTGTTGGTTGTTGGTCTGTTTGTTTAGTGGGATTTTTAAAATTATTTTTCATGTTAAAGTGATGCCATTTTAGATAGGAAGTTCTTGCAGATACTAATTTCCACTCTTCAAATACAAAATTCTTCTAATTCCTAATCATGGCTCTTTTCATTTATTACAAAAGATGATGGTGAATTCTAACAGTCCCAATTTATTTGTGGGAACGGCTAATTTAGAATGTTGACATGGTACTTGAAAGTTATGCAGATAATACTTGCAAAAAGTTTTCTATATGGTTGTAACTAAACCAGTTATTAATGGCTATAATAAAAAATAAAGTTAAAAGTTCAGCTCAGCAGAAGGCTGAACAAAATTTTCTGGAGTAAAGTAAGGAAATTAAGAAGAGAGGCCTCTTCGACAAAAATTGTGATGACAAGGCGAATTTTTGAGAGATGTTGCCATTACAGGAATACTAGTGTTGGGTGAGTATGGCGATGAGCAGGAGCATCTTCATAGGTGAGATCTACACTTAAGGATTTTTTCCCCCCATTTTTTAAAGATGTTAGAAGATTCAGAAATCAAGGGTTCTACAGAAAGTTTAAGTAGGGATTTAGCAAGTTTTGAAAATTACCCTATGTATTTTCACAGTAACAAAGTATTCAGTAGCCTACTTGGAACTAGTGGCTAGGAGTGTGAAAGCAAACGGCAACCAAAAATGAGTGTGAGTCAGACCCATGAAAGATCTCGTGTATTTCAGTTACTGGCTCTAAAATATGAAAGCAAATTGCCAAGAAAAACCCTTCTCTTACTTGAAATTTAAATGTAGATAAATAATAGCCTATTTCCAGCTAAATAAAAACACAGAAGACTTGCAGAAACAAGTGGGTTAACCAAACAGTTTTTATTTTATTAAAACTATCTACTTTATTACTTGCAGCTTCTATATCTCATAATAAAAGAAAAACAATGAAAAATGGGATTATTGAACCAGAAGTGAAATTTGATAAGTCTGGGCAGCTAACAAAAAACTATTGATAACAAATTGGAATACACTTTATGGAGAAGTAAGGAGGAAAGAAAGAAGAAAAAATTGGTGAACTCAGGTTAACAAAGTAGTTCTATGCTTTTATGGCAATTTGAGTGTATTGGTTGCTCCCTCTCCACAACTGTTCCCCTTCTCATCAAGAATTAGCTTAAGCATCTAGATGCATAGCTATATTTGACTTTTTACATCATGTAACTACTCAAAAGGATGCAGAGAATTCCTGGAAAGGTGCATTTAGTTATGGAAAAGCTGTTTCTGTTTTTATATTCCCCCCAAAACAATTCTGGCGCCTACAGTAGTACAGGGAAGATGTGGAGCTAGCTGCTAAAGTGGGTCCAGAGGACTGATCTGAGGGCTGGAGCCACTCTGCTCTGGAGCCAGGCTGGGGGAACTGGGAATGTTCCCCTGGAGAAGGGAAGGCTTCAGGGAGAGCTCAGAGCCCCTTGCAGGGTCTAAAGGGGCTCCAGGAGAGCTGGAGAGGGCCTGGGGACAAGGGCTGGAGGGACAGGACACAGGGAATGGCTTCCCAATGCCAGAGGGCAGAGATGGATGGGATATGGTGAGAGTGGGGAAGCCCTAGCACTGGGTGCCCAGAGAAGCTGTGGCTGCCTCTGGATCCCTGAAAGTGTCCAAGGCCAGGTTGAATGGGGCTTGGAGCAACCTAGGATAGTGGAAGGTGTCCCTGCCCATGGCAGGGGGTGGGATGAGATGAGCTTTATGGTCCCTTTTAAACAGAGTCATTCTGTAACTATGAAAGGAGACTGTTCATGGTTTAATGGTAATAATGTTTGAAAAGTAGCAGTTTGGGTTTTTTTTGGCAATGTAGGTGGATATACACTTAGCAAGCTCAGAAAAAAATTTAAAAGCTTCCAAAACAGGCCGTCCCTCGAAGAACATGAGAGTTTACTTTCTTCATACATGTGTAAGACCTGGAGATTTAATTACATCTTCACTTTAGTGTACACAATTAGCACTGACTAAGAAACTGAATGTGATTGTAACAGTTTTGTGTGCTTGCAGTAAGTATATTGAGTGTAAATGAAACGCAGGGCAATTGTGCCTTTTTTCTACTTGTTTCTATGCAGTTATTTATAGCAAATCGTCTTACTAAAAAATTGAAAGTAGTTTATTGCTATATGTTTGCAAATATGGTTAATGTGTATGTACTTGCATATCCTTGCTTGTATGTATTTAGATGCCTTTATTGAGTAAAACAAATTAACATGCTAGATCAAACAACTAAAATTGCAAAAGTAAAATTACAAAAGGACTGAAAGTTTCAAGGAGAGAATTAATGAACGGCATATTTCTCTGTGGACTACCTATTTTTTATTATCGTTTTCTTTTAAACTAATAGTCTACGTTTGGTGTGTTGTAAGTTATAATAGGAAAGCAGTTAAAAAACCAAAACAAAACCCCTTTACTGACACAGCTTCTGTCAGACTTAACTCCCAACTCTGTTAATGCTTCTGCTGCAAACCAGATTTAATAATGGTTGTTTGCTGAGGGACAGATTCAGATTTAGTAATGTAAATCCACTCTTAGGAGGAATAAGTTGCGTGTCAAACTTTATTGTACAGATGACAACTGGAGGAGCTCAGATGTAAATTCAGTTTTTGGTAGTATTCACTGTGTTGTTTAGACCAGCTGATTTATCTTTGCAATAGCAACATTCCATTTGCACAAGAAAGTGTTTTTGTTGTTTACAGTTCCTTCAAAAGTTTAAAAGTTCAGAAATCTTTCCAAGTACATCTGATTAGATTACAGTTTCCACTTTGTTTGCTTTGGCTTTCTTACAGAAGGAAATGTTCTTAGTACTTAAATATAAAGCATTGCTCACTTATGGGAAATGAGAAATATTTTTTCTTACTAAATTTCAGGGTTTTAGTATACAGTAGCTCTGAAATTTAGATTTTCAGGTTAAGAAGACATTTCTAGTTGACTATTGAAAAGATAATTTTCCATCTGTAAGTTGTCGCCACCTTATATTTTGAATGAAAGTCTTCAGGAACTTTTCTGGAATTAACTCATCTTGAGTATTGTGTCCCTGTTTCAGCTAGAAAGCCTGTTTTAATAGAACTTGACCAATTCACCACAGTGAAGCTCCAGAAAGTCTGGCCTTTTTAAGGGCTATAAGTTCAAGGAGGGAGGTATATTGTAGGTGGCTATTTTTTGGCATTTACCTAGACTACCATTGATAATTTCACATTTGATTATTCAGAGGTTGAGGTTGTAAAATATGTACTTTACAGGTGTTGTGAAGTAATTTTTTCATAAAGATACAAGCTTCATCTAGTGTTCAAATCTTTTGCTCCTGTATACTTAACATCTTGAGGGTTTGTATGGCAGTAGTTGAAGTTCTGGCTTTGCGATCATATGTGATTTCATACATGTTTGTAATACCAAGTTGTTTCTTCCATGGTCCAGTTTCAGTATAAAATCAAACTGCACCTTTGCCTGTTTTAAAGTTAGTCTAGAGTACATTTATCTGCATTTAGAGACTCCAGAAGTTGCTATCTATGAATGCCTTCATTAAAGTCACATTGTTATGAACCTGATGATGGAGTGTATATTCTCATACTTGACAGAGAAGATGTGTCTGCATGTATGTGTGTGTGTGTGTATATTAATGCTTATCACTATATATGTGTGTGTATGTATATATGATTGGTTTTATCAATCCATGTATAATCTTGTTTTGTCAGAGGACCTAATCCATTAGGTATTCTTTGAGTAAGTCAAGATTCTCTTTCTTCTTCTGAGCCATCTCTAAACTGGATTTTTTTTAAAAATCAGTTTGTATATACATCAGGAGCTGAAAGTAGTTTTGCTGGTTTCAGTGAGGCTGTGATCATTTATCTGTGTAGTAAGGATCTTACCAGGCATATTTCATTCATTTGAGAAAGAATAAAGTAAATTGTGATGATATGCATTTACATTTTGTAAATGCAGATGTTTTTTTAACTATATTTTACATGTTTTATCAATAGTCAGAGGTTTTCTTTTTAAGCTTTTCAAAGGTAATTTCTTTACATCAAACACAGTGAAAAGGGTGTACAATTTGGAATTTTGATATTTTTGCACAATTCAGAGGAAGTAAAGAAATGATGTATTAGAGTACAGCTTAAATTTGTATCAGTTGAATAAAGCACGGGCTTAGAGCTAGTTGAGGGTTATATGTACCATCTCCTTTAGATATTTTACAGAGGTGATGTCAAGGTGAAAGCAGACTTGCAGAATGGTTGGAAATCATTGATATTCTGACTCTGAGGCGGTAAATGGCTCTGTGGCAGATGGAGGCTTTGTCAAGGAAGAAAAATGGCAGCCCTGTAACATCATAGACACTTTTGCTTAGCGGCTCAGCACATAGCCTGTGACCTTCCAGTGTTCAGGAGTTCCTCCTGTGTTTTAATAAACTGTCCTCCAGTTTTACGCCCTATAAGTAGATAAATAGTAGTCATTATAATTCAGTACAATTTGTGGTATTTCATTGTGAAAAAAACGTAAGCCTGCTTTATTGCTAGATATTAAAAGTAAGCTTTGAAGGATGCTTACAAGTTCTTCATTGAAGTGCCAGTAGTAGTGTTTAACTAAGCACTCTGTAATACTGAAAGTGAAGGTGTTAGTGTGCATATGTATGACTACAAGTACAGCACAATACAAAACCTGTATATGCGAATTGGATCTGTATGTGTGCAGATTCTGTATGTGAACGTGTGTATTATGTTTATGTATATTCTCTACAATATTTGAAACACTATAAAATGGACAGTGTTAGTTCTTGGAACATGTTCGTACTGTGAGCATCTATATCTCTATGTATTTATTGCAGCAAAATACAGAATTTTAGACTATATGCTGAAGTAGCTACTTCTGGTTAGTTCAGAGAGAATAAATATGGTTGATTAATTCAGACTAACTTCTGGGTTCATGCATTTTCTTATTGATAAAATTTCAAATATGTTTTAGCACCCGGCATTATCTTCTGTGTGGTGTTGATATGGTTTTATCTGTATTCTTGTCTATATTTTTAAAATAAGGGTTCACTTTTATTAGTAAAATAACTGGTTTCTGTGTTCCCATGCCTATGAAATTTATGCCGAGTTGTGAAGTTTTATGTCGTGTGCTTAAGGTATATACGTGATAGCCTAGTGTCAACAGTGATGTACCAGAATCATGTATTTCATATGTACAGCAAATTTGCATATCTTAGCCTTTCTCATTTGAATTAAATAATTTAACAGTTTTCTATATCCTTAGGTTCCATATCCACTAGATTGATCCCTAATAAAAACCAGTGATGTCAGTTACTGTAGTATATGGCTTCAAGAGCCTTTAGCATCTTGAAGAAGATGCTCAATTGGACTGTTGATCTATACTACATGGCAGTAAGCAATTGTTAAAAGTGCAAGCTTTTCACAACCATCATCTGCCAGCCATACTCTTTAGCCTACTTGACAGTTGTTGGAGTTCTAGAAAGCAGTCACTGTTTATCGCAGAAGAAAAGGAGCTATCACTTTCAAGGGTCAAGGTTATTGCATTAGAGCTTCTTTATTTCAGAACCTGGAGGTCATATAGTCCTTGCTTTTATATTAATCATGCCTCCCCTATCTCTTGAGCTTCAGTCATTTTGAGATGTTAGGTGGATGGCTTTGTTGCAGAAGGACAAATGCTTCATAATTGAAGCTTCATTTTTGATGGTGTGTGATAGTCTTCATAGATCTTTTTAGGACATAGTAATGCACGAATGAGAGTAAGACCTCTTCATGTGGCATATGCCTGGATGTTTGTATCCTGCAGCCACGTATCTTTAAAAGTGAGAAAAATGGAAGAAATGTGGATGTGTTTTATGCCCTTAGCTTTAAAAGGCTCTCAATGACATAGGTGCTTGTTAACTTAGCAGTGGAGTGCATGTGAACACAGTTCATGGACATTTTTGTGCTTTTAGTTACTTACCTAGTTCATTATGTCTGGTGTCTTGGTGGTATTGTTCCTGAGCTGTACAGAGACCATTCGATACAATTGGCTCCAGGGATGCTTAAGTCTATATTCTGGCATGTAATTATTTTTCTTTCCTATTTTTTCAGTGGTCTTTTATGCCTTTTGGGGTTTTTTTTGGTGTTGTGATGGCTCTTGTAACTGTAGAATGACTGAATGACTTCCTTACATGTCCTAGATAAAATAAACTACAAATTACTTCCATTTATTCCATGAGAGTTCTGTGTGTAATTTTTGTATACTAGAGTAAGTAATTATTTCTTGTTTCCTTTTAATGGAGTTAGGATTTTGAAAAGAAAAGGAGAAAAACAAGCAAACACCCATACCCACCTAAGCAAGTACCGTGTCATGTGTGACCCTCCTCTCCCCTGCTTCTGTCAAAAAAAGCCAACCCTACCAAACAAGTCAGCAAACATTTATTTGCTATTGTTTTGTATTAGGTTTTGGTATGACTTTGGAGCTTATTAACAATAATTCTAACTTGATAGTACCTTATAGTAACAGTGTGTTCCTTGTAGTAATTCAGTTGGAAAAAAAAAAACAAACCTGTAAAATGAGAACAGTAGAAAAAATTAGTGCACTGTATTCTAGTTTCAGTAGTTTTGGGGTGATTTCAAAACATAGGTTTAATACTTTGGAGCTGGGGTGAAAACAGGTTTCTTTTTATCTGTGAAGTATAAGGCAGCATATAACCTGCAAAACCAAAATATGGTATTAGTATAATGAGAGGAAAAATATACTTTAAAATACCTTTGTAATTTTTAAATTTTTATGGTCACCTCTGGGTAGTAGAATAAATAATTCCATTTTGTATTCTTTTTCAGTAAGGTGTTTTCTGTACCTGTTATGTATAGTGCATACTTTAACATACTGTCACTGAACTTGCTGGGTTGTTTTACTTTCTTTCATTATGATCTTGTGTGTTCAGGCAAAGAAAATACACTTGTATTCATATAATGATGCTAAATTTTGTCCTGTTTAATCATTAGATAAATAGAGAGGGTATTTTTCCAAAATGTGATTTTCTGTTAAATTCTTGTATTAAGGGGTATGCAGCTTGAACTATGAAAGTATAGTCTGTTCCAAGTGACAGCCAGTTTTTATTAGATCTTCCTGCAGTTTTACAGAGGAAGTAAAACTCCTTTGTTTCTATAGTACCCATTGATTTTTCTTTCAAGGCTGCATTAACAATGCTGATAGAGGCTATGCAATTAGAATATACAGTTAGCAGTAAGCAGAGAAAGAAATTTTGTAAAATAAAAAGTGTTGTACATACAGTGTTAAACTATTTTGCAATATTGCTGTACTTGAAGCAGTGAAACCAGGAGGACAGGATACTTGAAAGGTCGAAAAACAAGAGAAAGAACAAATGATGCAAAAAGGAAATGACACTGAGGTCTTGGTTTAATATAAATGTATTCCAGGTTGATGGCTGATTTCATTAGCAGATCTCATTGTTATGCAATGTCTGTTCTTCTGCAGCAAAATGAATATTGTGTTCTCAGAGGGTCTCTGTGTGGATGTGTACTTTGATGTTAGATAAAAAAATGTATTTATTGTTGTTCCAAGCTTTTAAAACTTCTGAAATATCTTTATAGTTTCAAAATAATTTCTTTTCAATTTTCCAATAATGTGGTAAATTAATGGTTACTTTTGTGGAAAATAGCAGCTTAACCCTCCTTCTATGTGCATTTCTCTGCCATGTTTGCTACATATGTGATCTTTTCTCCAAAATCTTGTTATACTAAATAGCAGTTAATACTGAATTTATCCCCCCACCGTACATATATGTAAAGAAAATTGAGAATATCGGTTTCTGTAATTATTTTTAAAATGGATGATAGTAATGTATGCAGAACATGTAAATAAATCTCATCTTGATATCAGATCTCATAAAACTCAAATGACTGTATTTTAATAGATTATACTGCAAAATATTAGCAAAACTTTATTGTAAGATATATGAACTTTATTATGAAATGACATGTTTTGGTACGTAGAACAATGTGTCCTTGAAATCCTGATATGCTTTCGTCTGTTTTGTTTCCAAGTTGCTTGTTAAAACCATTCAGTAATACTAAGACATTTTGATAATCAAAATGCTAAGAATGGAAAAGGAGCATACAAGAAGGCTTTAATACAGGAAGATTAAAATGTACTAAAATTATTTAATTCAGTTATTTTTCTGTGCTCTTTGGGTATTTATTCCATGTATATTTATTTTGTGGGGCTGAAATCTAGTGGCAAATGTTTGAAATTATACTAAATAAGTGATAGTTTGGGATTTTTAGTAGTTCTGTGACTATTTTTAGGTCATGAGCTTGCATGAAGAATTGTTTTGGGCACTGAAGTAATGCAAAGAATAAGCTGGTTTTCTGGGTTTTTGTGTTACTTCTTATGTGCACTGAAACAATTCTGTACTTATTAGGGTTTTGGTAGAGATGCATTTAATAAGAGTAGAATATGGCTCTTTCTAAGTGATGGTTCACTGGTAGCTACTGTGTTCTTTTCAAATCCAAGATACTGTTTAAGGATCAAATTGACAGGTGCAGTGTTCATGCATTCTGTAAACAATTTCACGAGGACCAAAGGATCTTGAAAATAAAGCTAAATCATGAGCAATATGACCCATAAACGTACCCAGGATATGTAGGAGGTACAATGAAGAGAAGATTGTTGTCTCTCTTCCTCTTGGGAAAGGACACGTCTTTCCCTTGGCTTAGGTAGGGCCATAACCAGTGTAAGGATGCAGATTACTTACTGTCAGCTGATGGGTTTTAAAGATTGGTTAACGTAGTTGTTCTTGGTGGTGAGAAACTATTTGAAATAAGGTAATCTGTCTCTTGTGATGCATCTTTGTTTTCAGTTTGGAGACCACTTTAGACCAATCTGATGAGTAGTTAGTGGAACTCCGGAGTGGGCTCTGTACAGTAGCATACGTAGGGAAAAAATGGTACTGAAGCTTGTAAATGTTGACAGTCTGAATTTATAGGGACACAAGTAGAACTTGGTTTGGTGTGCCGTTGCATGGAGGTCTCAGAAGAAAAAGGTGGTTGAGACTTGTTGCAGGCTGAATGTGGGGAAGAAAGTTGGTTGTTGGGTCCATCCTTTGTGCACACACCCCTGCTCCTGCCAATCTTTTGTACTTTAGTTGGGGATCACTTCTATTAACTTGTTAGGTTTTTCTTGAATAAAAAGATGATTTAGAATCTCTGTTATTCCTTAATTAGTGAGTTGTCCCTTTTGTCTCTTCCTTATTGGTCCATGAAGTTAGTGTCAGAGGATTCCAGCTAAAATTGCTAGAAGCAAAAGACAGACTAATACTGCATCTGAAACTTTTATAAATAAACATACTGATTTAATAAACTGCAGGAAATTTATGCGCTCCAACACCATTGATGAAGGTTGTGTTCACAAATGGTGCTGGATTTAAGTATTGGGCCTGTGTTCATAAATGTTTGCTATTTTGAGCAAGTATTTCTGCTATGAAGTAGTGTGTGCTTTTTGCAACAGTTTTGAAGTTGGATCAGATTATGATGCAAAATGTAAATCTCTGGCTTTGTCAGCATTCACTGCAGGTTCCATAAGGATTACACGTTCCTCTCAAGTGTGTGTAAGCAACATTCATGGTTTAACTGCTTTTATATTTCTTTATGACAGGGTAAACTGAAATTTTCGAAATCAAAACATATAGAATAGAGCTACCTGAATGATTATAGGTACTTCTAGATAGACTGAAATCTAGTAGGTAAACTTTTCAGGATTCTGTAATTTCTTTATGACCATAGATTTAATTCCCATGGGCAGTGTTTGAAATCTCAGAACACTTCAGTATTTTACTCACTGTTATCATATGTATTATTTCGTAAAGATTTTTAAAATTTACTTAGTTTCCCTAATCATACCCCTAGCTAGAGTTGTATTCACTACCCATATTTATACTTAGGGTTTGCTATAGAAAGTGATAGTGTTAAAAAAAGTAAATCTTTCACGAAGACAGTAGCTGTCCAGTTGGGCTCCACAGGTTGAGGCCATGCCATTTCATGAGGGCAGGGGCTGATTCGTATTTGAGATATAGCTGGAGTAGTTGATTTATTGTATTATATTAGGTCAGTTTTATAAACATAATTTTTTTCATGAAGCTGAGGTGTTTGACCACCAGTGTTTTGGTAGCCTGTAAAACTTCTGTCTGAGAACAACATTTGCTGAATCTTTTTTACTCTCTTGCAAACTAATGTGGAGGTAGTGGGTTGTAGTTCAGTATATTTAGCTTCTCTGATGGCTGCAGTGGTAGAAACTAGACCTGTGCTTTTAATGTTTCACTGACTGTTACTGGACTAAGGTCTGATTGAGCCCAGGGTTCAGAAAATAAGTGTGAACCTTCTGTTTTGCTGCTTCCAGTGGCATGTTTTTGTTTCTCTCCCCTTCATTGCTCTGTCAATGCTGAACAGCTGTTCCACAGTAAGTATTTTTCACATTATGAGCAGTATGGATTGAAACAATTTTAGAAAAATCATCATTTATGAGCTATTATTTTAACATGTAGAAGTATTGTACATGATTCTACTGGAGTCATACAAGAATCAAATTCATCATGGCTGTGTTTTAGCATGCAAATTTCTGATATTAGCAGATTGAGAGTTCAGATCATGGTCTCTCAAATCTTGCAGTCAAAGCTTGTTTGCAGTGATACTAGTACCAAACGTACCCGATTAAATACAACATATATTGCTTTTTAAAACTATTTTAAGACTACTGTGCAGAGTGCTGCTGATACTCCTTGTTTTTGCAAAGGCTTTTCTCATTTGATAGTTTGGAATTTTGCTGTTTTCTTCAGAAACACTGCATATGGTTTGACAAAACTGCTTTTTTGTAAGACAAGAAACAAAAAACCGTGTGAATGAAGTGCTTTTGGTCTAGTTTAACTTAAGGCAGTAAATGAATATGCAAGTGTTTGATGAGGAAATTGTGACTGCACTAGTTATATGTGTAACAAAGCCTGCAAAAATTCTTGGTGTGTTATTTTGATTGCAGAGTTCCCTCTTAATATATCCTAGGTTGTTTGGGAGATTGTGAGAACAGAATCATTCCTTCATTGGCAAAGGCTGTATTTTCACTGTCAGTGTTTGCTGATACAGATGCACTCCTTCATACTTCATGATCTTTCCAGTAAAGCTTTCTGTATTTTTCTTTTAGTAGATTTCTTCTCTTTCTTTCCTAAATGCGAAAAATTGCTGCAATGTATTTCTGACATTGTTATTAGAAACTTCTTTGGTGTGTTTTTTTCTTGATTTGTTTTTTTCAGACGTGTTACTTTGGTGTATTTTCTAGGTTGTCTTTGATGCTGCNCGCTTTTTCATCTCTTTCCTGCCATGCCCTTGTGCTGTTACTTTAGGTCACTGTAACAGTTTTACTTGTATCAACAGGTTGTCTAATAAGTTAACTGTATTTATCCCTTGCAGAAATTCTATATTCTGTTTTTGGACCAAATACTTTATTCTAGCTGCTTAGGAGAAGTGAGCTTTTTTTTCTGTCAGTCAAGGTTTTTATTTTGAGTGGAGTGTGCTTTTTTATTTGTTGGGGGTTGCTTTTTCTTTCCCTTCTAATTTTCATCATAGCCTAGGAGCCGCTTCAGTTCCACCATGAAAATACGATTTTTAAACTGGGGCTTGTGGAAACTAATTTTTAGAATTATTATAGGTCAGGAACAACTTATAAGCTCTTTTCACTAAGTCATTGTCATGTATTTAGTCCATATGCAATTATTTCTTTTTGTGGAGGAAAAGTGTTTGGCAGTTTCAAGAAAAGACATTTGATTTTTTTTTCTTTTAAAATTGTGTTAATTAATTAATTCTTATGATTTCTGTATATTGTTAGTAGATTTCTTTAATTGTCCTTTTTTTTGGAGGTTGACATTTAAATTCACATGCAGTGTTTATCACATGCAGAGAGTCTTTCTCAGTTTCGGATTTTTCCAGGGTTGTTTCTGGGTATAGTTTTGTAGCATTTTTACATACCAAAACAACTTGGGGAGCAGTTTCTTCTGGAGAGAGTGTGTGTGTGTATGTACATAAGCATCATTTACAAGAAAATAAAGATATTTTGCCTGGGCTTGGCATAAACAAGAAAACAATGCAGCCTGGCATTGATGCTTATATAACATTGTGGGAAGAATTTCCTTCGTAGTTCAATTGGTTTTATGTTTTTCTGCTACCTTTTCCCCTCATGTCATTAAAGTACAGATAAAGCTACGTACTCCACCTGAGCTGGTTTTGGTCTGGGAGCAGCTGTGTTGCTGGTGATCCAAGTGCTCCACCTGCCTTTCGGTTTGTTTACCAGGAAATCAAGATGTGTAAACTGCAGGAAGCACTGTTTGACCCTCTCCGACAGTATCTCATTACAATAATTGCTAATCTCTGAATAAGACAGCCATGTTTTGTGTGTAACACAGAGGGAGCTTGTGGTAGATTTTACGTGCTTCCTTAAATACAGCTTTGTCCACGCTTGCTTGGATTTAATTTTTGGGATAGCTTTTGACAATAGGCATCTGGCGACCTTTGGGCTCAGCAAACTCGGACATGATAGCATGTGTGCTTTCTTCCTTCTTGACTGAAAAAGAAAGCAAACAACAAAAATCTCCAAGACCAAACCCTCGGCTTGTTTTGGAGTACTGTCACCGCTCTGTAGCGACAGGATAATGGCTACTTCCTGATTAAACCTCTCTCCACAGTAAGCTGTTCGTGTTCTTTATCTATTCTCCTGTAATACCAAGTGNTGGGTTAATAGTTTGAAATGTTTATAGATTGAAGAAGAATATAAAAAGAATATACAGAGTAGTAAATGTACTTTCAAAAAAAATATTTTAGAGACAACTACTGCTTCTTGTAATGATTATCTGACAGTAGTGATGAGGAAAAAACCTGATTTTCATGAGATTAAAAAACCCCAAATCCTTGAAGTCTATTTAGGTTTTAGATAACTAGTATTAACTTTATGGAAAATTCTGATGAATATTCTCTGGACAAATATAGTGGCATAGAATGCAAGTGTTTCATGCCAGTTCTAAAGTATTGGTATTTTCATATTTTTATCACTTCCAGAGCTGTTTCCTGTCTAACAAACTTAGTCTTCAAATGAAACAAAACAGTCTTTTTGTCAGCTTTTCTTATATGATCATGTAAGTGCTGTTTCTGTCTTTATTAGAGTTGATGTGTTATTTTTACTTCAAGTAATTTCTCGGCTCTTCCTGCTGAGGACCAGGTGAGTGTGAGCTATCACTCTGTGCACAGGTGTGGTTTTATTTTTCTCAAGAGTATTAGTCTAACAGATTTCGTATTGTAAAACAATGGTTACAGAGCATTTTTGGTCTTACTTGGCTTCTTACCTGGGCCTACGGTGATTTTATTTTTCCTAAGGTTGGTATTCTCTTGCACTAGTATAAATGGCAGAGCATTTGCAATGGTGCTGTATATATCACGATAAATGTTACTGGTGTTCTATAGTATATAATACCAATTTGTGTTCTTGGTTATTTTATGGAAGTTTAGAAAGGTGGTAAATTAAATTTTGCGGTTCTAATATAAGTTAATAATAAAATAATATTGTGTTCTTGGTACCAAAGACTTTGTTTTTTCTCTTTGTAAACTAGACTATGAAAAACCTTGTAGTGAATTCCTAACCAAAATCATTGTTGCTCTTCAAAAGTCCACTTTTTCTATTATCATATTTAATGTGGAAATAAAAGTATGTACAATTTCATTTACTTGTGCAGTAGACAGCATATATGAGAAATCTGTTTCGTTCACTCTGCGAGAATAATAAGTAGATGAGGAGCAGTGTTCCTCCAGCTTGAGTTAGAAAGAGTTTTTTGGACATGGTTGACCTATTAGTTCACATGAGTTGCTAGCTGTAGAGAAAAGGGTGTGGACAACGGAGTGGCTAGAGCATGTAGATACAGGTCTGTTTCAAGGAGAACAAGACAGGAAAAATGCCAAGGGGAAGAAAGGAAGAGGGATTCAATGTATATTAGTTTTTTAAAGGGTTCTCTCCTTGTGAGGTGATGAAGACCTGGTATTTGCAAGCCATTGATTTCAACTTTCAAGTTCTTTCCCCAAAATACCTGTGCTGTGTTCTGAGGGTTGCTGAGGAATGAGTGCCATTCTTTATGAAACTATGCCCTTTTCATCTTGAGAACACCAACTGAAAGATAAAGGTTTCACAGGATAGCCGTAGATTTCATGCACATGCTGCCTCCCTTACGAGCCCTTTAATACTGGTATTTAATTTGGAAGCCTAGTGGCCTGGACTGCTATCTGATACTCATGTCTCTAACAAAGCAAGATTCCATTGACTTTTTTTTTTTTTTTTAAACAAAATACTGAATTGCTGCTGTTAATAGATAAACTTTATATAATCTGATATTCTGGATAAGTTACAGTAGTGCTTAATATTGACTCTGTCTGTGAAATGGCCTAGTTTGGGGACCAGCAAAACGTGTATTGCCTTCCAGCAGACTTCCTTGCTCTCCAGCCGTCTTCTTGTATCCCTGGTCCATTCTTTCCAATGTCTTACAATCTGAGTGTTTTGAAAAAGTTTCCCTTGCTATTTGTAATCTTTTTGCATATTGTACCTCTGAAGAGACTCTTAAAGCTTGGTGCATCACAGCTGACCTTGTTGACTCAAACTTCAGCCTAATTTATGGAACCTGATTCCTGAAGAACAGGTAGAACAGCCCTGATGGGAGCTGCATGGCCTGGGCTGCCTGGGGGAAGGGAAGTGTGGCAGGCAGCAGTGGCCAAGGGATACAGCTGTTTTTGCTGTGCCGGAAAGGGCAGATGCTAATCCTGGGCCCAGCCATAGGCCCTCATGGAGCTCTTGAATTGAGTGCTGGAGTTGGGACTGCTTATGCTTTCTGCTCCCACACCCTGCAACAGAGCCCCAGCTTTATCTGTCAGATACCACCATCATTGACTGCATGCCTTTGCAGAGTGCCTATAAATTTTGAAAGAATGGTTTATTGCAATGTGTTTCACTGTTAATCTTAAAAGAGTTTTCAAGCTTTGCAAGAAAATAACACCTGGTACAGCAAAAGTGGACTCCTGTGTTTTAACCAGTGTTCCTTAATCATGTTGGAAAATGTAATGTTTAGCATGTGGCTTTGTTAGAGCTTGAAGTCTAGACACAGTGCTTTTGTTTTGAAGATGGAAGTATGGATGGTTTATTATCTTTTTTCTTTCCAGTTTGCGAAAATAAAAATGCAATCTGGCAGGTTTTTTTGTGTCTAAGCACTTATTTCAAGTTTGTAAATAACAACAAGATGTCAGATTTGCATCTGCTTGGTTTGTAAAAATAATGTTGAGAATGAAGTCAGAATAGTCTTCTGACACAGTAATACCTGCTGTGGCTTCCATTGAGGCTTAATTTTATTTCTTTATATCTTAAGACACCCATTATTTTCCCTTCTAGTTATTCTGTTTACCTAAACTTTAGTGGACTTTGTTCTTGTTTTGTGGGGGTTTTGTTTTGCTTAAATGTCTTAGTTTTTAAAAAGATCATGAAACCTTTAAAATTGGAAGAAACAATGAACAAATAACTTAAGAAAGATATTTTGGAAAAGGGGTGGATGCCAATGATGAAGCTGACTCAGAACAAGGGCTGTTAAGGCACGCAACGCTTCCTTCAAGAACTGGTTTTGGGTTTCCAAGGAACCATGAGGGTGCAACTGCATGAAAATGTGGAAACCATTTATCTGTGTCTCAGCCTATTAGTGGGAACTATTACATTCCTGCTAGATGACAGTGCAAAGTGCTTTTAGGAGTTCAAAACTGAGGAATTAGCATTCCTCAGTGATAAGTTTTTTAGTCAAGGTGCCAAAACTCAGTCAGTGATGTGAGAGGCTGATAGACGTCTTTGCTCTCCAGAGGGCTAAAACTGGTTTTTGCTGGCACTGGAAAACCTAATGTACAATTTAGATGTTTGGCTTTTTCTCTTTTTGTTTAAACATAAAAAGATATTAATGTTAGAATAATGAGACTAAAGTTTGGCGCTGTTCTAAAACAAAATCAGGGCCCATTGCAAAGCCTGAGGCGGGTACAGGAACACATTGAAAAGATTTGTTTCTCCTGAATGCTTTTTTGGAACTCTAACTTGGTACCCGTAATTCATTTCTCATTAGAGTGTGCTGGTGGTTATAGTTTCTAGGAATATTTGAAGGACTAGAATAATAACTTAAATTGTTAGGATGAAAAACTCAAAAAACTCCAAACAAAAAAACCCAAAAAATCTGTAGGCCATTTGTTAGGAAGGACTTTGTCTACCATCCTTACCCCTTCTTACTTTGTTAGAGTACATGAGGTCTGTAAGTTTAAGACTGCAGGGTAAAAGAACCCTTTTCTCAGTGCCTTTTTCCTTACAGGGCAGTGCCCATGGACTAGTTCTGAGCTCGTTATTTTGACACATGTGGAATTCATACACCCAGATACTGGATTTGTAGTTACTTCTTCCCCAAATTACTTTTCCTTTAGATTATGCTTTTAAAGATTAACTGATATTTTGTCTATGCAGTCATTTCTTTGTGTCTTTTTTCCCAGTGTGAAGCAAAATAATACCAAATGGACAAAACATATTGTTTGTAGTGACTCCTTTTAAGAATTCTTGTGTGTGTGTGTGTGTGTATATATATATATATACACACACACACACACACACACATATATATATATTGAGCAGATACTTTAGGCTCCAGAAAGTTAGCTGTTGGTTTAATGTCTTCTATTATTATTTGGCAATGTTAGGTAAGATTCAGATATAGAAGTCCTAAAAAGCATGTTTGGCACAAGCACTGTTGAATTTTAACAATTCCTAGACAAGCCTGTGGCAGCTTTTGCCATCAGAGGTTCAGCAGGGCCTCTGTAGGTGTTTACTCCAGCTCTGCTGGTGCCTGTAATTGGAGCTAAGTCTCGATTTTGAGCTTGAGATAAAGTCTGGCTTTTGAACCATGGGTATAAGTGTACCATACAATGGCTAAACAGGAGCTAAGTTTCTGAGTGGCAAAATACCACCAGAAAAGCAGAAAATTTGCCTCTGACAGATTGACATTCAGATTTTGGAAAAGCACAGGAAAAAAAAATAAGGCATTGGCTTCAGCTGTCCCTTTTTTTTTTTTTTTTACTTATTTTTGAACCCTATAGCATAGGATTTCTAGTGCAGGTCCCTGTTCTTAGGGTGGTCCAGAGCCACCCTAAGCAAGAATTTTTGCCATATATTTTAAAAATCTTGTATTGTTTATCAATATGCAAAGACTGATTAATACTTCATAATTTTAAAGTTATAGACGTAGTTGTAGATTGTTTGCTCCATGCCCTTGCAAACTGAAGTAACAGTATAAAATGTTAAGTCTTGCTTCTGTAGAACAAGATGTAGTAGTAGAATCTAGTGCAAATGAACCCCAAGTTACTGAAGTCTCATAACCAGAATATTAAAAACCAAATTATATATGGGGAATGGAAGATTAGGCTTTTACATTGAAACTGGAAACATGTCTTTAAGCTGAACCAAGCATGAATATAAAAAATTATATTCATGCCAAGACAGTATAAAATATTGCAGTGATCCGTTTATTGGTTTGGGCTTTTTTAGGAACAGAAAGGTTTGTAAAATCTCAGTTCTGAAATGATAACTCCTTTGTTTTGGTTTGATGACATAATCTGGTGAATGTGCCTCTTTTGGGGCATTTACCAAGCTGGGCCAGACGATCTTTGCATTTGAATGTTCTTCAGATGTGATTGTTAAAGAGTAAGAAAGGGGTTTTTCTTCTGCATAGGGTACATTTCAGTGAAGATTTTGAGCATAGAATAGGTAGGTGATTGACTGTAAAGAAATTTCAACTTGATATGTTTGAAAATGATTTGATTGTTGTTTCCTTTAGTAAACCTTTATTTTTTAAGTGTTTCTGTTTTTAGTAAACATTAGTGATTTTTTTCCCCAAAAAGACATTTTTCTTGTGTAAAGCATCACATCCTTCCTTCTTAGTTCCTTTTTACTGAGAGATTATTTTCTGTTTTCATTGGGTTCAGTTACATTAATGAATATTATTCACCATGGGGAAGTGGAGTTTTGGGCAAAGCATTGAGAGGAACTGACATAAATCGCTACACCTCAAAAATTTTAAAAAGTAATTTTTTTCCTAGTTTTACTAAAGGATTTTTTTTCTTTTATAAATATGAGAAATTAAACAGTCATGAAAGTTCATAAGTATTGAATGACAAAATAACTCCAATGGAACAAATGTCTCACTTAAGGTTAAAAAGAATATGGATCTGCTGTAACTGGTATGGACTTTTTCGTCACAGAATGCATTAGGACTAGAGTGTAATTATTGCTAATCCTCTCTAATGACTGTTTCGGGGATTATCTCTTTTGGAGTTAGCCATCTGCTGTGGTTAGAGTAATTAACTAAACATAATTAAGGGTTAACTTAGTTTGAAATCAAAAGTATGTATGTCTAGGAGAAGAATGTAATTTCTTCGATTCAGAATAATTCAGAAATACCAATATTCCAGTTCTCTACTAAAGACATTAAACAGGCAGCTAAATTAAAGTTTGAAAAAGCACCCTCTCAAAAACACTTCCCAGACCCCTGCAAACTGAAATAAAAGGAGCAGGGTGAGGGCGAGAAAGAGAGGGGAGCCTTAAAAGGGCAGCTTATTACTGTTCTCCCAGTTCTTATTTGATCAAACAGATGGCTTATGTTGGTTAAAAGCTTGCAAGTATAGCTATATTTACTTTTCTGTATTAAAAAAGTATTGATTTACCAAAGATGTCTTCTTATTTATGACTCAAACGTGGATTGCTTGTAGGTGGTTCTTAGCTATGCTTATTTATAAAATACTTTAGATGCTCACTCCAGGCCTGTCAGCCTGACCTCAGTGCACAGGAAGGTTATGGAATAGATCATCTTGGGTGCGGTCACACAGCACAAACAGGACAACCAGGGGAGCAGACCCAGCCAGCAGGGGTTTAGGAAAGGCAGGTTGTGTCTGGCCAGCCTGATCTTCTTTTAAGACCAGCTGACCTGCCTGGTGAATTAGGGGAAGGCTGTGGATGTGTCTACCTGGACTTCAGCAAACATTCTCCTGGAGAAACAGGCAGCCCATGGCTTGGACAGGTGCACTCTTTGCTGGGTTAAGAACTGGCTGTATGGCCATGCCCAGAGGATGGCGGTGAATGGAATTATTTCCAGCTGAGGTTGGTCACCACTGGTGTCCCCAGGACTCAGCACTGGGACCAGTCCTGTTCAATATCTCATCAGTGATTGGGATGAGGGGATTGAGGGCTCCCTCAGTAAATTTGCAGATGATGCCAAGTTGGGTAGGATTGTTGATCTGCTTGCAGGTGTAGGAAGGTTAGGAAGGCTGTGCAGAGGGATCTGGACAGGCTGGATTGATGAACCAAGTACAGCTAACTGAGGTTCAATAAGGTGAAGTGCTGGGTCCTGCATTTGGATCACAGCAATCCCCTCCAGTGCTCCTGGCTGGGGGCAAAGTGGCTGGTAAGCTGGAAAAGGTGCTGAGGGTGCTGGTAAAAGTGGCTGTATATGAGCCTGGGTGTGCCCAGGTGGACAAGACAGCCAAGGGCACCTGTCTTGTATCAGCCCCAGCAGGACCAGGGTAGTGACATGTAGCTGGAACTGCTGTGCCCGGTTCTGGGTCTGTCACAAAAAGGAAGATACTGAGAGGCTGGAACAAGTCCAGACACTGAAACAGAGCTGGAGAAGGAGCTGGGAAAGGGCTCAGCCTGCAAAAAAGGAGGATCCTGGGAACCTTCTCCCTCTCTGCAATTCCCTGACAGGAGGGTGGAGCTGCCATGTGGGGGTAAGGCTCTGCTCCCAGAGGACAGGGACAGGACAAGAGGGAATGGCCTCAGGCTGTGCCACTGGAGGGTTGGGTTGGACATCAGAGGAATTTCTTCGTGGGAAGGATGGTCAGGCACTTGAAGGGGCATCCCAGGGAGGTGGTGGAGTCCCCATCCCTGGAGATGTTACAGGCACGACTGGACGTGGCACTCAGTGCTCTGGTCTGAGTGACAAGGTGGGGATTGGGCACAAGTTGGACTTGATGATCTTGAAGGTATTTTCTACCCATTTAGGCTGGATTCTGTGATTCTATGGTAAAGACTTATTTTAGTGTTTTGTTATTACACACAATATTACAGTGTCTTTTTTTTGAAATTTGAGAGTTCTGGATGTTTTTGTGAGGGAACGTAAAATACGAAGTTTCAATCCTGAGTTTTGAATGGAGCGTGTTAATGTGTAGAAATACCTTTCCTTTTATAAGGAAATACTGTAGTAATACCATTTTGATTTGTTTTTAATTTCTCTTATGCTCTCTGTAAATACAGTGACTTCGCTGTAGCCATAATTAAAACAATACCAAAATACAACAAATTTTTATTTGTACAAGGAATGCTTGTTGGCCTCAAGTAAGTTTGATTATTCATAGTGACTGAAAAAGTACTTTGTCATAATAATTTGTCTATTGATGTCCATGTACCAAACATAATAAATATTTTTACTATGTGTTTGCAAATGCTGTGGACTTAAGTCTGTAGATGCAAACTAAAACCATAGTTCCGTATGGATGGGATTTTTAATAATTATCCTTCAGAGTAGTTGTAAAATTTCCGGACATACATATGTAATAAACACTATATGCAGTATTTTCCAGTGACCTACCTCTACTGATTAGCACATTAGATTGGTGATAGTTACAGATTGCTAAAAATGAATGAATTATTCTTTAACTGTGGATGAAAAATATGTATTTAGGAGCCCTGAATGAAAAAATTAAAATGTTCAATAATATTTTTCCTTCATAAATTTTCTGGAGGAAGTAGTGTTGTTATTTCTACTATTGTTCTGAAGGAAAAGGTCATAGCCCTAATCTTCAGTACAGTAGTAGGTACCCTTTTTGGTGCCGTATCGGTGTAAGTAGCTGATTTTTCTGTGTTTGCAGGAAAAAACCCAGGTTTTTTCTGCATGTGTGAAAATGATTCATGATAAATTGTGCTGTAAAGAATAAAAGCAGTGAAGTCTTCAGGTGCTGTTGATGGAGTGGCTGTTTGCAGTTGGTGCAAACAGTAGGCAGTTCTGTATGACAGACTGTACCTCCCGTGTTAGCAGTTCTCACTTTCCCAAAGTAGTATGCTTTGTTCTGCTAGCTTGCAAAGCCTGAAGACTTTCCCTGTGCATAGAAATTGCAGTGTATAAAAATGTACTAGTGACAAGGAATGAACCATTTAGTTAAAATGGGTGCAGTGTATCTTCACGATATTTTGTGTTTCTCCATTGATTTTGTTTTTGTGTTTGCTGTGGCTTTTAAAGTTTCATTTTTACTGGCTGAGACAAACCAAGGATTTACTTCCTGGAGAAGCACATAACAGGTTGTATGCTGTCTTTCCAAGTGTGCAATTGGGAAGTCACTGTTTAATACAACTTTGGATCAGAAGTGCTGTTTAACATACCAGTTTTCTAAATTGCTGAAAATAGAATTTGGAAAAGTGTGTCTTTCTTGTGTACTTGGCATTCTGCTTTACAAGTACTGGGAGTGAGATGTTCTAACAGTTGTTTGATTTAGGTTCAGTGCTTATCCCCCTCAGATTTCAGGGGGAAATCTGAGAAAGGGTGTTGCCTCTGTCTGTGAGGGAGGCTCCACAACAGGAACAGGTTTCTTAGAAGTTTCCCAGCTAAGGGTTCAATGTGCTTAGTCTCATGGCATTTTCAATAGTACAGGGACTTGGAGAATTTTTCCCCACTTATTTATACTGTGATCCTGACTCACCATCAACTGCTGCTCTGGCAGATTGAGTCAGACAGTCTGTTGATGCTGCTACCACTGTGCAAAGACATCATTGGCTTGGCTGCGCCTCTTAAGTATTTGAGAAACTAGTTCACAGAATCACAGAATATGCTGAGTTGGAAGGGACCCACAAGGATCATTGAGTCTTAAGTCCTGGCCCTGCACAAGACCATCCCCCAGAGCCACACCATCTGCCTGAGAGTATTGTCCAAACACTTTTTGTAGTGTTTTTAATAATTACATTACTGTCTTTTTTTCTTAAAATACACATGCTTGTTCAGTGAAATAAGTCTGGTGACTTTTGGTTTAGACAATTCATGACACAGATAAAAATGTCTTCTTTTGTATGAAAAGCTCACCAGGAAACACCACCACCACCACCAAAGATCCCTAGCAACTTAGAGGAATTCTTGCATTTGTACTGTCTTACCATGATTGCTGTGTCTTTCCTTAAATTAAGAGCCTAGATATGGACGGTTTAGCATGTACTACAGGTTCTTTAAAGTTGCCTGTTGGGGAGCAGCAAAGAGCAGGGCTGCTCTGCAAGGAGGGATAAGCTGGCTAGTTGAGGATTACGCAGGCAGGGCTTTTCCCAACTCCGGCACAGTCCCGCGCAATCTGAACAGTGCTGGTCACAGGGTTAGGAGGAATAGTGGAATCTCTCAGACCCAGCATCCATCCGGTTGTCTGATCAGAAGTAGCAGAAGATGGGAGCTGATGCCATCCTAGAGGGAAGCTAGAACATGGGATGTAGCCAAGAGGCAGGGGCACAGGCAGGTTGCGAGAGTGCTGGGCTGGCTCTGGCAAGGGCTGAGGGCTTGAGGCTCCTGAGCACAGGGTGTGGTAGAGGTATTCAAGTTGAAATGTGATGTAACTCTGAACAGCAGTACCAAATTCCCATAGTGCTGTGGCTCTGCTGAGTTCCCTGACAAATGGGTGCTGTTAGTGCAGATCCTGAGACACAGTCAGCACACAGTCCTGTAGTCCCTTGCAATTTCCTTTGCTGCCATAGAAGACAGACATATATCTTCTCTCTTCCAGATATGGAGTCTGGAGAGCGGTTAACGTCATCATCAGTCTCCTCTACTGCAGCTGCTTCCACTCCAGCATCTTCGACACAGTCAGTAGCTTCAGAAGTATCGAAAGGTGGCCTTTCTGCCGGAGCCACGACATTGAGCTCCACAATCAACACATGTGGTAAAAATGACTCAAGTCTATATTACCATGTAATTTTAGTGTTTGTCAGCACTTGTAATTATTATTACAAGTCAAATGTAATAAGGTTGCACAGTACTAGCATCCGAGAAAAATGTTTGAGGTTTTTTGGTTTTGCCAACTAACATTCATTTGCTCTGAATACATTTTACATAGTACTTATTGAAGGAATGAAATAATTAAAAATTGCCTGTTTAAAATGTGGAAAAAGAATTCAGTTTGCAAGGCTGCCTTGAAAATGAGGATCAAATAAAGGGTTCATCTAGCAAGTTCTGTGCCACTTTCAGATTAAGTTATAATAATCAGCTTCTTGAATGTACTTCATATTCTCAGCATTTAAGCCTAGCCAATACTGTAGTTTTATATTTGGAGGAATAGTGTCTTCTAATGGAGCTTGAAATTGAAAAGATTAATTTCACAATGTCTTGGATAATCTTGACTAGAGTGAAATATCTTACCTTGAATCAGAAATATATATGGAAGATTCTTCCATGCAAGAATCTCATTTTTGTGAATGAAACTCCTATTTCAGCTGCATGATGCATATGTCATCCACAGAACAAGAAACGGTAAACTCTTCTCTGCTGTTTCTCACTTAACTTTTGGAAAACAGAGAACATTGTTTTAGAGAACATTGTTTCTGTTAGCCTGATTGTTATATAATATAGGAGGCTTTTTCATCTTAAATTCATGATAATCCCGAATCAGAGAAAAAACTGTTCTTGCAGCAGAGGGAGCAAAAGTACATTCTCCAAACTGAAAAACTCTACAGCCCTGATAATACGTAATGAGTAGATTTCAAGTCCCCAACTCCATCCTGCATTTGTTCATTTGCAGCTGCCCCAAGAAGCTGAAACCAGAATATCTGCAGACCTAGAGTTATGTCTCAACTGTTTATTTTAATTTCTCTAAAATCAGCCAGATAATTCTTAACTAAAACTCCTCTGGAATAAATAACGAAGTGTTTCATTTTTCAGTACCCCACAAAAAATTCATCTCCAGAAGAACTTTTTGTCTATCCATGACACTTGAATTGGTCTTCTGTGGTGGTTCCTAGGATGTAGCAGGAGTTACTTTCCATATGGCTATGAATTTACAGTCCAAACTTGAGGATTTCTGTGTCTCATTTATCTCGCTTTGCTGGTTTTGCTGTGTACATGTTATATCATGTAATTCTGTATCTCCTGTTAACCCTTTGTGCATTTATAAGATATGTATTTGGTCTGCCAAAGTACAGTAAGACTGAAGCAGATGAATAATGTAATAAAGATACTAAACTGTCAGTTTTGTTCTTCATTAGAAAACACAGGTAGTTCTTCCCGAGAAGCCTTTTAAAAATTCTATTCTCCTCTTTTATTTTAAAAAAATTTCATTTCTGTGTGATAGCTAATAGTTAAAAAGACTGATGGTAATTACCAGCATTTTTTTTTTTTTTTAAATTATCAGATTGTTTGCCTGGCTGCATCTGATGTTTAGGAACATACATAATTCAAGGACACTTTGTCTTCCCAAAACCAAGCTGGAATGTAGCTTACTATCAGTACTGTCCCATCAGTTTAATTTATGAGTATGTCTGTTTCTCTGCTGACACAGTGCACTGTGGTTACTGTTGTATCCACTCTGAAAAGGTTCCACGAAGTGTTCATGCTGTCAGGCAGCTGAAGACTGTTTTCCCTTGAATGACCTATGGTGTGTCCTGAATTTACAAGATACTCTGTAGCCAAGATAGACTATATACTAGCCAGTTCTAAACTGAGGTGTTCTTCAATCCTATGGTATTTAAAAAAACCCAACAATTTCTGTCAAACGGATAATTGAATTATCTTCAAATTTAAAAATGCATTTTTCTAGTATCTAATAAAATAATTTTTTAAGAATGAGCAATTGTTCTTACTAAGAGAAGGTAATGCGTCGTAATGCATGCATGAGATTAGAGAGGTTCTTTTTAGCCCAGTTCATCTCTTTATTTTCTTTGCAGCAATCAATAGTCTATTAAGTAGTCTCTGCAATAAACTTGATTGCATACTCTGTCACGTGTCCATGATACATGGTGAGTTAGGACCGGAAGCCTTTATGCTTTGCCAGGGAGATTAAAATACAAGTAAATTATTTTGGCATACTCCCAGGTCAAAAAGATAAAGCACCTGTGTGAAACCATTGTGGAATATATCATGTACTGCTAGTTGAATTGGTGAATTTGCACTAGTTCCTGAATAATTAAAGCATTTTAATTAAGTAAACAGATATTTTATTTGCTTTCTTCTTGTTCACCCATTGTTGAAAATAAGAAGATGCATTGGAAAAGTAAATTGCCTCTGGAAAGAGGTTTACATTCACCCTCATGAGAATGCTAGCAACTCTGGAAGAATATAAATCAATAGGTTTTTCTCTAAATAAAACCATAATTTAGTGTTTTGTCTTTATGAAAGGCAATAATACTAGTGTGTGAAACCATTCTAAGCCAAACATTCTAAGCTGTGTTGTTCTGATGTTACCAGATCTGGAAGGTCCTTAATTTTTAATTTTCAGAAAAGGGAAGTTCATTAACTTTTTATTAAATAACAAAACACAACAAACAAAACCCTACTAATTCTCCCTCTTACTAATTCTTTGAGCTGTTTTTCTCAAAGCAAAAATCTTCAGTCTTTTTGGTGTTCCCTGTTTCTCCTTAATGAGGTCCAGAACAACTTTAAAATTGTGTACATAAATACACAGTCATTCTTTGTTACTAAGAGACCAGCATTGTTGAAATGCATGTTGCCCTTTAGAATAATGCTTTCAATCATTTATCTGTGCACTGGTTAGTAGAATTTCAAAAACTGTGCTCAAAAATATTTAACCTATTTGAAAGGAAGCCAAGAGTGTTAAGGAGTGAGATTTAATATGAGGTTTAGCTATGAGGAGCATGTTTAAAGTAGGTTAGTAACTTGAAGAGAAAACATTAAAATAGGAAAATTAAGGAAATATTAGAATTAATTGCTAAGCAGACTGTTGGTATTTTCATTAGATAAGAAAGAGGGGAAATGTCATTACAGTTCAGTTTAGTGTTACAAGACTTCTACCATTTTTTGTCTGTTTTATTTCTTCCGTGTGTTTAAATGCATATTTTAAAATGGATGGCATCTCTTTTCTAGGTACATTAGGTAATGGCTTAGATAGCACACATAGTGTATCTTTTTTCAAGGCCATAATAGTGTGTAGTACAGTGTACAGTTACCTACACTTTCTGTACGATGAAGAAAGTTGACGAACAATCTCAAAGGTTCTTTTAACTTCAAAGGTCTTCAAAGTAGTGTGAAACTTTGCAATGCAATGTTGCTTATCAGCATCATTAAAAATCACCACTGTGGTCTGTGAGAGAGAAGCGTTGTGGAAGAAGATACACGGATGGGGTTTGGATTGTTTATGGTTGTTTTTTGGGTCTTTTTAATGATAATTTACAAAGCATTGTTAAAGCCATTTAAGCTAAGTTCAGCAAATGTAGATGTGAAACATGATGCTTTTAGACTCATGTCAGAAATTTAGAGAAATAGTCTATACATCGCCTTCAGTAGTTAGCATCAATGAAGTGCAAATCCCTTTTTGTCTCAGAGGAAGGAAAAAAAGGCACCTGAACCAGAAATTTGAAATCAGTAAGAGGAATTTCCTTGCACCGTGTATGTAGTATTCCCATTATGTTGCCTTGTAGCTGCTAATAAATGAAAAATCCTAGTGAATGCCCTTGTGTTCCTAAGACCTAATAGGATGAATTACTGCAGTCAGGAACTCATACACAAACTCAGTAAAAATGTTTAAAACATGTAGAGGGACAAGTAGGATTAACAAATAATGGTTTGTGTGTAGAAGTCTGCCTAAAGCCTGGTCAGCGTGCAGAGGTCTTTGTTGATTATGGGAGTCTCCTGGAAAACAGGGAATGCTTGGTGTATCTCATGCTGTCCTTTTTGATGCGATGCTCTTTATATTAAAGGATGGCACAAATGAATTCAATCTTCTTTGATGTCAGTCTTTTTCTGCTTTTTCTCTCCATTAGGGACTACATTGTTCTTCTGGTTATGTATGCTTTTGCAGTCTCAGAATTCCATGATTTGTTTTCCATACTTGTGTTCAGACTATCGCTAAAGCTGAAGTTTAGCTCTGAAACTCCTATGAGATTTCCTCTACCAGGATTACAGAATTTCTAGGCCTTTGATTTTTGTCTCTCATCTTTGCTATTGTAAATTCTTACCTTGTCCTACCCCTATGAATACGTGCTGACTTGCTGTACTGTGCCTGCTCTCTTCTGTGCTGCCCTTGCCCAACCTTCTGGGTGTGTAGCAGCTCTAATAACTTCTCCATTTACTTTTTTCTTTTCACTTCCCCTGTTCATTTTCCTTTTAATGTCTTTTCTTTTCTGTATTAGCTTCAGTCTTTGTATTGTTTAAGGTAAGCACAGCTCCAGCTATGCTTATGTTTTACCTGTAATATTTACAGTCTGGTTCATCTCTCCCACTGAGACCATGTTGCCATTCACTTCTCCCCTGCCCCTCACCACCACCCCTGCCCTCCAAGAAGGCTGGAGAGGAGAATTGGAGGTACAAAGGGCAGAGGTCACAGGTTGAGATAAGAACAATTTACTGGAAACATAGATTTGAAAACCACAGCAGCAGTACTGACAGAGGGTATAAGAAACAAACTATTCAAATGGAACTCCCCCACCCCCCCAACCATAGACAATTCCTGGCCTCTGCCACTGTGAGCCAGCTGGGAAGAGAGCCCCTTTCCCCTGCCAATGATGTGAGATTTATTTGAATAACCTCTGGTCGTGCCCCTTCCCAACTACTGCAGAAATTAACCCTATCCTGGCTGGAACCAGGACACGTCTTCATCATGTTTCATCTTCATCTTCTCTGTCAACTTCCCAGTCTGAGAGATGACATTACTCATACTGAAGTTAGAAGCAGGATCACCAGTTGAAACTAGGGCATTCGGGTAGGGTTGTTACAGAAAAAAAATGGAGACTGCATTTTTTGCAATGGAGTGTCAAACTCAAGGATGGAAACCACTTGCAGTGGCTGTAGAGTTATCACTGGGTAGCTAGCAGTTCCTCTATTTAATACGTCTTTTGGTGGGGAACAGCTTCAGATGTGGTTTTGTGGTGGAGGTCTTGGAGTATTGCAAGACTTGGATTGCAGAGGTGACTGAAAGCTCTTGTGTTACTGCATAGTTCTGATGTAGGAAGAGTGCTGAGATAATAAATGTTTAAGGGTGAATACTGATTCAGTTTATAAGACTAGCAGTTTCATTTTGAGGTGATCAGTGTCATATAGCTTTCTGTTAAATATTCTGAAAATGCATTTAAATAAAACTGCATTACAATCTTTATGAGAATGGCTTTAATGACTTAAGACCTGAGTTGCGGCAGGAAATGTATGTCATTGAGAAGTTCCTAAATGTTTTGTTTTTACTTCTAGATTTAGTAAATCTGCTCTGGATTATGCACAGAAATATGCTTACTGAAATACTTAAATACTGATGTTTGTTTTTATTTCCTTTGCGGTTCAGAATGGTGGCGAACAGCAGACACGCACTCTCGTCCCGGGGCAGCTTTTTTCCCACCACTCTTGGGAATTCCCACACTGTTTGCTCCTCCTGCACAGAATCACGATTCTGCTTCATTCCACTCAAGAGCTACAGGAAAAAGCAGTCGGAGCAATGCAGACAAAGGTAATGGCTGAAGTTGTTAGTAAATAATCATATTGAACTTCTGCACATGCAGAAAGATGTGGAATTCGAGCTTTACGTTCCTCATTCTTCTCATTCCTAAACAGTTCTACAAAAATTGGTTCTGTTAGGTCTATGGAATGTTACAAAGAAATTATCTGTTACTTCAGAATTATTTTAAATGTCACTTCGTAAATCTGTCATCTTTAGGTATAAATGGGTCACTGAATGGCAGCAGTACCACTGCAGTCTCAGCTCTCAGCACATCCATGCTCTCCACTAGTATTGCAACATCGGCAGGACCAGTGAAAACTGTAACCTCAGGAGCAGGAGGACGCAAGTACAACCAGGAGCAAAGCAAAGTTCAGCTTCTGGATGCCAGGGCTGACAAAATCAAAGATAAGGTAAATACACAGAAAGAAACTGAAGATTAAGACAAAAAATTTGACATGATAAGTGTTCTGCACACAGGAGCATTTTTAAGTGTTCTTTTCAAATACAAAATTCTTTGGGTTCTTCTAATTTATTAGAGCAAGATCTGTACCCTTGTCCCTGTAGGGATTTTTTGTGTGTAATGGGTTTTGAAATTTTTTACAGTGTTTGGGGTGTTTTTGATGTAATTATGAACCAGAAGTTACTCTTTGTGCTAATTTCACTAGTTAATAAGTTAATAGCTGTGTCCAACACCAAGTTTTATTTAATTTATCTATTTTTTTTAAGAAGTGTTTTTAATAACAATATTTGAATTTACTATATTGCAGTATATACATATACACACACACATATATTAGTCTTATATTATCAATTATTTCTGTGAATTTAATAAGGTTTTCATGTATCTTAAGAAAACAAAATGAAATTTTTAGACGCTAAAAGAAAATGCTTTTCTGGAAGTAATTTTCTATTTATCAGAAGAAAGAACTATTATTAACTGCTGTATTTCAGCATAAATCTTAGCCACTTAATATGAAAGAGATGAGTAGTCTCAGTGAGTTAGTAAACCGTGTATACTGACCTAAGCACTCCAAGAAGTTTGCTACTCTTGAAACCAAAACTGTTTAAGCAAAACACAGAAAATGGTATAATGGGTAGGTGATTACTGTCATAGTAGAGCCTATGAGAGTAATTCTCTACTGATGGCTGTCTAGGCTAAAATATTTTTCTTTCTTTATATCTATTTATATTTTTGTTTTGTGAGTGAATTGGGCCTCTTGCATTCTTTCTGTTACTGAACTACATTCAGCTACCAAATGTTTGAGGGTGAGAGGTTGACATTTTCCAAGGACAGCTGGTTCTTGATATATCTGCATAAAAACAGGGGTTAGCACTGAAATGGTTACTTATAATTGTGTAGTGGTATACAGTGTTTAGTATATGGACAATGGGGGAATTATTAAGAATCTTTTCCCTCAAAGCATTCTTCGTGTTCAACAGTTGACAGCTTTTGAAAGTATTAAGCTAGTTAAAGATATATGGGAAGTCTTTGACTTTTTTCAGGCTTAAATACTAAAAATGGCTCTTTCTAAAATTCTGCTTTTATCCTGGGTGCAAAATTTAGCTTGCTTTCTGTGCTGCAGAGGTAAAGCTTTTTCCAGATGATGTTTCTGTATTTCTGTCTATGGCTACAGTTAGAGTTAGGTAGAGTACCAAATAAATTTCTCTTTTAATATCTCTAAATACCTTCCCAAAATGTACTTTTTGGCTCTTTGCTTTATTCAGAAAACTGAACTGGTGTTAAGCTAGTAACCTCCTAGTTTGAGGTGNCGTTTCCCCCCCCCCCATCCCCCCCAGTTTCTGTCAGGATGTTTGTCAGCAATGTTATCTTCTGCTTTGTGTTACCTTTCATCTTTAAGTATTAATTTGGTACTGTTGATAGATTTCTTGATGCGGGCACTGATTTCAAACTCCAGTTTTACTTGACTAAGTACTGAGTTGCTGTAAAAGGATGGAGTTGATGTACAAATACCTTTGTTAAGAATGTTGTGTTCTGTATCTTAACTTTTAAGTTCTCTGTCTCATGCAGATAAATTTCAGGTTGTCCGTTTCCTAAGTTCTTGTAGTAAATTTTTTAATACTGAAATGGAGTTTGTTGTTCCTAATCTTACTTGATATGCTGATTTTCATAACTTCTTTTCCTCTGAAACTTTTTATGAGGTAATTGGTATTTGTCAATGTAATGATTTGAACAATCTTTTGTATCAAAACATAGAAATTAATCTAAATGAGAACTCCCAACATGAGGGTGATTATGATTATTAAAGCTGGGCTTTGTACAAGTGATGGTATGCTTTTAAATTTCGAAGTGTAACACTTCCCTCTTCTTAAAAGCATGTCTTATTTTAAAACATTCTAATATACTTTTCTAAAGGTTCTTTTCTTTAGCGTTTTGGGTTTCTTGGTATTCATCTTCTGATTTCTTCAGTCCTCTCCTTAGTTGTAATTTCTTTTTGTGGATGGTATCTAAAACATTGTTAAAACATTTATTTGGTTTTAGGAAAAAAAAAGGCAAAGCTGATAGCAAACTGTTTTTACAGTTGATAAAAATCTAGGGAGTTACTTTTTGTGCAGTATTTGCTTTCTGGTTGAATTCTAGTCCTATTGTCCTACCATTTTAGGGAATCCCCAAGTGCAGAGTGCAATGTAATAGTAACTTGTATGCTATGATTTTTTTTGCCTGTAGTGTTGGAAAAACAGCTTCTGAATTGATAGAAGCATCTATCAGATGAAGATCCTCAGAGCTATAGTTCTAAGTTGTCATTTGGTTTCTTTTGTCTAGAGTGTGTAGTTGATGATTCCAGGGGCTTACATAACAATGATAAACCAAAACCTGTCTGAAGGCTGGTCTTCAAAACTGTGCCAGATATTTGTGGTGTATCATGTTGTGTGTGTTGACCATAACAAAGATAGATGTCCTTGTGCTAATTTGGTACACTGTCAGTGACTTATTTCTTACATACAAAAGGTTACCTTTCAGAGAAAGTTTTGTTTAGAAATCATGCATTTTTTAGGCACTCTCTGTCATGTTCCTGTCTGCCTTGTTATTTAGAATTGCTGCAGAATTATTTTGCCCTCCAGTCACTTTGTTTGCTGTGCATCTGTCTTCCTTGGAACCAATTTTAACCTTACAGTGCCTCAGTGGCTTTAAAAGCCCTGTTTAGGTGGAGCATAACTCTTGCTGTTGCTGCTTGGTGTCTTTAATCTTGGTTTCACATTTCTCTACTTCCCGACAGAATTCTGCAAACTCCCTTTAATGACTCAATATGCTTTAATACGGTAGTATCTACTTTCATGGCTCTTTTACACAGTCACCATCATAGAACTTGAGTCCACATGTACATCCTTCAGATGGATTTGTAAAATACACGTTTGGTTTACTTAGCTCTCCAAAAAGCTAACTTTTCTCATCCATTGCACATTAAAAATGTAGTTTTGCACTGTAGGCAGTTTAGGGTTCCTGCGACTTTTTACACCTTTCTTTTTTTCCTACATTCTTGTTTGTTACTTCTTTTATTTCTCATTCTGGTCTGCAACTTTGGGCTTTACAAAAGTTTCAGTATATTGTAGTTCTCAGAGTATTTCAGCAGATTTTGGTCCATTTTTCAGAAGCAAATCCATGAAGCAATTTGATGAACATATTCTTTTCAGTCCTCAAAAACTGTATGTTGCTGTACAGCTCATACTGTGAAATTGAAAGTTAGGAAATGTAGTTAAATGAATGTGTCACTGAAACTTTGATAAACCTAGTATTTGTTATTCTTTCTGTGATAATTTGCGATACAAGTTTTGGGTATGAATTTTTTTGGAATTGGCCCATTCTGTGGAATTTTACTAGACTAAATTCTAGGTCAATGTTCTAGGCCTAAATTTGGCATTTTGCTTTGTGATGTAGTGATGCCAGCAGTGGTCAGAAAAAGACTTCAATGGAACTTTGTGACCAGTTTTTAATTTTCATCATCTTGTGAAGCACTTTCTCTGTAAGCGTTGCAGATCACTTTGCTCCAAAGTCTCACTCTTCTTTGTTTAAAAGATTATGTGTAATAATGAGATTATATAACAGATTAAAACTGAAGCATTAACAGAGAATTCATCTTCCTGGTAGAAGCCGAGAAAAAAAGCAGTGGAAAGCTCTAGTAACAGCGACAGTGATTCAGGCTCCTCTTCAGACACCTCAAGTGAAGGTGTAAGTAGTAGTGACTCTGATGACCTAGAGGAGGATGAAGAGGAGGAGGAGGAGGAGGACCAGACTGCTGAAGAGAGTGAAGATGATGAATCTGATTCGGAAAATGAAGCACATCACAAAAGCAAGAACAAGGTATAACGCCTCATGCTGCTGCTCACAGTCTTGTTGCTGCAGGCTGTTTGTGACAAGTTGACCTACTCACGTCTGTGAACAAATTGTCAACAATTATTTAACTGCACATTAATAAATGTTAAGAGCACTCTTCCTAGGTTTTCTTCAGGGTTTCTCTTTGTGGGGTTTTAGGGAGGGGCATTTTGGTTCTTTTGTGTGCACACGTCTGTGTATTGCTGTTTACAGGCTAGGAGTTTGCAGTTGGTAGACTGTTATTTTTGTTATAAAGTAGGAAATACAAATAAATGCTAAGTACTGTGTGCAGGTAGTGAATTGAAAATATATAATTGTGGATATTGCTTTGGCAGTTGCTTTTTTTTCCTAGTAGAGTGGCTACTTTCCCTAGTAGTAGAACAAGATTGGAATCCTTGGTATCCTGTTAGGTTTACAGTCAGAAATACATTAGAACAACCATGGTTTAATACTTCTCTTGTAAATGTCTTCACATGCTGAAACTATCTGGGGGAAAAAAACAAAAAATGAAGAATAAAAATATTATAAGACTGATTTAAAAATTATGATTGTTCATCCTCTGCCAAGACTAGTGTAATTGTTTCATGGAGACTGATCATATGCTAAGTCTTTCTACAAGGATCTTTAACTTATATAATGAACAGCCAAAAATAAATATTTTGCAGGTGCTAATGCACAGTGGTGTAACAGATACGAAAACCGATGGACAGAAATCACAGGAAAAGTCTCAAGAAAAAAGGACACACCAGCAGATACCTCTTGTGTCTGATTCCCAGACTCACTCATCATTCCAGTCCCAGCAGAAGCAGCCTCAGGTTTTGTCACAGCAGCTTCCGTTTATTTTTCAAAGCTCTCAGGCAAAGGAGGAATCTGTGAACAAACACACAAGTGTAATACAGTCTACGGGATTGGTTCCTAATGTGAAACCTTTGTCTTTGGTACATCAAGCCAAAAAGGAGACCTATTTAAAAATCATAGTTCCTTCCCCTGATATACTCAAAGCAGGGAATAAAAATACCTCTGAAGAATCTATCACTTCGACCAGCGATGTTAGATCAAAACGGGTGAGTGAAATTTTTGATTATTTGTAACCTCCGTTGTCTGCTTAAAAAGATGTAACATTGTGCCATCAAGCTTTTTTAAATATGGTGTATTAAAATGATAAGTATATATATTTTCATAATAATGGGAATTTGTGTTTTTAGAGTTGATCTGGATTTCTGAATGGTGTAAATGAACTAGATTGTCTGGATCATGCATCTCTTAAGGAAAATGTGCACCTGAAATCAATATCAAAATAAGAAAAGTACTCATGGGTAAATTGTGTGACGGGGATATTTTTCCTGTGCTTCTAGTCAAATTAAATTGTCTATTAAATCAGTCAAAATGCTGATTTAATACTTCACATATCTAGTATGTAAGCATGGCTTCAATTTCTTTCAAGTTGGATAGTTTTATGTCAAACTAATTGAAATCACCTATTTTAACCATGATTTTAAACAAATTAGCTGAAAGCCATTAAAAAAAAAATGCGCAGTGTAATGTTGAGTTTTGTTTGCTCTTTAAAGACAGGTAATTATGCACTGATAGCTGTAAAAACTCAGTATGGCCATTTCAGTAGTTTTTTTTAGAATCAAAGAATGGCCTGGGTTGGAAGGAGCCTTAAAGCTCTCACCCCCCATCTCGCCCCCTGCCATGGGCAAGGACACCTCCCATTGTCCCAGGCTGCTCCAAGCCCCATCCAGCCTGGCCTTGGGCACTGCCAGGGATCCAGGGGCAGCCACAGCTTCTCTGGGCACCCTGTGCCAGGGCCTCCCCACCCTCCCTCAATTTGTCTTCCTTTTTACTGATCAGGACTGTACAACAACTTTATATGTCTGTCTTAACAGTTCTGCGGCTTCTAAAATTTTAAATTCTCAGTTTATTTACTTTGTTAATAATAGTGATTAAGGTGACTGCTGATGAATTTTATATTCAGTGAGATTTGAATGGGGATTAGAAGAGAATAGAAATCTGGCATTTTACAAACACTGAGGCTTAGGGTATATACAAAAATAAATATATAAGAAAATATGTTTACCAAGGCAACTGTCATTATTATTATTATTATTATTATTATTATTATTATTATTATTATTAATATTATTTTATTTTTTTCAAATTTTGTTTTAAACTAAGTAGTATTCGAGAGTAATAAACTGGATTCTGATTCACAGCTAAGTCACAGGCCCTCAGTGGGGACTGAAAAATACTTAATTTTTATTGCTAGACTAGAAGATGAAAACTGTTTTTTCTTTTCAATTTCTCGTTACTTGGTAAAATTAAAATAAGCTTGTCACTCACCAGGAGTAGCTAAATAAATTTTAATTATGATAACATGTATCTTTGCTATTGAAAGAGGCTTCTGCTTTCAAATTTAGGTTATGAGTCTTTAGCTGGTGATAGATCAAACATTTAGTAGTTTGATCTCTATAAAAATTTTACTGGAGGTATGCACTGTGTGAATATTTATTTTAGACATCTTCATAATTTCATATTCAATTTTAAATGTTAGTAACTTCCAAGAATGTATTGTTTGACTTAATTTTTAAAAATTGATTTTAACCTGTACCATCTTCATCCATTTTATTGTGTTTTCTATTGAAGATGATGTGGGGTTTTTTTCTTTGGAAGAGTCTTTAGACTAAAGACACTGTAAGCTTTACAAGCATTTCTGAGCTATTACTAAGTTTTATGTGAAGAATTTCAAGTACTACTTTTTCAGTTAATTAACATATCACACCATTTCTGAGTAATACCTTTTCCCTCATTTTTTAAAATAAAACTTTTCTACACCAAGAGTCCTCTATTGGTTTTCTGTTGTGACCATTAGAGTGTTGTATTTACCTTGTGCTTTAAAGTGAACAGATTATTAAAGGTAGCTGTCCATTCACTAATGGAGTTTTTGTATGCTGAATTAAGTAGTAAGAAGAGATTTTCCTGTGCTGGTACACAAGAGTAGTAAGATCTTATTAAAAATGGCTGTTTTCAGAATGATTAATACCTTATTGAAAGTCTCTGGCTAGAGCATTGTAGCAGGTGAGAAAGCTTCCCTACATAATTTGGATCAACTTCATCTTGAGTTCAATTCGTCTTTCCCTACTTGATTTACAGTAAAAATCATGCAAGACTTGTGTAACTAGTAGCTCATCTCTTCTGTTGTACCCAGTATCTGCTTTTGACTTTCTAAAAATGACTTAGCAGATGTTTAAAATTTCCTAGAGCTCACCTGCCTGAATGCCAAAGAAAGCCAAACAAACACCTCCACATTTTATTCCTCTGTCTTCTTATTTCTTTAGGAACAATATAAACAGACATTCCCAGCAGCACAGCTAAAGAAACAGGAATCGTCTAAGAGCCTGAAGAAGGTTATTGCAGCTTTGTCAAGCCCCAAACCAACATCTAGTTCACCAGCTCATCAGAAACTCACATCTTTGGAAAACAACCATTCTAACCCATTCCTGACAAATGCACTTTTAGGTAATCACCAACCCAATGGAGTTATTCAGAGCGTCATCCAGGAAGCTCCTCTTGCACTCACTACGAAACCGAAACCCCAGACCAAGATCAATGAAAGTGTAGCCATTTCTAGTAGTGCCCCCTTTTCTTTGCCAATAAACTTGAGTGCATGTGGGAAAAAGACAACTGGTAACCGGACAGCTGTTATGCCCTCTACCTCTCCTGCGTTACCTGGTTCAGGAAAGGATAAAGCAGTCAGCAATAATGCAGTAAATGCAGTAAAACCACAACACCGCCTTCATTCTGCAAAACTGGTGGTGGAGCAGTTCAGAGGGGTAGACTCAGATGCCCCCAGCAGTAAAGACTCTGACGACTCAAATGACGATGACGACGATGATGATGATGAAGATGAGGACGATGAAGATGATGATTCTGATGATAGCCAATCAGGTGGTTTAACCTTTTTAATAGGAAAAGCAGAAACTTAATTTTTTTTATTTTGAAAACAATGCATTTCCCACCATATTTTAAAATGTGGGCAGGAAATACTGGGCCAGCATGGCCCACACACTGCCCTACACATACCCTTGAAATTAGCATGTGTCCCCATTCTCCATTGTATCATATCCAAAATCATGTTTGGAGTGTTCTGATACTTGGCCAGCTGTCTTGGTAAGGTAGCTCCTTAGCCTTTTGGAAAGGCTGTCAGAGACCTGCCTTCCACATTAGTCACCCAGGCTGCAGCTTGATGTGACAAAGTTCTCGGGAAGAGATTGATAGTAAGGCTGATTGATGGTTAATGATTCTGGCAGACAGGGCCCAGCTGCAAAACAGGTTTCCTAACCAGAGAGGGGCTAAACAAGGGCCTTCAGACTGTCAAGAGTGGCAAAAAAAGCATGTTTCTGTGCCTCTTTCCGGAGCACAGTAGTCCATGAGCAAGTAATTGGGCAGTTTTAAGGGCTGCAGACGAGGTTATGCAATTTGGAATGACAAGGCTTGTTTTAAAGAGTTGACTGTATTCACAGTCACTCTGTGGTCCCGTGTGCTCATATCCAGCCTCCACCTTCATCATTCTCTTCCCCCTCTCATCCACACACTCTGTAGTAGTCTTTTTATCTCAGGATTGTATCTCACCTTTAGTTCCTTACCCTGGCTGTCCTTGATTCTTACTCTTCCTTTGCCCAGAACGGCATAGTTTCGATTCTGACACCTTTCAGCCCATATCCAGTTCTATTGTTCTCTTCCTTTTCATGATGAATTTCACACCTGTGAAATTCACTTCCTGGGGTAATGCCCAGCCACTGTCTGACTAACAGGATGATTTAGCTGTAGCATATTCTGGTATAAACAGTCTTGAAATACTGCAGCTTCTGTCACTCATCTCTTTCCATTCAAAAGAATGGTGTATTATCATGCAGAATTACTTAATGCTGTCATATTTGTAGTAATTTTAAAGTTTCAGTAGTTAATTAGAACCTCCTGTTTATACTTGAGATATTATTTAAAAAGCATATATAATAAAAGACTTCATAAGTGTTAGAACTTTAATGTACTTGCCAGTAGTTTCTAAGTCATAATGTGCCTTTTGCCACACTTTCTTTAAACAGAGTCTGACAGTAATTCTGAATCAGATACAGAAGGGTCTGAGGAGGAAGATGATGAGGATGATAAAGATCAAGATGAATCGGATACTGACACCGAGGGAGAAAAAACTTTGCTGAAACTGAATAAAACTTCATCCTCTGTGAAGAGCTCTTCCATTGGTCTTACAGCTCATTCCACCCCGCTTAATCTCCAAGTAGCAAAGATGCCCAGCTCGGCACCAGCTGCCTTATGTCCTGAGTCCCAGCCCACAATGTTCCTTGGGACAGGACCCTCCACCCTCACGCCAAGTACACACTGTGGTATCTCACTGTCTTCTGTTATACTACCATGTGATAGCTAAGGTCCATGTGTTGTAAAAGTAGTTACAAAAATAGTCCAGGTGCTGGTATCAAGTGACAGCTCAAGAAGATTTTTACCCTAAGAACAGTGATTTGCTGGACAGCCACCCCAGGGGTGTGGCAGAGTCCCCCTCACTTGAAGTTTTCAGATGTCGGTCAGGATGCGAGATAATCTTGGCAAAGCTTTCTTTCCCAAGGAAGGCTGGACCAGGTGTCTTTTGACATCCCTTCTGACTTTGGCTGTTGGGTAGCTCTGTGATATTTTCATGGGTGTTTGTAGCAATCATTAGGATCTGTCAGCCAAATTGCAAGTTCTCCAGACCAGAACGTTATACTTAGATTAGGACATTTTAACTCATGTAATTATTTGAGAGAAGATAGAATTAAATATCCAGAGTTGATATTTATTACATTAGAACTCTTCATTATTAAATCTTTGGAATTTTCCATTTTATTCTAAACTAGTTATTCTGATTTCTGTGCATTCTAGCTTGCATTCTGAATCTTCAAATTTTGCACCTTCCTCGACAAACTTTGTAGCCATGTTTTGTTAGAATATAATTTTCTAATTCTTTTTAAAATCTCAGTATTCTCAGAATTGATGGATTATGCAGAAGGATTTATTTCTAAAAAGTTCATGGAAAGTACGCGTAGCATTTGCCTGATACTGTGCTTATAATCCTTCATTTGGTGACTTAATATGTAAGATTTAGTAATTACTGTAGCTACAGTAAAGAACACACAGTAAAGGCTACAGTAAAGTCACACTTCTTAATTTGCATGGTAACAATGAAATGAAATCACATATTTCCTACTTTGAATTAGAGGCTTGATGTTTATTAACGTGCATGTAAGCAGATTTTTAAATGGGGACATCTGCTTATAAATAGGTTTTTATATTGGATTCAGTGGAATAGGAGCTTCATTGCATGTCATACAAGGGCTATGAAGCAGTATAATGTGATCCACCTAATATTTATCTCAGAAAAAGGCTAGATAATTGTGCAGTTTATAAAATATTTCATATGGATTAGGAGTAATCCAAATAGGTAAATGAAAAACTTTTTTCCTCAGGAATCTGTTGATTTGTGAAAAGTCTGATAGCAGATTTTCTGTTTATAGTAGTAGATTGTAGAATAAATAAGTTTTATGTCCTTGCTTTAGGTGTAATAATAGTACACCTAAGAATCACCTAATAAGTAAATCAACATAATACAACAAAAATATTTTTGTGATCCTTTTACCTAGAGTTGGTTACTCACTGAAGGGGTCTCGTGGTCTCATCTCTGTGTCTGTTTTGCACTGGACTTTTCAATTCACTTATATTTGGAAAAGCAGCCTCCCTCCCTGCACTGTGACCATTCAAAATAGGACAGTAGTCATTCATGTTAGGTTAAGAGTGCAGACCTATGTCTAAAGTTTGACATCTGAGCACAGGCATTTCCTCGGTGCTGTTTTGAGGGCTCTCTTCACAGTGTGGGGAAGGAGCCTGCTGGCAGCTTCTTTGGCAGCTGGGGCTGTGCTGCCGAGGGACAGTTAAAATTCTATTTACAATTTTAGAGGAAGAGGTTACAGGAAGCTTAGAGTAAAATATATTTCAGAAGGAGAACACTTACATTAATTTTCTTTGTAATTGAGGTACATAATGGCGAGAATAACGAAACAATTCTCTTTTGTTTTGGGGATATAAACAGAAAAAATACATTTTAGGAACATGCTTTCTTCTGTAAGTTCTGTTAGGTATTAATCAGAGATTCTGTTTTAGGTATTTCAAGAAGACGAAGAGTAGCAGATGAACGGGAGCTGCGTGTACCTCTCGATTATGGGTATGTTATGTATATCCTTGACTTTCCTTAGAGGGAGGTAATGCCTTCAAAAATCAGTTGGTAAAAAAACTTTTGAGGCTGAATAATATGGAAAGGACTTCAACAATTTAGATTTCTGACTCCCAGTGGCTGTGGATCTCTTCAAAAAGCGTCAGCATATGTCATGTGTTAATTTTTGTGCATTAAATTTGCTGTCTTGCAAAGATGACCTGTCTCTTAGCTGTTTTGCTTTGGAAATTAATCCTGATGATTTGAGCCAATATAGACTCCAAATAACTCCCTGAAGTATGGTTCTAAGCCATTTAAAATCTGGTAATATGTAAGTCACTTGATATAAATAAATTAATATAATTGCTCAGTTTGCACAATCTACATGATAAAATTTTCTCGTTTGGTCTGTTTGATTTATGATACTCTAGTCACATTTTCATCTTACTTTTTTTTGTAGAATTCTTAAATTGACACAAATTACTTGTTTTTTAAAAAGTGTATTGTTGTATGCAACTATTTCATGTTACTCTAGTTGGCAAAGAGAAACCCGAATAAGAAACTTTGGTGGTCGTCTTCAAGGAGAAGTAGCGTATTTTGCACCTTGTGGAAAGAAGCTGAGACAATATCCTGAAGTAGTAAAGGTACATTCATTTTTTAACTTCTGTGTTCTAATGCTAATAAGCATGTTTGCAATTAAAATATGTAATATTTTTTTCCCCAGTAGAGGTACTTATTTTTTGTGATGTGAGGTGTAATGTATCTCGGTCTGTTACTGATTTGATGTCTTATAAATGCATATCCCTTTGACAGAATATGCAAAACGTTACACTCAAAAAGTTAGCTGTACATCAAAGCTGGGTTGTAATTATTTACAAGCTGAAGTGGAAAAATATGTGATTTTTTCAGTATCTCAGCAGAAATGGAATAATGGATATCTCAAGGGACAATTTCAGCTTCAGTGCAAAAATAGGAGTGGGTGACTTCTATGAAGCCAGAGATGGACCGCAGGTATCCACTTTTTAAAAAGTAAAGTTTTTGATCCAAGGAGCATTAACTTAAGTTTAGGTGAAGTAATTTTGGTACGATCTGAAGCATTATCTGTTTTTAGCTAATTATTTCTAAAAGCTGCACGTGTTCTTAACAGTAGTTAGATTGAGACGTGGAGAGCTTGATCCTGGGCTGTGGTGAGAACTGCTCCCTTCAGTGGCTTTACTCGGAGGGTGCTGTAATGATCAGCTCTGAGCCTGGCTTGGTCTAGTTTGAAAACTTGGGGCTACATATTTTATCTTAGCATTCAGGTATTTCTGACTTAAAACTTTATTTCTTCTTTTACTGTATACAGCCTCATATGAATAGTAATTTATGTGTAGATGTTAAATCCCACTCTGTTCATGCGTTCCTGTGCATAATACATATATGTGTGTATGTGTATGTTTATATATATGTAAATTCATGTTTATATACAAGTGTCTCCTTATCAAAAGTACTGTCTGAGCATCCTGAAGTGTGACACTTTTGCAGAGGAGGATGCAGAACTATACCAGTTATGCTTTACAGTGGTAAAATTGTTAGACAGTGTGCAGATAAATCACATCAGGATAAGTAGAACCAGAATTTAAAGGAAATTGTTACTGTGTTTGTTCCATGCTGTGTTACCATATTTTGGCCATGTTGCCATTTCTTCATGATGTGCACGAAAATTGTTGGACTTTTCTCAGTGAAGGTATTTGCTTCTTTAGAGGATAAGTGTTCTGAATATGTTACTAGCTCTCAACATGCTTGAGTTCAGCCTCAAGTTAAGCCTTATGTTCTTGTAATACCTTGTAGAAATATGTAATGTTTTGTGGTAAAGATTTGAAAGCATTTGAATTCATGGTAAGCAGCTACTGCTAGGTGTTGCTTCCTTGTTCACAGCATAAAACATTCCTAAACTTTCTTCATATTTGGCCTTCAACAATTACAAGTTCCTGTAGTTATGATCTTCATTATGTACCTGCATGTCTTGGCTGATTGAATTCATTTTACTGTGATGTAATGTAATGGCAGGATATCTGCTCTCTTTCTGCCCTATTCCCTTTTTTGTGTCTGTTGCCTGTATTACTTCATTAGTCTTGTTCCCTTCTTTACTTATATCTGTCTTCTCCCTTTAGTTGATTTACAGTTTGCCCTGTGATCTATAAAACTTGGGAATGTAGGCAGTGTGAAGGGCAGATTTCTACGGAAAGACTGGCAATGTGAACACTAGTTTGCTGTTCATATCATCACTGAACTTTGTATTGATGTGGTTTTTGATAGGTTCCACTGAGACTTGGGTAGACAAAGGAAAAGTTTTCTTATTAGAAAAGGAGACTGAGGGCAGCTGTGTCGGAAGTGCTAAGATGTGTTTACATTTCTTGTGAATGAAAAGTTACGAAACAGTGGAGCTACACTTAGGCTGATAACATTGCCTAGGAAAAGAGTATATGGTACTGATACTTTCTGAAAAGAGCTTGCACCCTCTTTGCTAAAGTTTTTTGAATAATCTAGATTCAAAATAATATATGATAATCATGTCTTCTTGGATGTCTGGACGTAATTCCAGAAATTTTATTTCTGCTTTTATGGTAATTTCAATTATTTGGTATAGCCTTTTGTAATTATTCTTCCCTTCCTTTGTTATACATTTCTGTCATCTTTTGAGACATGCAACATGTGCTGGGCTAAGTTTCACACAGCTCTAAGATGGGACAAGATATGAAGAAAATTCTAAATCAGTATTATTAAATATTTACCTATAGCAAGCCAAAAGTATGTGGATTACCTACTTCTGTTAGTGCCTGTGTTTCTCTCTTGAGGTATTCAAACCACCAAGTATTATGGGTTATGCAAAGCAGTGTTTGAATGCTATAACAGAAGCATATCTGGCAGAAGTGGGCCACAAAGGAGTAATATTAGAAGAATGACTGAAGTTTGGCAAATGTGAAAATTCAGTGACTGGACCTGAAAACTTTAAACTGCTGCGATTTAGAAAAATTAGTATGAATGTGATTTGTGGTGATGGAATGACCATGGGTCCTCATGAGTTTAAGTAATACATACAGGAGTCTTTGTCCTATTCTGAGTTCTGCAATTCAATTTGGAAAGCTGTGTTGTTAACTTTCCCCCACAAAACTAATTTGAAATTAAAGTGGATTTTTGCTTCTTGCAAAATGCCTGTGGTTTTGTTCATTAGCTTGTTTAACAGGATTTGAACTTGATTCTGCTTTTGTGCATAATTGTCTGGTGTCTTTTTGGCAAATGTCCTGATTGCAGCACAGTATTGTGGTACCTGGTAGATGCTTGAAGGTGAGAAATTAATAAAGTTATTGTTTAGATTAATTTGAACAATAAACCACAGCATTTTATGGTTATGGGTTATTCCCATTTTTTCTCTTACGTTTGAGTAGCAAAGGTTCAATTTTATAGAAGGCTGTGATTCTCCTGTGTTAAGGCACAGCCTCTATATTTTATCTTTGGAATGTCAAAACCACAGAGTATCAGACTGTACAGTCCTTTAATAGAAATGTATTTTGGGTTAGATTTTAAAAGTTGCTTGAGCACAAACTATAGATGGTCAATCAACTCTTGCTCAACCCTTAATGGCTTTGTTCTGGACTACTTTTGTCTTGTGCTCTCTTAAAGTTGTGGAAACTGGTGCATCCACAATGCCCTTTGACAGGACATTAAAGAGTCTTCTCCCATCCCCTGAAGCACCTCCTCCTGTTGCTTACTGAACCGTTATTCACTTGATTTGATGGCCTCTAGTTTTTCTTTTAGGTGGCATTAGGAAAATGTAATACCCAACATGGTCTCTGGTACTAATGATCTGGTAGACCTCTTACTTTCTGTGATGTGTATTTATTATCGTTAGTATCATTAACTGCAGAAAATACAAGGCAAGAGCAATCTCCATTGCTGTTCTAAGGTACTTTTTGAACTATGGCTGTTCTCCTGCTTTTCTTTGATTTCTGTTTTGCCTCTGCTGGCATATACATTTTATGAGATTAGGTTTTCTCAGTTGGAAGTTGGTATAGGTAGTAAGTACAAGTATTAAATCTACCTTAGTAAACTGAACCTGAGATGAACTGCAATTCAAGTACTAGGCAGAGAAACAGAAGTTACACTTAAATAGTACTCTTCAAGATAGTAAGAGAATTAACTTCTAGTCAAGTGGTACAGGTAAATATTATGGATTAAAACGTCCTTAGGGGTGGTGCATTGATGATGTGGTATGCATTAATGATATGGTCATGGTTCTGAACAGTGCAGTTTCAGAACATAACTAGTAACAAAGCCCTTTGGAATGTGTGCAAACCAAGTGTGACTTGTACTCGAAATGGTCTTAACTGGGAATGATTCAGACTTTGGAAAAGTATCTTTGCAGATACTGATAACTCCTTTGAAATTTGAATGTCTCATTAACAAACTGCCATTTCTTTTGCTGAAGTTATACAAAACCTTTGTAATTGTGAAGAATGAGCAGAAATAAAAGACAAATTACTAGAATAAGCAAAAATTATATATGTTGTGGTACAGTAAATTGGATTTTAGGGTTTATGTACGTATAAATGTAAAAACTAAAGCGTTCTAAATATATTTTTTTCTGAACAGATGTTGAATGAGTTTTTTAAATTACCAACTTTTCTTTCTGCTTTAGCAGACATTTTTCAAAATTTCTTACAAACCTTTTTGAGAAAAGTTATGAGGAAGTCATGAAGGATGCTTAGCTTGCAGTTTTTCCCCTGCATTTCTCAAAAACTTGGGGAAATGGTAAAAGATGTTAAAATTTTGAAATACTGGTTTTCAATTAAACAGGATCACCTAGACTGTGCTCCTTTCCTGCTCAGTAGATGCAATAAACTCTACTTCTTAGTAACCAGTTAAAGTAAGGCTATTCCTTTGTGAGGATTAACTTGGGTATTTTTATTAACAGAGTATTTTAGAATCTGCTTTTGTGATGCCACAAAATACTATAGTGCATGCTTCGTTTGGTTAGAGAATATAGTTAACGTAACTTTAGATGTGTGGAGGCTTAGAAGTTACTTTTTGTTGATTCACGTGGGTGCAGAAACTGTTTTGCAGTGAATGAGTGGGGAACTCAGTTGTACTAACTAAAACTTGAAGATTAAAATGCATCTGTGTTTTTTTAGCTCAGTTGTTGAGCTCTACAACATGCAAAAGCAATAGTTGAAAATACATTACTGCCTTTGCTTGTTATGTATGCCAGAATTTCTGTAAACACTCTGTTCAAAGACAGTAGCTCATAGCTTGACACATTTTTTCGTTATTGTTGAGCAGTGGGTTATGTGAAAACAGAATACTTGTTAAGTTTACATAGTAAGGAAGAATGTGTTTTGCCTTTTAGAAAGGGTTGAGCAATTTGATTGATGAAAAATAATTAAAAATAACATGGTAATGGCATATCTACTAGGTAAGAACTTTGTATATGCTTGAATAGTCTTCAGAATCTTTCCTAGTGGAAAAAGTTCGAAAGTTACAAAAATTCTTAGCGATAGTCTCTCAATATATAGCTTCTGTGCATCATCAGTAAATTGTCCTGCCCAGATAATACATCACAGCGCTTGCATATTTTATATCTACAACTCATCTTAGATCTCAGGTTTTTTAAATCTGTGTTTATAATACCTCTCTGTGAAATGTGTTAATTAAAAGGGTGTGCAGTGGTGTCTTCTGAAGGAAGAGGAGGTCATTCCCCGTATCAGAGCTATGGAAGGGCGTAGAGGACGACCCCCAAATCCAGACAGACAGCACTCCAGAGAGGAGTCAAAGACAAGACGCCGCAAAGGCCGACCTCCCAATGTTGGAAGCAGTGAATTTCTGGACAATGCTGACACAAAGCTTTTGAGAAAGCTCCAGGCTCAAGGTAAGAACTGTGTTAATATTTTCACAAAGAGAGGGTATCAGTATATAAAGAGTTAATGTTTTTCTTATGGAAGAGTGATTTGTCTCACTAGGATATTATATACAGCATTTTATTTTGGATATTTGTTACATGCTCTTATTGAAGACTTTCTGAAGATCAGTAAATAGTTTATCAGTGTATAGGGTTTAAAGAAGGAAGTGCATGTGTAAAGTCATGTCTAAAAGCTCACTCTATTGTTACTGCACAAGATGCTGATGGTATTTTGGGGAGTCTGATCATGCAGGTCCTGGGCCTCAGTCCTTTGAAAAGCAGGCTAAATTCAACCTCTAGAAAATCCTTCCTACAGCTGTCTTCTATCAGTGTGTCCATAAACAATTAATTCAAATTTCGGAAGTGCTATCACAGGGTAGTAGAATGCTTGACGAGGTTATGAATTAGCATAAGAATGGCTGACTTTAGGTAACCACAGGAAAGAGGTGTGTGACCCACCTGAGTGTGCTCTTGCGTTGTTGTTAAAAAAGGATTAGATAATTACATGAGGTGACTTCTAAGGGAAACTGATTCCATGCTTTCTGAATAAAATGTTGATTTAGTAGTTTTGAAACAAATGTTTTCTGCTTTAAAAAGAAAGAAGCAAATGGTTTTAAAACGAACCATCATTATTGGTAGGATTCTGTCACTTAATAAATAAATTTTTCCTCTGAAACCAGTATTTATTTTATCTAGAAGGTATCCATGTTCATTTGCACTGTTGATGTCATTACTGATAGATGATGTGCCATTAATGATAGTTAATAGAAAAATTTTGTGGATGTCGGTCTGTGCAAAACAAATCCTCTGTTGCTCTGTCTTTGCAAGGTGCAAATGGCTGGAACAAGAATGTATCTTTACTGTTGGACAGCACTGTTTTTATGTACTTAATATTTTCTTCTTGTAACAGAAATAGCTAGGCAAGCAGCACAAATAAAGCTACTGAGAAAGCTTCAGAAGCAGGAACAAGCGCGAGCTGCCAAAGAAGCAAAAAAGCAGCAAGGTAAGTATTGTGCAAGTTTGTGCATGCTAGGGAATTATTTTGAAAGGTGTTTATGAAAAGTTACCTGTCTCTTGCCATGTTCTGCTGATATTGTCTGCTTTTGTTTGTTAGCTATTATGGCAGCTGAAGAAAAGCGAAAGCAAAAGGAGCAGATAAAGATAATGAAGCAACAGGTAAACAATGCCATTGCTAAATACGCTCTTTAAATTATGTTTTAAACCGTTCAATAAGGTGCATTTCAAATATTTAGTAAATTACTAAGTATGCCGATTACAAAGTGTATGTTTTAAATCTAGTTTTAACAAGCCTGACCTTCACCTGGCTGCCCCCTCCTGGCAGGAGTTGTGCAGAGCCAGAAGGTGCCCTCTGAGTCTCCTTTTCTCCAGGCTGAGCCCCTTTCCCAGCTCCCTCAGCTGTTCCTGGTGCTCCAGCCCCTTCCCCAGCTCCTTTGCCCTTCTCTGGACATGCTCCAGCCCCTCAATATCTGTATATGATGTAAGCATCTCAACACCTGGAAAAAGTACTAGTATTAGATTTCCTGTAAGTGACATGGGAAGAAGACAGAGATGCTGCTTGCCACTGTAGGGAGAAAATTCTTGTGGCCACAGCTCAGTTGAAGTTGGAGCTGCCAGAAATGTGGAGGACAATGGAAAAGAGTTTTTTCGAATGTATTAATGGCAACCCTGGTTGTGCATGTAAATTGGGAAATGAGGGGCTGAAGAGCAGCCTCAGGAAGGTGTCTGGGGGTTGTGGTTGATGGCCAGTTGGGTATCAGTCAGCAGTGCCCTGGCACCCAGGAGAGACATCTTTGCCCTGGAGGGCATCGGGCCCAGCATCGCTGGCCAGGCGAGGAGGGGTTTGTCCCACTCTGCTCTGCACTGGGGTGGCCTCACCTTGAGTCCTGGGTACAGTTTTGGGCACCACATTATAGAAAGGACATTAAACCATTAGAGGCTATCCAAAGAAGGCCATGAGGATGGGGAAGGGACTGGAGGGGAAGTCTTAAGACGAGTAGCTGAGGGCACTTGGTTTGTTCAGCCTGGAGAAGAAGAGACTGAGGGGAGGCTCGTTGTGGCCTTCAACATACTCAGGAGCGGCAGTGGAGGGGCAGCTCTGATCTCTGCTCTCTGTGACCGGTGACAGGACCCGAGGCAATGACTGGAGCCGAATCGGGAGGTTTAGGCTAGATACCAAAATAAAGGCTGACCAACCCAGAGGGTGGTCAGGCACTGGACAGGCTCCCCAGAGCAGTGGTCATGGCCCCAAGGCTGCCAGAGCTCCAAGAGCGTTTGGACAATGCTCTCAGGCAGAGGGTGGGATTGTTGGGGTGTCTGTGCAGGATCAGGAGTTGGATTGATGATCCTGATGGGGCTGTCCCAGCTCAGCGTACTCTATGATTTTATGACATCTTGAGGTGTTAAAAAAGCCAATAAAAATATGAAACCCTTTCACATCTTTGAAATCCAGGTATTAAATCCTGGCATACTTTTTTTTTTTTTGAGTAGTAAACTGAAATTGGTGTTACTGCAGACTACCTTAAATATCCCTGTAATAGATAACAATTAATTCTTGTTGGTAACTGTTTAATTTCTTTCTCTTTTTTTTTTTAAGAAAGTGCTCAGTGTGGTAGACATAGAGCTAGGAGTTGTCACTCTTCCATGTATGAGTTACAGTAGAAGAGGCTGAGAGAGCTAGGACTATTCAGCCTGGAGAAGAGGAGGCTCAGGAAGATATTCCTAATATAACTAAGTACTTGATGGGAGGCTGCAAAGAGGTGACTCGTCTCAGAAGTGCTCAGTGACAGGAGGTTCCTTCTGAATGTTGGGAAACGCTTTGTCACCATGATGACAACTGAGAACTGGAACAGGTGGCTCAGGGAGGCTGTGGAGCCTCCCAGATAGATTTTCAACAGCAGCCTGGATTAGGTCCTGGGTAACTGGTTCTAGATGACCCGTTTGGGGCAGAGGGGTGTGGACGAGGTGACTTCCAGGTGTCCCTCCCAACCTCAGCCAGTCTGCACTTTGTAGATTGTGACAGTTTCAATGTGTCCACGTCTCAAGTCAACTCCTTCGTTTGTTAAAGAAAAGGAGAACACTATGATTTTCAAGTGGTCCTTACATTCTGAGGGGTCCAAGGAGAAAGAATTTTTAAATTGTCAAATACATCAAATCCGGACCTTGTTTGTCATCATTGTATTCCTTCTTGATGTGTAACCTGATAAAACTCACGATTTCAATGTGCAGAGCACTTCTTCTCTCGGAGAGTTCTTTATTGTGATCTTGGCTGAAAAGTTTGTTCTGTGTTAACTCTAACATTTATGGAGTTCAGAGGGTGTAGCACATGCTTTCAACTTTTGTGCTGTTTTAAAGTATAATGGGGGATAATAGAGATTTAAGGTCCATGCTGTGAGCTTTGCATGGTGAAAAAAGTTCAGCACTGTCTGAACAAGGCCTCTGAATTAATTTGCTTGATAAGGTTGTATTATGTTGGACTTCTCAACAGTTTAAGAAGCTGGTAAGATTTGCCTGGAGGTTATAAGACTTCATTTATTGAAACTCTATTTGTTAGAAAATGTTGTATGTCTTTCTCATCTGTGATTGTTCCTTTACTGTTAAATATTTTAGATAATCTTTTTTTAGGGGCTTGATTTTGGTTTTCATTATTTTTCAATATATGCATCACTATATGTTCTCCAGAGAGTAAAATTTTAGAGTGGTCCGAGTTCTGAGAGTCTCAGGCCAGCTCACAAGAAAACAATGTATTCTGTACAGATAGGCTTTACCCTCACTGTTGAGAAAGCATCTGCTATTCCAGGGAAGTTCATTGAGCTCCTCCTCAAGCTTCTGGTCTAGGCCTCCCTGCTTGCAGGGCTACTCATGGTCTGGGTTTTGCTATTAAAACTTTATGGCAGGTCCAGCTGGATGTATGCGCTTTTCTTCAAAATGGTCCTTCCTAGTCACTGTGGCTCAACCAGTTCTTTTGAGATATTAAAATCTCAAATTATGTGCTAGTGAATTCTCAATAGCTAATTTAACAGACAAACCTATGCAGCACAAGTAGTGTAAAATAACCCTAGTGTTTACAATTATTGCATTTCTTAATCAATGTAGTAAGACTTTGTTCAGATTTTAGGAACCAATTAATGAAAGAAAAGAAATTAGAATATGGTTGCCCAGCATCCATCTGTGGAGTGCATAACTTGGTCATTTTCTTCTCACCATGATGAAACATGCTTAAATGTGTTGTAGTACCCATGGTTCCTGTTCCAGTTACTTCTTTTGTTACAGCACGTATACAATTCCATTCCCTAAAGTACATATTAAGGCTTCCAAAATTAGCATTAATTACCTGACTGCTTTTAAGATCTGGAGAAACTGAAGTGTACTTAACTGAGCATGTTACCCAGGTAACATGGTTAACACGGGCACATTGGGTGAGTGTTCCTGGCTGACAGAGCATGGGCTTTGGGTTTTGCTGAGCTCAGCTCTCTGTGCTGTCTGTGGGACTGTGATGGCCTGAGAGAGGCTGCAAGAACTGAGGCACAAACTGTGCTTGGACAGATCTTACTATTTCTTGGTCAGGGAGATTGCTTAAAACATCATGTATTTCATGGCATAGCTCAGCCTTCTGGTCATTCCTGACTAGCTCCACCAGTGTCAGCTGGAATTTGAATGCTTTAGCTTGCTTAAGGTGTTAAAAAAATAATAAATACTTTGAAAGCTTAAACATGAGCACCTATGTATAACTGGGTGTGGCTTCCTTCAAGGTTATACCAGACATCTAATAGTAGTAACTTTTATAAACATATCTTGTTCTATGAAAACAGTTGACTAAAATGGGTGAAACTCAATAACAAAAAAAGTACATAGAAACTTCGTAATTTTTCAAATATAAAAATAAATTTGCTTTATAAATGTTTTTTAAAGAAATAACTTTCTTACCCTTGCAGGAAAAAATTAAGCGAATCCAGCAAATTAGAATGGAGAAAGAACTTCGAGCTCAGCAAATTTTAGAGGTAAAAATAATGGCTGAAATGTAATTTTTCTGTTGCCATTTTAAAGAATGTTTTGTTTTAGTAATCACACATGTAGGTAGGAGCATAACTAAATATAGCAGCTCTAACAACCTAGATTTCCAAAGGCCAGTTCAAAAATTGTGTCTTAAAATATTTTTCTTTAAAGATCAACATTGGCTGTGATCCATAATCTTACACGGCTCATCATTTTCTATCAGAATAATCTTGTGTGTACTTCGGTTAACAGCAGAGTAATTCCTTTGTTAGAGAAAAAGTTTGCAGTAGTATATTAAAACAATATAATGTTCTGCTCTGTATGAAGTGTAGTGAGTTTAAAAATACTATGTCTATATTAGAGTATACTCTACAGGTTTGCTGGTGTACTAGCAAAGATAGATTGCTAGTTTTCAAGTCTCCATTGACATAAAAATAATAAGTAATCGCTGCCATTTATATTGTTTCTGTGTGTACTTGCTTTCTTAAAATAGCCAGGTGAAGCAATTCTGAGTGCAACTTGAATTTCTGGTTTAATTTGTATAAAGTAACAGAAATGTGAATTCATATTTGCTTCTAGTCAGATTATTTTCAAGTTGTGATGGGGCTGTTGTATGACCTGTTTTGCATGCACAGGCAAAAAAGAAAAAGAAGGAAGAAGCAGCAAACGCCAAATTATTGGAAGCGGAAAAACGAATAAAGGTTAGTTTGGAGCAGCTCCAAAAACAAGAACTGTGTTATTGTACATAATGTGTGTTGATGTATAAAAGCAATAAATTTGGGAGGCTGTTCATCAGTAATGAATCTGTACATAGAGACAGCATATAATAACATGTATGGTTATAAAAAGGCATGAAGCATATGCAGGGAAGTTTGTATGTGTGACATATACACACAAGTATATAGGGACGGTATTTTATGTGCCATTACCATGAGTTTTGCTTACATGACACCTGGTTTGCATAACAAAATGTTTGTGCAGTAACATTATTCACATTATTCTTCTAAGCACACAATTTGGTAAGTAAATTTTGATTGATGTTTTAAATACACTTTTGTTCTTCTGTTGAAGGAGAAAGAGATGAGAAGGCAGCAGGCTGTTCTTCAGAAGCACCAGGTTGGTAAAAGTTTGGTTGACCAAACAGACAGAATGCCAATTGTGAGCTCCTACTTTCAGTTGTGTGGGGGGGTGGAATCCTCAAAATATGCCCTTTTTAAACTTCTGGGTTTGATCCCTGCACAGATTTTCTTTCGCCTTAAGATTTTTTGCTTTGCTTTGGTATTGGGGTCTTTTGGGGGATTATAAAGTGGTTTTATGACTTTGTGATTTCTGTTTCATAATGTTGTGCCAACTCTTTCTACCAGGAGTTGGAGAGGCATAGACTAGATATGGTATGGGTATGTTTATTTTTGTACATCTAACACCGCATTGTGATTTGGTTGTGATATGGTTGTCATAGCAGTGCATAAAATGTAGCACTGGCTGCTGTCATATTACATACTGCTGCATGGCTTTACAGCACAGTGCATTGCATACATCTGCTTGTCTTGTCTGTTAAGGAAAAAAAGACATGTCTTGAACATGTGTATAAATTGAATGTGGCAATAACTAAATGTGGTTTTTAACCAGGGAGCTATGTTACTGATGTCCCAGTAAAAATTTGACTAGAATATAAAATCGGGGATTTATGCGAAATTAATAGGTAGTCACTTGGATGATGTTTGCAAGCCTTGTCCCATTCACTGGGAATGAATCCAGACATTTTAAATACAATTTGAATTAACCTGTTTTAGAAATCAGGGTGATGTCTTCCCCTTGTAAGATACCGAGGAAATTAGCTTTCAGTTGGTGGTATATACATAACGGTATAAGTGTACAATGAAATATTAGAATGTAATCCTAGCCCCACCAAATTAGATGACAAAATTCCTATAGCCTTTACTGGGGCCAGGATTTGCTCTACAGCTGTTAAGGCAAAACCCCTGTACTTAGGGCCCTAGAATACTGCTCCTTAATTTGAAGCTACTGACATAATTTACTGAGGGACAGGCATCAGTAAATGAAAGTGTTGTTGCGTACGTATATGCACCACCACTGGCTTGATTAAAACTGATCTAGAACTGATAAAATTAATCATGTTAATTTGTTGCTTGGTTACAAAAACATTAATATTTGCAGTGTTTGAAAAAGACCAGTTTAAAATTTCTGCTGAATTGGCTGTTGAAGTAAATTGCAAGTTCGTCATAGCAGATGTAAGGTAACTGACCTGTTCCAGCCAACCATTATGCTTTTTGTTCTGCCAGCTTATGAAGGAGCATCACAACTGACCATAAGTAAATCTGTATGCTTCTTTTTTACACTGTCTCCATGTTCATTGCTTTACCTTTTTGCTTTTGATTGTTCTTGTATTTGCTTTCTAAACCTGAACTAAAACATGCACAGACTTGGCCATTCTTGTCCTATATTTAGTATTTACTGTGACTTGTCTATTAATGCTAAATTTGTTACTTGCTTTTTTACTGATTTGAAAATATGGTTTAGTTTTGTTCTAATATTACCTGCTTCAATAGGAACGAGAACGGAGAAGACAACACATGATGCTTATGAAAGCCATGGAAGCACGTAAAAAAGCAGAAGTGAGTATTAACCTCTGAAGGTTTGAAGTTTTCATGGTTTCATTCTGCAGTCATCAGTAGAAGAGCAGCGTCTTTGTGTGTTATGTGTAATTTAATTTGTGTACATTGCAGCAGTAGGACAAGAAGCATTAGGCGCAAATTGAAATACGGGAAATTCTGTTCAAACTGAAAAAAAGCTTTTTTACTTAGAGGGAGATGGTTGAACACCGGCACAGATTGGCCAGTTTTGAGAGTTCTGGATGTTTTTGAAAGAAACATAAGTACAAAATACAAAACCCCCATAATTACTAATTTCCTTTTTGTTTTATTTTTTATGTATTTCTACATCCTGAGACTTTTTTTTATGTCTGTATCCCGAGACTTTTTTAAGTAAAATGCAGATAACGAAGATATGGAAATAAGACAACCATCATTATAGCAAGCAGTTGTTAAGGAAATTGTTAAAACTTTTCTCTAGGATGTATTTACAAATTTCAATAAAAGTGACTGACCAAAACTAAGAAAAACTGAATAATACTTCAGTGTAAGGAAATAGAGGAATATGATACCCTGTGCACCTGTTCCACTGTTGGAAATCAGGATACCAGGCTAAATGGTCATTTAGTCTGATCCAGTATTCTAATTATATTCTTACTCTAATAGAAATAGAACAGTGGTTTTTTTCAACCAGTAGAAGTAAACTTTAAATAGACTTATGAAACGTAGTGCAGTTAAAGTTTTTGGTTTTAGTCATAACTGTAAATTACTGTGTTGCCACATAAATATCCATATATACTTCACTTGTTTTCTTCTGTCATAGAGTGTTTTGAACTGGCAAAAACAAGTTGTAGGAAATGCCAGCTGGCCTTGAGACATTGACATCGGCTAAGATAAAAGGCAATGAACCATTTTTAAAAAGCAAATCAGAGTATTTTCCATTTTAAAATCAAGTTAGGCATTTTGTGTGCTGCTTTAGTGTATTGTGATTTTTCTATACAAGATGTCCCTTATGAGCTCAGTGTAGATAAAGAGGGCCTGCATTGGCAGTACAGAGGATGCTTACACAGCTATGAGTGGCAAGCAGGTGGGCAGATGGGTAGTTCTGAATGTCACTGGTTTTTTTTCTGCCAGTGTAAATTTACTGGTCCAAACATGTTCTGTATGTCTACTGTGAAACTCAGTCTTGCATAAAATCCACGGAAGACTGTAGTAGTAGAAGTCATGATCTCTGTGTACTCACAGTGATTATCCATAGGTGTCACCAGTGGTCTGGTAATACTCTGTAGAGAATCAAAAAGATGAAAAAAGTCATGGGGCCTGCCAGAACTCTGCAGAGAAGTCAGTGGTTAATATTGACCTACAAATGCAGCTGAGCCCTGACTTAGTATTGCCCATACTCTCATTGTTGCAAACTATGGTGATAGTGAGTAGAAGAGACTGAGTGACCTCTTAAGCTAACAGAATAGTAGGGAGTGGTTCTGAGTAATGGGAAGCAGCTTGGCTTGATTCTTTAGCCCTTCTGTGTTCACAGGTGAGTAGCACATACATCATCTTGGATTTTGTATTGCGTTGGGTTCTTGAGTGGTGGCACACATGCACACGTGCGTTCATTTGCATGGTTCTGTGCTCTGAACAGATGCTGCTGATATGTGGCAAATTCCATGCATGTTACACTCAATACGGGTTGCACAGAGGTGTGTAGGGAATTCTGTCATCAGGACAGTGGCTTGGTTTGAACATGTGGCAGCAGAACCCCTGGCACCGGGAATGGGAAAGGCCATGGAAGCTCAGGTTCGGAGTCAGTCTTGGCGTGTTACAGGCAGAGTTGGTGTAGTATTGGTGTGACTCCACTGCGGAGGATGTTGAAGAGACAAATAATAGCTGCTTGGCTTCTCACTTGATGATCCCTGTGTTCTTGTTGTGCAGATAAGACATAAAGGAATGTTCAGTTTCAGATTGCATGCTAAGTGTATGGTAATTCAGGACCAGAAGCTACCTGTGTTTGAAAAGATTGGTTGTGTTATATAAGGTATTAATGTCTAGTTTATGTATTATGGGACTTTTAAAACCATATATTGTTCAGAGAGGTTTCTTGAGTGGTCTCTGCTGTAGCAGATGCAGATTAATGATACTGATGTGTAAGCAGAGCCTTTAAAATCAGATGCCTTGCATGACAATTCTTTGCCAAATTTTCACTCAGTCATCCTTCTGAAATGGTACTTCAAAGAATTTTGCAGTGCAAACATACTTGAAACCTGTGTCTGCGTGGACAGAAGAGAAAAAAGTGAATCTTAGATCGCTTTACAAATTCAGTGATTTTGTTCTAGTTTTCCCTGCCCCTTTACTTTAATTCAGGTTCCTTAACTGATGTGGTGATTATTAAGGTTACAGAAATAGTGCTTTTCAAGTTCTTAGATTGTTCCTTTGTAAGTTTAATATATGGGGTGTATTTTTTTCCTTTTAAACCTCTTAAGGAAAAAGAGCGACTAAAGCAAGAGAAACGTGATGAAAAAAGATTAAATAAAGAACGTAAGCTGGAACAGCGAAGATTGGAATTAGAAATGGCAAAGGAGCTAAAGAAGCCTAATGAAGATATGTGCTTAGCAGACCAGAAGGTAATCATAGCAACGTAGACTTACTTTCTTGCCTCTTGTTTGTGTATTTTATAATTCTGTCAGTAACTTTTTTCTCGCAGGAACACTCAAAGCATTCAGGTCTTGATTGAGGTAATGAGAGAACTATTTGAAATACATACAAATACAAGATACTAGAACACTACACAGTAGCATGTGTTTAGCTAATTAAAAGCTTTTTGCTTAAAAGAGGCCTCCTTCTCAAAAAGCATGATTGCCTCAAAAAAATTCTTTACTCAAGTTGTTTTTACATCAAGAATATGCATCATGTCTCAGTACACAGGCACTAGATAGTCATCTAGAGAACTCTTACAAGCTGTTGCTCAAAAGAAGTTACTCTCCCAGTCTTCCGAGTTCTTAGTTCTTGTCTGTAAAGAACTTGACAAAGCTCAAGTTTAAAGTCTTTGTTCCAGAGAAATCCCTTCCCTTTTTGCCCTAGATAATTTTACACCACCTTTGCAGTAATTTTGCTCAGAGTAGAACCTGACAGTGTCTCCTGGCCAAAAATGAAGTGTTTCTTAATCTCTTGCCTCCTATAATTTGTGGAAAGTTAAACATGTTTCAACATGGAATGGACAAGGGCTGCAGGTTCCCTATCGCCTGTACGTTCCTACATTGTCATGGTGTAGGTCAGAAGGAAGTGTCAATCAGTTTTCCCAGCTGTTACCAAAAAAATTTTCTTTTGAAATATGCTACTGAACCTTTAACTTTTTTTCCTTTATTTTGCAGCCTTTCCCAGAGCTGCCTCGCATCCCAGGCCTTGTTCTTGATGGAAGCACTTTTTCAGACTGTCTCATGGTAGTACAGTTCCTGCGTAACTTTGGTAAAGTCCTTGGCTTTGATGTGACTGCAGATGTTCCCTCCCTGAGTGTTCTTCAGGAGGGTTTGCTCAACATAGGAGACAGCATGGGAGAAGTACAGGACTTGCTTGTGAAACTTGTCTCTGCAGCTGTGTGTGATCCTGGACTTGTTACAGGATACAAGGTAAAAAGAAAAAAATCCATAGTAAACATCGTGTATATACAAATGCATTCTTCATAATGCGTCTCTGACACCTCTCTCATATGGATTTCCTTCTCTTTCCTAATTCTTTTCTTCAGTGTCACAATTCTAATATTACTCAAAAACTTTGTGTCCCATCAGCCTTCCCATATTCCAGACATGATATATTTCTGTGCTTTTTCTCTACACACAAACAAGTATCCCATTTTTATGTGGACCTATTGTAGGGTACTGTCACATCTGCGGCCATGTCTTTTAACTCCTTTCTGTCCATTCCTTTGCATTCTTATCCTCATGTTATATTCTCAGTGAATCTTACCATTTCTTTCCCTAAGGTCTGCTGTCTAGGTCACTTCATCAAAACCGCAATTCATTCATGACTCTTTTTGCTGGCCTTCTTTTTCAAGCCAATACAGCTTTCTTCCACTCTAGAGCTCTTCATAGCATCATTGTACAAGGCAGTATTCATCAATTTTCAGTTGGACCAGGCTTTTTTACATGTAATCCATTTAATTATTACTAATATTATCTCTATTTTTAAAAACTCAGAGGTGAAGGCATTCTAATTTCTTACTGTATTTAAGATTTACATTTGAATAGTTTCAAAGAATAATCATGTTTAAAGTCCTTATGTAAAAATGCAAACAAACCCATACCATCTTCTATAAACAGTAATATAGCCTACAAAGGAAAACAGTGTTTTTTAAACATGATTGTTTGAAATGTCTTTGTTCTTTTTAGGCTAAAACTATTCTTGGGGAACACTTACTGAACGTTGGTATCAATCGAGATAATGTGTCTGAGATTCTGCAGATTTTCATGGAGGCTCACTGTGGCCAAACCGAGCTAACAGAGAGCTTGAAGACTAAAGCTTTTCAGGCACATTCTCCAGCTCAGAAAGCATCAGTACTTGCTTTTCTGGTCAATGAGTTAGCATGCAGCAAAAGTGTAGTAAGGTAAGATTTTCCCCAAACAGGTGTGTAAAAATAAAATTAGAAAAATGTTGTAGTTCAGAAATACTGTGTATTCACTGTATTCTGTTACAGGAAGACTACTGATATTCTTAAAATGAAAGCTGAAATTGATTGAGTTACTGCTTCTTACCTTTATGTACTGTTTGATATGATGGAAGAATAGAACTTTTCCATGTTAGGTCTGTAGTTTTGTTTCCAAAGGTTGAACCAAAATTTGTCTAGCAATTTTTGGAATAAAAGATGAGGTTGATTACAAAGAAATTTACTAGGTATTCTAGAGAATAACTTAGAAGAGTTGTTTGAGACTTCTGCAGTACACTGTTTCCCTTTTTTTCTTTTGCTTTTGAAGATGTTTGTTGTCCAGATACTTTAGGGTCATAAGGTGAGGTGGCAAGCTTGATGCATCATTGTAATTCAAGATGTATGTTGCATTTGTAGTCAGTAGTGTATAGCATTTCATAATTTTAAATCCTCCCTGTGTTCAACAACTTGTCAAAACCCACCAATGTGCAATAAAAAGTTAGGAAACAGCAGTTTCTGGGATGCCTGTTCTTCTCCAGACTGTGGTAACGTCTTTCATCACCTAGTTGAGTACTGCTTTGTTTCCTGGCATATTCTGCTGGGTTTGGTACACTGTGCTGCAAATGTTAATCAGGGCTGTGTAAGCCAGGAATGGAAGAGATGTTTCAGGTTTTCCAAAGTTGAAAAATAGCCGAAGTGGGCAGTGCAAGTGCTGTGCATCAGCTGTGCAAGAAAGTTCATGTGTATCAGTCAAATTCATCATAGAAAGAAACTTCCTCTTTTTGCAGATGACTGTTATGTCCTATTTGTAGAAGTGATCACTCAGAACTCGAGTTTCTATATTTTGATCATAGAAGCAACTATAATCTGCTGAATTGTTGAGGCTGGGATGTCTCGGAAGTGGGCGCGCAGACGGTGACTGTACCCAAGCCCTTTTATTGGTTCTTCAGTTTCTGCAGTGGATGTTGGATTGTAGATCCCAGGGATCCTAGGCAGAATACCTCAGATGTACCAGTGGTAACTGTTTTTTCAGCACAGGGCTACATGCTTTGTGGCAAAGACATTTGGAGGCTTAACACTGAACTAGAAGTATGAAAAGAAATGTTGAATGCCATGCCTCTTGTGGAAAGGAAGCTGAGGTGGTACTGGGGATAAAACTGACATAGGTACAGCAGTTTGCTACATTGACATTCCTAGTATTGTGATTTCCTAGCTTTAAAATGACTTATTTTGAATTTTAACGATTTCCCCAAGACAGTTATTTGAGGGAAAAGTCTCTATACGTATGTCTGTCAGAAAACAGAAACATAAATTCACAGTTAATGGATTATTTTCATCTTTGACAGTGAAATTGATAAAAACATTGATTATATGTCAAACTTAAGGAGAGATAAATGGATGGTTGAAGGCAAACTTCGGAAGTAAGTTTCATTTCCTTAAATATTACAATATTTTGCTTTTTTGTCTTTGTTCACATATGCTGCTATTTAGGGAATTGGTTCTAAGCACAAGATCAGGTGATGAAGTTACAGGTTTACCAAGAAATTAAAAATCGAACTGCTTAATTAAGACATGTGGATTCAGGATGTTGCAACACCAGTCTTTTACAGTCTGTTAAAGATGCATGAGATTCAGAGGGTTAGTGTTGCTCAGAATTGGAGCAAAGTCAAGTCTATTTTGTGTTCTTTGGAAGAAACAAAAAGCTTTTTAATTGGAATATTAAAGGAACTGTAAAAGTGCTATTGACATAATCAATGTTTATTTGGACCCACCGTAATTCCCAGTGTTCATTCTGAAAGGCATTTTAGGACAACATGATTTTCATACAACAATTGCCAATCGAATTTTGCTAATTTATGTTATCTTAGTGTTTCTCATCTGTCAATGTCACATTGTTCCCTGTAGGTAGGGATCATACGTAGAATGAGATATTTTTGATATTTCTTTTTAAGGTAAAATCGGAACTACTTAAGGGTTGTCAGTTTCATATTCACTGTTCTCCCATCCTACAAGACAAAATTCCATACAGCAAGCATACTGGCTCCAACTATCAGGAAGCTGGACGGCATAAAGTGAATGAATCACAGGGGGTAAAAATGCATAGCCAGACTCTGCTTTTTTTTTTCCTTTGTCATCTTTACCTCTTGCTAGGAATGGTAAACCCTTTCTTAGTCCTTGCTTTAGGTACTTTTGTTTCTAATCTTATGTCTCCATTTTTTCCCTTTAATGTATCTCAGAAGGAAGAAGGAAAGAAGTAAAGAAGAAGGACAAGAGGGAGGTAGAGGAAAAAAATAGACCAATAAAAAGAAATTCTCTGCTAATACAGCAATTCCCAGTCTGCACAGAATTAATGTGTTTTAACCTTTAGGATAACCCAGATACTTTTCTCCTGTCTTCATCTCTGATGTAGCCAACTTACCATTAGCGAAATGGGACCCTTCCATGTCCTTGTCTTCTTAGGGCCTGCTTAGTCTTTCTCTCCCTCCATCAAACTGTAAGTACTCGTAGATGTAGGATCTTTCCTTTTCCTTATAATCTCTCATTTCTTCCCTTTCAAGTAGTGAGTATTATACCCTGAAGTCCCAAGCTCCTCCTCCTTGCTGCAATAATGTCTCCATTTCTTGGTTTTTTCACCTCATGTGTGGATTTTGGGTTCCAGTAGTGCTCTCCCTATTTTTGAGTGCAAGTATTGCAGCAGAGCTCAGAAATGTTGCTCTTCTGCTTCTTTGAATTCACTGGGCTTGATTCATCTCTCTCAATCTTTGATTCAAAATTTTTGAATTTTCCTCTGTTTTTCTGATGAACTCTGAGAAGGTTCTAGAAGAACCTTCTTTGATCAATTTTCAACAATGTTTTTTTCTTTATTATGTCACTTGTGTTTTCCATAAACCCTTACAACTGTTCTGGGGCTTCTCTGAAAAGAAATCTGTACACTTCAGTCTTCTTTTTGCTGGTTTTTTTCTGCTTCCAGACTTCATTTTTACATGTTACCTTCTCCATCCATTCACATCTCGGTCTAATTTTTAAGCATCCCAGTCCCAAACAGTTTTGTATGGGAATACCTGGTTAGTTGAGTACTCGCTGTGTGATCAGCAGCTGTGACCTCTTTTCCCATGCCTACAGGCCTTTATGTGCCTCTCAGCACATGCCCCTCCTGCAGGAAGTGTAAAGGGGAAGAGTAATGGAGGCTGAGGGATGGATTTATTTAATCTCAGCCTGGCTGGCCAGTGTTTGATGTTGTTGATCTTCAAACTACTGTGTCCAGGCTGGCTGGAAGTACATCCAAGGAGGATGAGAAAAGATTCTATTTGCATCACATGTGTTCGATGAGGAATTTTTTGTGCTCATGTTCTCATTTTTTAATGGTGTAAGCTTCTCAGTTGGGGAGAAGGGCAAAACTAAATACAAAAGCCTGTGCTTGACAGATACAAATACGCAACAGTGAAATCCCAGGTTGGAAAACGGAATAGTTGTATTTTGTTTTAATACACTCCTCTCTCTGCTCTCCCCTCCTTTTCTCCTTCCCTCAAGGATCTTAATAAGTGTAACATACATGGTTCGACATTGAGTTCTGAAGTGTCTGGACCGTTTGTGCTTAGCTGATGGTCAATGAGAGGCTGCATCTGACTCCTTCTCTATCACATTTCAATGTGAATCTTGCTACTAATGTCTTTTTTTGTAAAGTTACCTATCTCATACGATCAAGTCATCTTTGTGCTTTCTGTGTGACAGCTGTGGTCAGACTCTCACCTGAGATGATTCTGTGATTTTTTTTTTCTAAACTAGATAATCAAAGTTTCAACATCTCCTTTTCCATTACATGTCTTCTCTTTGGCATCTCTTTTGTAGCCAGATTAACATAAAACAGAATAAAAATTAGTACAGTCTCTTAAAGAATTAGGTAGTAATTCAATTTTTTACAAGACTTGAAACAAGTTTTTCACTGCAACAGTGTTCTTTTAATGTGCCACTGTTACTGTATGCTCCGTGTAAGTTAATTTCTGTTGAATGAAACCATTTCAACTCTAAGTGATGATTGTATATGAAAAGCAGCGTCGCTAAGGGGAGAAATTACACCTTGTGTTTGGGTAGGAGATGCTAATGCCGATTTGCCAAACTTTCATTTTTTGAGATGCAAGGTGAAGTACGTTAGAAGTATATTAAAAGTACAATGTTCAAAATTTCTTTGCCTTGGTACTACCTAATACTTACATGCAAAAATTGTGGGAAAGGCATGAAAACTAAGTCAGAAGATGAGTTTTCCTTCTGTGATCTAGTAAGCATTATAGATCAGACTAGAGCAGGCTTAAGTCAATCATCTGGTTCTCTGATGGGCCACCCACTCTTTTTTATAGTCCAGTAGACCTTATAATTCTTTCAGCAGTTGCAGGTGCATGTTTGGTCCATACCTGAAAGTGAGAAAGACAGAACAGTTTCCTAAGTGAGGGTTTTCTTCTCTAAGTGAGCTGTATGTGTAGGTAGCAACAGAAAAATCATGCTTCTTGAAATAACTGAACATTTTTAAAGCTATGCTGGCATTGGTTTCTGTCTCTGCACTTCTTTGAGTAGGGACTCCTGCCTTCTTCTGCTTGTGGTGCTACCAAAGGAGAGCATCTTTGGTTCATTTGCATGCTTAATAATTTGCAGTATCATGCAAACTTACTTGAGTGCTTGACATTACCTCTGTTTTAGTGCTTGACAACATTGCGTCTTTATTTTTGCTTTCAGCAAAAGTAGCCTTTTTTATTTCTTCTCATTCCCTGTAGGTATATGAAAGAGGTGTTGGCAGGTCATTGAACATTCAGTTGCCAGCTTTATTACTGAATTGTCTTAAGGATTATCTTAGTGTAAATTGTCTCTAAAATTGTCCAGCACTGCAGCAGTCAATCCAGTTATTGACTAGTGATTTTGGTAGTTAATTCCTGTGTATGGGCAGGAATTTCCAGTCCACGTGAGGAAGCTTGAAGTTATCCTTGTAAAAAGGAAATAAGTTTTCTAAAGAACTTAATAGGCTGAGTGGTATTGGTATTCGGTGCAACTGAGCATTTTTGCATCATACCTGAAAATGTTACTTGCTTCCAAATTCACTGAAAGGACTGAGACTTTTTTTTTAAAGATATTTTAAATCACTAAAACAAGTAAACATCCACTTGATATTGAAAAAAAAAAAAAGTATGAAACTTTATAAATTTTCCAGTGGATTAACCAGTGCATAAAAACCCAACCCAAACCAACAGCAACAGCTCAACACACCAAAAACCCAAAGTCCAGCAGTTTTCATGTCCCCTTGATGATTTCTTGGCTAACAGTCTTTTTCTAAAAAAAAATTGCTGTTCCCAGTTGAACAGTGACACCTTCATTTCAGTCTGTGCTGTTGAGAACTGGCCCTGGTTATCAGCATTTTAGAAGGCTGATCTGTTTGTCAGTATTCCCTGGAGCCAGTACTTGGACAGCACTCATTGCACTTGTAGCCACTTGCTGTATGGAATATTGTTCTGTAGGATGGGAAGGGAGAGGAGTACGACAAGGAAAAATTACGTCCTGGTAATTGTGTTTGTCGTTACCGTTCTGCTTTTCCCATCCTACCTTCTTCAGTCATCTCTTACAAAATCTTTGTCTTTTCTACACGTTTATGAATCTCTTCTAAGTCAGTTGCGTTTTTGGTCTGCGTGATAAGTGACTGGTTCAGCCTGGCTATTTACACCTCCTGTGGTTCAGCGTGTTTGCCTGCAAAGCTCCCTGATAGGTGGAACTGTAATTTTTGCTGTGTGGAATCTTGTCTTATAGGGGTTTTATAGAAGAAGGAGGTCTACTACAACCATAATAACTGGTATGTAAGTTTCCCTTTTCTTTCATAAAAGGAAAAATAACAGTTTGAGTAATCTTTAGTAGTTGAAGTAACAAAAATTCCGCAGAAAAAAGTATATCTTAGAATAAAAAGTACTTCAGCTAAAGGACTAAAGTCAAATAATATTTAAAGTTCATAAACATCTGAAAAAAAAAAAAATAAAACCAACCTTGCTGTTGCCATGCAATGTATATAATTTCATACTTCCAAATGAGGATTTTTGCCTTTTTCTCCCTGGCTCAGACACAGGTATTCCATCATCAAGTTCTTAAATGCATTAAATAAAAGATAAAGAAGTTTGAAATGGTTCTTTCTTCTGTATTGTCTTTCCTGACTTCTCAAAATCCCTCCTGTATTTCATTTCTTCTGAACAGTTACACAGTAAAATTGACCTGAGAGAAACAAAGTCTATTCAGAATGGAACCACAGGTTGTAAGGGTTTTACAACCTCAGTTTTTCTTGCTGACTAGTGACAATAAATATTGAAAAAATACAGTGTCATGATTGGTCAGAAGCTCCTAATTTAAATCTGAAATGTATGATTTTCTTTCAGTCTCATAGGAAGGAGAGGTATGTTTATGCTACAGACATAATCCATCATTTCACCCTTTCTCATGTATTCCAAGGCTTAGAATCATTCATGCCAAGAAAACTGGTAAAAGAGATGCTGCAGGGAGTGGGGATGGAGGCGAGGAACCCCATTCCTTGGAGACACCCGCGCCTGGCCGCAAGCGCCGGCGGAAGGGAGGGGACAGTGACTACGATGATGATGATGATGATGACAGCGATGATCAGGCAGATGAGGATGATGAGGATGAAGAGGACAAAGACGATAAAAAAGGAAAGAAGGCAGAAGTTTGTGAGGATGAGGTAGGGAATTGTCAGTATAGTGAAACTTATTTGCCAGTAAGCTGAAACTTGTTTTCCTTCTGTTTTTCTGTAATATGGCACTGTTTCCCCAAAATGTTGCCATAAAAAGGAGGTAAGAATAACTTACCTCCAATGTTTTAAAATTTTTATTACTGTTTATTTTGTTGTTAACTAAAAACCAGGAGAATGAAGTTACATTTAACATTCTCTATTGTGAAGCTTGAGTGATCTTCCTGTGCATTTTTTCACAATTTTTCCCAGGTAGTCACTGCCTGACTGTATTTTATCACAAGATGGTAAATTTTGTTCGTCGGTGTTGGATACAATACAGGAAGGATCACTGTTGTACCTTGCTGAGCTGATTTTTCATGGACATGCACAGGCTTCCACTGGATGGAACCTGATACAAGGCACAAGCAATAGAAAAGACTGAGTTTTAAAGGACTTGGTGTTGCACTGGGTGTTTTCTGTTTGCCTGAAAATGATCCATTCATGCAAAGTTTGAAGATTTTAAGATTGCTTGAGCAATACTTGTATCCAACATATGTGAACTCAGATCTCTGGATACACCCTTTATTAGAAACCCAGCTAATTTCTAGAGTAGGAATAGCCCTTTGTGCTATTATTCTGGATTTATTTCAAGTACTGGAATTTGTATGAATTAAAGAGAATTATTTCCTTAGAGGAACAGCCCAAAGTTCTTAAAAATAATTCAGAATTAAAAATGAGTAATATTTAGATTTCTAATCTCAAGTCCATCCCTAATCTTTTTCCCTTTTGTACAATCTTCTGCATTGGTGCATTGAGCGTTTCATAGACAAAATTCCACTAACTGTACAGAAATTAATTTTCTCATCTACCAGAAGTTCCATTGCATTTCTATTTGGTATTTCAGAAGGCTTTACTCTGGTACACTTTTCCGGAGCCAAGAAATACAAGATTTGTATCTTACGGTGTGGATGACTTCTTTTGGAACCTTACTGTTATCTCCAAAGATTTTCTTCAACTAAATTAAAACTGTCCTCATGGAAAAGACTCTCATTTTTAAACAGGCAAGAAGAAGGCAGCCACAGACTTAATCATTAGTGCATTCCTCATCAGAAATCAGCAGGATTGATGCTATAACTTTTATAGCACAGTGTTCTGGTTGGGACAGATTTGGAAGGAAACTTCCTGCAGGAGTCTCCTCTAGAAAGCAGATTGCAGCACCCTCTCCCCCAACCAGTTCAGGAGATAATCTCCTTGGAGAAAAGTGGAAAAAGCTGTTTATTTCACAAGGAAAGGACTCACGAGCATGAGAAAATGAATAATATTTAACAATTCCTTCTGTAGTACAGAGTGTATCCTCTGTTATACAGAGTTATAATTTAGACAGAGTTATAATTTAAAGTGTCTCTACAATTACATAGACATTGAAATAAAATGCAAATGTGGACTGACCAAAGACTTACTGATAAGATTTTAAGAGATGCCAGTATTTCATGCATGAGAAGCACTTACTTAAAATTATTTTGACTATCTAAAAAGCTTCATAGAAATTAAGATTAAAATCTGCAGTCTCGTGTTCATGCACAAACTGAGTTACTTCCAGTTTTCAGCAAACAGGAGCTTTCTCCTTTGTCCGCATCTGGAGTGGTTTGAAAAGATTCAAGGTGTATCCTCTTTTCAGTTACATTGTTGCTAGTGAAATACATTGCACAAGCACACAGTTTGAGCTTTTTTTTTTCCTCTTTAGTATTTTTCTTTCATTTTCTGTTACATCTTTTTCCAGTAATAATGATAAGACATAGTACTATGATTTTATCCTGAAATAAATTTGGTGTGACAGTATATTTGGTGATTATAGGATGATGGGGACCAGACAGCAAGTGTTGAAGAACTAGAGAAGCAGATCGAAAAACTGACAAAGGTGAGAGATCATTGCTCTTTTTTCTACTACAGATGTGATCACTAGGTGTCATGAGTTGGTATATTAAACATCATTTTCAATGCTCCAACTTAATAAAAATTGAAATAAGTATCTACGCTTGTTTTGTGAAAGTATGAATGATGCTCTTATTCAATGACACCTGAACTGTGAGTTCAGTCTGGTGACAGTAAATAGAGGTCACTCAAAAGGCAGTTAATAGTAACAGTTGATAAGATATTTGCACTTATGAGAATAAAAAGTAATGTAATTTTTACCCAGATCTACTTCATATATTCCTGTTTGTTGATCTTAGGAAAGTGATGACAAATTTTGTGTATGAGAAGCAATGGCTTCAGTTATACACTGGATTGTGGTTCTTATGCCCTCCTTTCCATGCCGATCTCTGCAGATGTGCTCCAAGGCAATGCAGAGCTGTCTGAGCTTCACATTTTGAAAGAAGCAGCAATAGAATGGGAAGAGAAGTGTAAATGAGAAAGATATAATGCTGTAATAAGGGGTACTCATGGCCCATGTTTTTATTGCTCCTGTTAGAAAATTTATCATTTAAGACTTTGTGTGTTGGTTTCTCTCATGTTGCAAATTGCAGTGCATAAGCAGTCCAGGATTCCACCTGACTCCCAGCAGTGTCAATTTAGCAGAGCAAGAATTGAATGAACAAACTGAAGTTCTTGTTGGCCCCCCTCAAAGAGCTGTGCAATGTTGAAAGACAGAGTTTATTTTTGTGTATTGTTTCTGGCATTTTTTAATGAACAGTTAAAACATCTTGCTTGTCTCCCATCAGCAGTTGCACTATCCTCTTCAGGGCTCTGTTTACCGTTTGCTGATGCTGTGTAATTGTTAGGATTTCAGCTGTCCTTATGCAATGAAGTGTTTGATCCACTGCTTTTTGAGAGTCAGGGATAAAAAGACAGGGTTCACCATTGCAGTGTGTTTTTAGAGGAAGACTGATAAACCTAGGCTGAGCCAGGGAGTGCTTTGATTGATTTTTTTAAAGGAAGCTTTGTAAGTAAAATCATCAAGGCAATGATTGTGAGTAGAATATCACAACACGCAGACACACCACTATACCGAATCTCTGAGAGGGCCTCCTTTTTTGACCCTTGAACTTCTGTTCAGTTTGGCAGCCAGATGTTTTCTGTAATAATAAGATTCCCCCACCCACTGATTTATAATGCTCTCCCTCTTTTAAACAGCAACAAAGCCAGTACAGAAAGAAGTTGTTTGAAGCTTCGCATTGTTTGCGTTCAATGATGTTTGGTCAGGACCGTTTCAGGCGCCGCTATTGGATCCTGCCCCAGTGTGGTGGTATTTTTGTAGAAGGCATGGAAAGTGGTGAAGGTAAGAGCCGTAAAGGAATGGTGGCACACAAGGCCAAGATATGCTGCCCGTCTCTGGAGGTGCTGGCTTTGTGTGCAACAAGGTTGTCACCCTCACCCAGATGCTCAACAGGCTGCTGCAATAGAGCTCTCTACTCATGTGGTTCTCTGGTATCTTTCTGTTTATGAAAGATCAGGTAATGCCTTTGAAAATGAGGATTGGTATTTTGGAATTTTTCGGTTGTTATACTTCTGCATGTTATGGTTTTTTGTATTTAACTACTTGCAAAGTTTTTTGACTCTTTCTGAACTATTTCACTTTTCCCTATGGCAGTGACTTCTGTGTATGAAAATTAGGAGGACCGTAGAAACGCAGAAAAATTTTTCATCCTCAGATTTTCTGCAAATGCATAGTCTGTTCTGTGCATGAAGATATGATAGATGTCTGCAAAAATATGACAATTGTTTTCCTGCATTGAAGCACCTTGTTTTCTAATTGACCATATGATTTAGTGTCTGTATTTTACCAATTGATGTTTATTTAACCAGCAATTGCTGAAATTACTTTGCTAAAACTAAAATGTAATTTTGGGGTTGTGACAGTTGTGTATTAGCTGTGGTTGAATTTTTCACACACTTTTAATTGGATAGATGCAGAAATTGTGTATTAATCGGACTTTTTTATTGGTATTAGAATTTTTAAACATAAACCTTCATTTTGGCCGCAGAAAAATCCTTTCTGATTTTCATATAGATGAACCAAAAACTCATTTCTCTCACATTTTTTTCCTCAAAAAATAACAACAAAAAAATCTGATGCACATCATAATTGCATGATTTCGTGAGAATTGCATCATTCTAGAGAACTGTTTAATTAACTGTAACAGTGTGGCATAGTAGGGAATTTGAGCCTGGTTTTGGGTCCAGAAATAAGCCGTAGAGCTTCCCTAAATGTAATCTTGATCATCAGGTTATCTTTCTAAAATAGGTAGCATAAAAAGTATTTTCCTCTCTGTCTCCTGCTCTATGTTAGGAATGGTTTTGCACATGAGTAGCTGCATACACAATGTGCTGCTTGCATTTCTTTGCTTTGCTGTATTTCATTATATTTTAACCAGATGAGTCCCCAAAGGCTTTGGAAATGGTACACAAAGAACACACCTGTCTTAAAATACTAAAAAAGCGTCACACAAAAGTTTTAGCCAAGAGCTGTAGGAAACACCTGTGTTTTTTAATGTTGTCGTAATGAAAGTTTAATCTCCCTGAAAAGGAAAACAGATGTGTTTTTGAATTCTCACGTACCTCCTCTTCCCCTCCACTCTTAGTTTTCCCTCTTTCTGTAAATTCTACAGTTTATCTATTTCTAATTCCTTTACCTAAACCTTGGAAATAGGAGACATAAAGTGTTAAATGATCTGTCCATTTAAACAATGCCTCCATCCCTTTTGTGTAGCCTTTTTCATGCTTATGCTGATACTTAAATTATGTCTTGATACAGACCATAACACATTTTGAAGTTTTAATAGGAGGGGATGTACTTTTAGTTGTAGAAATTACAGTTTTTCAGGAGCAAGTAAATATTTGCAGATGTGTGTGCCATGAACTCTAAGCCGTGTGTTTATTTGTGATTGCAGTATGTGATGAACATAAAATAAGGAGTTGGATTTTCTACCTTTTTTCCCTTATGCTAACTATTTAAAAGCATTTTAAACTTTTAAAGACTTTTTTAAACTTTTAAACTTTTTTAAACTTTTAAAAACTTTTTATCTGAGTTGGCAGTCAGTATAAGGGTAGAAGAGAAATGGTTAAGAAAGACTAGTAGTGCAAAGAAGAAGAAAAAGTTTTTTCTTTCCGTAAAAGGTAGATCTTCAGATCTTTTGTACCTCCTATGTTTGAAGAAACTTATTTTTTAAATCAGCTTCTGCTTGCTGTACTTTAAATTGCTTAGATGTTAGCTGTTTTCTTAGTTGTATGGAGAGTTGCAATCATCATGTTGGGTGGCTCTTGAAAGAGTATTAAACTTCACAGACTGTTGATACTGTTTCACAAAGTTGTTAATGATTTGTATTGAAAGAAATTTTTAATGTTATTTCAATATTTGGGGAATATTTGATTTTTTTAACAGAAACTTTGGTTCTCTGTTTTGTAGTTGGTTGTGTGTTTAATGAAACTATCAGTTGCAAAAGTAAACTTATGGCTGTAAACATTGTAGTCCCTTGATATCACCAGTGGGCTTCTTGATGAGCCGTGCCAAGTCCTGCGGAAAGAAAGCTGGCAAAAATTTGTCCCATTCAGAGACTTGGCACTGACAAACTGCCTCAGATGTGTGAATTCAGTAGTGTGTTGGCCATGTTGAGGTGATTTTTCCTCGAGATGTTTAATAGTGTTTAAGTCTGTATGCCTAGAAACTTGTTTCCTTCTGCAAAGTTCACTGGGAAGTGAGATGAGATTTCATTAACAACATCAACAATAGAAAAGACATGGGAACCTGTGTTGAGCCAAAAATGAAGTAATTTTTAATTCAAACGATGATCATAAAACTCTGTAAAATAGTTGATCTGTTAAAGGTAATCTGTGCTTCTTGTACCCTTTTAGGTCTAGAAGAAATGGCAAAAGAAAAAGAGAAGTTAAAAAAGGAAGAAGGTATGCATATCAAAGAAGAATTTGAAACAGAAGAAAAATTACATTGCTTAAGTTCAGCTCACTGTGAGCAAAAGGAAAATCTGAAAGAAAAGGACAGCACTAATCTGTTTTTACAAAAGCCTGGGTCATTTTCAAAATTAAGCAAACTGTTAGAGGTAGCAAAAATGCCACCTGAGTCTGACACTATGTCCCCAAAACCTAATGGCAGTGCATCAAATGGCTGCACATTATCTTACCCAAGTAACTCAAAAAACTCTGCCTGCAGTCTGCAGCCCCCATCATCACAAAGTTCCATCGAGAAGTCTGATTCTAATAATCCTTTCAATCCTACTGCCAGTGGGACAGGAAAGTTTTACAGTTCTCCACTAATTCCAAATGATCAGTTGTTAAAGACTCTTACTGAGAAGAGCAGGCAGTGGTTCAGCCTGTTACCACGTGTGCCCTGCGATGACACCTCGGTGACGCATGTGGACACCCCAGCTACTGCAGCTCCACTCACTCCTCAGTCACATCCACCATCAAAGTCACCGTCACCTGTTCCTTCTCCTCTTCTGGGCTCAACCTCTGCACAGAATCCCATGGGTTTAAGTCCTTTTGCATTGTCACCGCTGCAGGTAAATAAATTAATTTCTGAATAGCTTGAATTTGCAGAGCTTATTTGGGCAGGATGTCTGTTTATACAGATTATTTCACAGACCTGCGATCATTATATCTGCATTTTTTTTTCCCAGTTTCTAAATGTTAGTGTAATACTAGATTATGATGTTTCAAGTAAGCCAATGTGTAATACTTTGTACATGTATTTCAGTAATTAATTTGGCTTTTAGGGTGTTGACTACTGGTATTAAATGAAACGCAAGTAAATAAAAATTAGTTTTTTGAAGTGTAACACACCAAACCCTACTTTTAGAAGCTGTTGGTTTTTAGCATTAACCGTGCCCTAATAAGAAGTATTACATGTCAGTGTTATATTAGTTTTTCTGAAACTAATTGAAGTACTGAGTAAAGGCTTTCTTTGTGTTTTGACTATTGTTTGATAAATAGCATCCTGATCAGGTTTCTTGGTTATAGTAATGGTAGTTGTGCTCTGTAGCAGATGAAGACAGGACTACCTATAATGGGACTTCAGTTTTGTGGATGGCCTACAGGAGTTCTTACTTCAAATGTTCAATTTCCATCTCCTTTACCTGCTCTTGGATCAGGGCTGGGATTATCAGAAGTGAATGGTAACTCGTTCTTGGCATCTAGTGTTCCTGCAAGTAAAAGTGAATCACCAGTACTACAAGCTGAAAAAATAGCTTCTGCCCCTTCTACAGCAGCTGAAGTAGCCAAACCTGTAGATTATCCTAGCCCAAAGCCTATACCAGAAGGTAAGTGTAATGCAACAATAAGATGATAATTTCTGCAGTGCCTCTATCATGTTACAATTTAAAAAAAAATAATTTGCCTATTGATTTTATAATCTGATCATGTGTGATCGCATGAAAAAAAGCACCTACAAAGTGTTTATATGCTTGTCTTGATTTAGAAATGCAGTATGGGTGGTGGAGGATTACTGATCCAGAGGACCTAAAATCTTTGGTTAAAGTGCTGCATCTCAGGGGAATAAGAGAAAAAGCCTTACAAAAGCAAATACAGAAACACATGGATTATATCACTCTGGCCTGCATCAAAAACAAGGATGGTATGTAATTGATACTTACATTACACATGGTGTTAGGGCACCAGACAACTGGCTTAGAGCTCTTTGAGATGTGTTTAGCAGGAGAGTTAAAGTAATGGTTGGAGAAAAAAGATAAAGGTCTCCTTATCTGTAGTTGCCTTTTCACCAGTCTTGTTCTGGAAGGTTACTGGATTGGAGAAATGCCATTTAATATAAATAGTTCTGGTGGTATAAGTAACTTTCTTAAGCTCTGGTAACCTTCTAAAGCTCTTTCCATCTCTGTAACACTTGGCCTCTCCTTCCCCTTCTTGCCTTTAAATTGCAAGTTTGAAAGTATACAGAATTTGTTATCCATATTGGGTATTTTAAGAGTAGTACACTTTTACAGCAGTTCTTCAGCGTTTGACTGGAGTGACGGGTAAATCAGCTTGAATTTATGAGTGCAGTTGTAATGCTGATTAAAATAATAAAAATGTGATTCTCAAATACAGTTGCAATTATTGATACCAATGAAAATGAAGATAACCAGGTAACTCGGGATATTGTGGAAAACTGGTCAGTAGAAGAACAAGCTATGGAGATGGATCTTGCTATTCTTCAGCAGGTGGAAGATCTAGAGAGGAGAGTTGCATCAGCTAGTTTACAAGTTAAGGTAAAACCAAATTTCAGTAAAATGTCTCTTTAAAATAAGTGGTAAGAATTTAAAGCAGATAGCAGTCTTTGTGTATTGGTAAGTGCCTTCTTATTCATCCTAATTGCCAACAAATGAAACAAATACACGGTGTAGTATCATGAGATTCGTGTTTGAAACATTTTATTGCAGTTCAGTCTTCAGCTGAAGATGCTTAGAATGGCAGTTCCTGGAGAGTGTTCTCTTACATAGCAGTTCTGTGTACGTTTTGTTAACCTTCTCTGAATGCGAAGACTGTATTTCATATAGACTGCTTAACTCCTGGGGGGTTTGCCACAGTTCTGCCTGGTTGGTGTGATTGCTGCTGTTAATGCTTTCAGAAATGCTTACAAGTGCATCAGAATAATTTGCTTGAGTATTGTAGAGCCACGGAGAACATGTAATGGTTATGAGTGTGATAGAGTTAAGAATTCTCTGGGCTTTGGAATTTTTCCAAGGTGAGTATAAGGTTATCAAATTGCATATGTTTGGTTATAGTACAGGTGCAGTGTTTGGGATCTGGTTTTTGGCATGAGATGGATGCTACTTTTCCTGTGTCCTGATACTGCCTCCTGAACGTACTAAACAGGTAGACCTGTTCCGATGTTTCGACTTCACAAGGGGATAAGAATGCAGACTGTTGCAAAAAGGTCCCTTCAGAAAGTCCGGTAATGCTTGTATTTCTTGATTAATTATTTTAGTTCTCTGGATATTTTGGAAAATGTCTCTACAGATGGATTACAAGTAACCAAGATCTACTGGAAACAGCGCTTCAGTTACTTAGTTTGATTCCATAAAACAGTTCCTCTATTTACACACTGAGTTAACAGCAACCAATAAATGCCCAAACCTTTCTATTGACATAGGGTTGGCTGTGTCCTGAACCTGCATCAGAGAGAGACGACTTGGTATATCGTGAACATAAGTCAATTACTAGATTGCACAAGAAGCACGATGGCGATTGTGCTGGAGGCGGAGAAGGCAATGCCAGCTCTCTAGAGCGGAGGAGTGACAACCCTCTAGATATAGCTGTAACCAGGCTTGCTGACTTGGAGCGGAACATAGAGCGAAGGTATCTGAAGAGCCCCTTAAGTACCACCATTCAGATCAAACTGGATAATGTGGGCACAGTTACTGTCCCTGCTCCTGCACCATCTGTTAGTGGTGATGGTGACGGGTAGGTTATTGAGATTAACTTGAAAAATTATTGTGCTTCTTTGCTAATTGGAGCCTATTTTCTTATTGCCTGTTATCTATGTACTTTCTTGTATGTCTGTGATCCATATGGATCATGTTATTCTGCATGGTGCTTTGTAAAGATTTTTTTTTGTTACATTTGTTAATAATCTTGCGAAGTTACCTTACATTTAACTGGTTGTGACTAAGCTTTGAGGCACGTAGCCACAGTCTGTGCACTACATGAAATTTAGTTGCTTAAACCTTATACTTATTGGCTGTGTACGTTTTGTCATTGCTTGGCTTTCAATGTGATACTGATTGTTCCACATTTAAACATGAGCAAACACGGGTGTGACCTATTTAATTTGCCTGTATTTTAATGCAGAACGGAAGAGGATATTGCTCCAGGGCTAAGGGTATGGAGAAGGGCATTGTCAGAAGCACGCAGTGCTGCCCAGGTATCTCTGTGCATTCAGCAGTTACAGAAATCAATAGCATGGGAAAAATCCATTATGAAAGTTGTAAGTATCTAAACTGTCTTTGCTATATCTTATTTTCCAACTTCAGGCATTTTAAGTTGCATAATGCATATTACTTCATGTAAAACCTCATGCAGTTAAACTGTACATTGTGCACAGATGAATAAGCCTAATGGAAAAGATTGGCCCTTGCTTGCCAAATTCAGTATCCTGCACTTGCTAAGATAGAAAGCTCTTGTAAATGGTTACATTATTTAAGATGGTAATTATTCTTTGATGATGACATCGAGGCAAAAGTCATCCTGCGCCATCTGATGATAGATACTTTCTAATGGAGTGTTTCTAACCTCACCTGTGACACAAGTTTTATAGAGGTTCAGCATCGTATATCCTTCGTTAAGGATTTCATTTTTCAGAAAGTTGAGATGCTCCAAATATGTGGCTTCTTTGCATGCAGAGTTCTCACAACTGAACATACAAATTAGGCAAGCGTGTGAGCAGACAAGCTGAGATACCTGTTTCCTTGTACACTCAGCAAGTCAATCTGTGTTAACTACATATACAAAAAAACCATGCAAAGGGGATATGTCAGAATTTGTGTGGACCTCTGATCCTCAAATTCATGAAAACAAAACTTACTTCTTCAGCAATAGTGACTATGATGTGATCAAGTATGACCAGTGTTGTGTAGTGGGTGGCAAAAGTGATTCTTCCATTTGTGGTCCTTTTCCTAATTTTTTAATTTCTGTCAGTCCTATACAGATTCTAATTACATCTGGACAATTAAAAGAGGATTTAAATAAAAGCTGTAATGTCAGGCTGTACTTCGGAGTTTATATAGCTCTTAGTTTAAAGCAGTATCTCTAGGGCAAAAAGCATATGAATTTGGTAGGAGCACCTGAAAAAGCATTGGAATGTTTCAAGATGAAGTAATTTATTATTCAGAAAAAATGTATCACTCTCAATTTGGTTTAGATATTCTCTGCATTTAATTACAACACAGTTGGCTAGAGGAGGGTGCTCGTAATGCCAAGGTCACAGATTTGACCCCTGTATGGGCCATTCACAAAAGAGGTGAATCCTTGTGGGTCCCTTCCAACTCAGAATATTCTGTGATATCAGTAAACATACGTATTTGGTGAAAATATTTGGAGATTTTTGAAGTTCCTGAAAAAGATGTCTAGAAATAACGAATAAGCAAAATCACACAATGTATGTAAGAAAATTGACAGTCGTTTAGATATTTTTAAGTTAGTGTGAATTTTAGGAAGTGCTGGGATTATTTGTTTTGCTTTACTGAATTTGTTCATGGTGGCCCTTGGATAAGATCCTTACCAATTATTATTTGAAAATATTCTTGTAAAATATACATTTTCTTTATTAAATAGCAATGTACATGCACAGTATGGGTATAAATGAAGAGAAGATTTCTGAGATAGTATGTTTGGGCCAAGAGGTTTTGATAGGTATAGCTTTACTTCTCACAGACATTAATGAATTATAAAAAGTGCTCATCTTTTTTTGTGCTCTAGGGACACCTGTCTTATAATAAATGAATTGCTTTTCCAGCACATCCCCAAATGTAGCTTTTAAATTAGTTCCTTACATACTCCATATATTCCTCTATGGATATCATCATTAGCAGAAATCTGATTGGAGTCAAATTGAAAGTATTTTTGAGGGTGAATTTGTGTGTTTGAAGGAGAACAGTAATTTAGGTACCATTTATGTGTTTTAAACTTTGAAAATTGAGTTAAAACCCATTTTCCATGACTTACAGTACTGCCAAATTTGTCGAAAGGGAGATAATGAGGAACTGCTGCTCCTTTGTGATGGTTGTGATAAAGGCTGTCACACCTACTGCCACAGACCCAAGATCAGCACCATCCCAGATGGAGACTGGTTCTGTCCTGCCTGCATAGCAAAGGTAACACTCCTGTCAGGATGAAGGGAGTGGAGCAAGTGACTGGTTTATTATATGTGGTAGAGTTACAGGTCTACCAGTGCTTTTTTCAGTGAAAATAGTGGTCTGTATGTTTCATGAGGGGCTTCCACTAAATGATGGGATTAGTAGTTTTATTTAACTTGTATTTTAGTGGCATTAAAAGCTACAGTTTTATTGTTCTAAACTGTGGGTTTTTTAATGTAAGTAGGTACAGAATTTTCATGCTAATTCAATACCATAATTTTTAATTTCATCACTAAGTGTTGACAGACCAATGTCTCAGGTTCTATTTTAAAAGAAAAAGCAGAGAAAACACTTAGTGAAATTTTTTTTAGTCCGTTTATATCAGTTGTTTAGTAATGGACTAATGTTTGTCCAAAACTATGCCAACTTGGTTGTTAGGAGGTATTGTTGGATTAATTTGAATGTCAGGTGCTTTTATATCGTCACAAGTTGAGCACCTAAGTCATGAGTACAAGGAATTTCTGCAGCCTTGTTTGCCTTCAGAGAGGAGCAAGAAGTGAATAATCTCTAATATTTAAATATTTAACTTGTTCTGGTGCTTCTGTTTCCAATCTTCATTGCTGTCTGGCAATGATAACAGAGGTTTCTCTAAATTCTAGTGTATTACTGATTCCAGTTCTCTCTTGTAGGCAAGTGGTCAAACTCTAAAGATAAAAAAACTTCAAATTAAAGGTAAAAAAGGTAATGAACAAAAGAGAAGCAGGAAATTAGCAGGAGAAACAGAGGATGAAGACTCTGCAACTACAAGCACTGCCTTAAAAAGAGGAAAAATAGACCCTAAAAAAAGAAAAATGGATGAAAATGTTTCTGTAAGCCAGTTAAAGCAAGAAAATTGCACTGCTGTTAAGAAACTTAAGAAAGATGGAGACTCTAAGGACCTGGCTATATGCAGGTGAAGTATCAGATGCTAAATTTAGGGATAAGTCTTGTTGAACCAAGTAGCACTTGATCTTTTTCTCTCTGTTCTGGGGAACGAGAACGCTATTCTTTGACATATGTATGTATATATACACATTGTGTGTGTGCTTATGTACACGTGTGTCTGCTGGGAGAATGCTTCTCTCAAGACTGGAAGGAATGAACCCCAGCCCCAGTAGCAGTGACACTGACACCTTTCTCAAGGGTATCAAAGACAATCTCTGCTATGTCCAAACGGGCACACACGAACCATCTGCTGTGGTAGCATTGTTGCCGAGTCAAAAAAGTCAGTATTAGCACCTGTTTTGCAAATGGTTTACGTTGAGGATCAAAGTTGCAGGTACATGTTTTCTTTTGGGATGTTGATCATTAGAATTTCAGCTCACAGAGGTTGCCTGGAGAGAACTTAATGCAATTTTAGTTACTCAGTTCTCTGTCTCTTATGTGTGTTGTTCTCAGCCTTGCACACGGTGCAGAATAAAGTGCTTTCCTTTTGTATAGTGAATAGCTTGGCAGTTCATAAGGAATTCATGTAATAGTGAAAACACTGGGAATGTATGAACAGTTGAAAAATACTCATTTGAAACCTTATTTTATTCAGCGTGATTCTCTCAGAATTGGAAACTCATGAAGATGCCTGGCCTTTCTTACTTCCTGTAAACTTGAAACTTGTTCCTGGTTATAAGAAAGTTATTAAGAAACCTATGGACTTTTCTACCATTAGAGACAAGCTAAGTAGTGGACAGTAAGTAAAGCTATTGTAAATTTTACATTTTAAAAATATTTAAACACTGATCATACAATACATTTTTAAAATTAGCTAAACTATATTGTTCTTCTCTGACACCTCTGTGATTACTTTTACAGTTGAAATAAAAATTTGTAATTGTATGCTTTTGTCTTTGCCATATCCAAGTGAGGTAGCATGTTGGATGGGAGAATGTGTGGAACTGGCTGAAAAACAACAAAACTGCCAGGTCAAATGCACCAAAACGATCAACAGGAAAGCTTGTTTTCCTCATCTTTTTTCATGGAGACATCCTAGTGTTATTGCATGTCAGAGAGAACCAGCTGTGTAGGCTTTAAGCTACTGGAGTCCCTGCAAATGATGTGGCTATGGAGTGAATTGCCAGCTCTGTTGTGGGTAACGCTCCTGTAATGGTGGTCAATCATTTTATAGTCCTACAATTAGACTGCACAGATTCTTAAAGAGAAGACCATACTACATGCCTGTTTACCTACCCTCCTTGTTAATATCCCTGTGCTCTAATGAATCTGAAGCTGGACCCTCTGCAGTGTCTGTCAGCTCCACACAGCAACTTTCCCAGGATAGTACAAGGAGCTTTTTAACCACTTCAGGCTTTTTCTCCCATGAATTTGAGATTTAAATGCTCCCCATGTGCTTGTGTCAGTAGGCTTGTACATTTTTTTCTTATTTTTAATAATTCCTATGAATATTGGAACACTCTGGGCCATCCAGGGGTATGTTCAGGATAATAAAAAGAATTAGCAAAGATAGTGTCACAGGATTATTAGGGCGGCCTTTTTTGTACGCATTTGTTCCTCATTCGATAACTTCAGCTCTGTTCAACATTTTGAAAGGACCCTGAGCCCAAGAATAGATGCATAAATGGAAAATAGCCATAGCATTTTAACTAGAATGCTGTTGAAGAGAAGGAGAAATTAAATTTCTAAAAGTTTGTTTTCCAGTACAGGCATGAAATTCTACTTTACAAAAGTTCTGAGGAAAATAACAAAACAGTGACAACAAAGTATTTCCTTTCACTGATCATTTTCTTGTTAGAAATTCTAATTTAAATTCTTACTTAAATATTTTCTTATGTAGTTGAAATAGTTTTCCCCTTTGATTCTCTATGTTCCAAAAATCATTCGCTTTTTTGTTCTTTCAGGTACCCTAGTCCTGAAGCATTTTCGCTGGATGTCAGGCTTGTTTTTGACAACTGTGAAACTTTTAATGAAGATGATTCTGACATAGGCAGGGCTGGCCACAACATGAGGAAGTATTTTGAAAAAAAATGGACAGAGATTTTCAAAGTGAGCTGAAGCTACTAGTACTCTTTTTTCTTTTCTTTTTTTATTTTTTTCCATTAAATGAGGACTGATAAGACCAGCAATGTGAATTATATTTACATGAAAGTGCAAGGCACATTTTTTCCTTTAAAATATCACAGAGTTGTGATACTAGTTTTAAAGGCTTCACTCCTACAGCAACCATGGCCCCTTGGTTATTGGTTTGTGTGTTTAAACAAACTAATTTAGGTAGAACAGGGAAGCACACCCAAAGAATTTCAAAGAAAGGGGTGTTATAGTGCAATAGCAGTTTATCAAACGCACTGAATATTCAACCACCAGAGCTCTACTTGGGGAAATGGTTCTCTTTTCCCTTTCAATAAATATCTATTTTTCTTTTTTTTTTACTTTGTAGTTTATTTTTTAGTGAATGTATTTAATTTTATGAATTATTTATGATTATACAGCATTCAGAATCTTCGTTTTCTGTGAAAAGGAAGAACTAGAAAATTGCTTTAAATGTTAAAAATACAACAAGGAATGTTTTAAAATATAAAACAAAGCCAAGTAAAACTGTTTACACTGATGTGCTGTGAAGGCACTAAAAATTAAACTTTACTGTAGAGTTACAAGTACATTTATATATATGTTGCTGCATCACTTGTGTAGTTAAATTGTATTTCAAGACAGTGAAGAAAAATTGAGACATGTATATACTGTTCATTATTGTTTATATTAAGTCTTGTTTTAAATATGTATGATGTGTACATATTGTTTGCAGACATTATTGTTTATGCCTTAGGAGGATGGTAGCATTTTATTTTAGTCTTAAGGTAATTATAGCTCTATGGCTTGTACAGTAATTATCCTCTACCAACACTGTGGAGTCTCCTTAATCTTGGTAGTGCCTGCCTTTAAAACAGGGTGTAGGGGATATTAGTTTTCCATTTTTCTATTTTGTTATATAATTTCAAGCCCCCATGGCCTCAAATTCAAGTATAATCATTTGTATCCATGTGGAAGAAAATTGTGACAATTTCCTACGCACACAGTATTTTTTCATAGAAACATTTCCCTCCATTTGCCTTGCCACAGGATAACAAAAGAAGACATTTGTAACCACTGTGTTTTATCTACTGTGTGTTGTGGTGGCCTGTTGGGGCAGATAGATCCGAATTTTTTTTGTACTAATGTAAGAGTACTTGAAGTTTTATTTAAAAGAAATGTTGTGGAAAGGTAGCATTCTTTTTCTTTTCCTTTTTTAGGAGTGTTATTTTTCACTAGTATGTGTGGCACGGATACAATAAAAGACTGTTTTGCAAACCAGATTTTCTTGGCAATTTTACTACTTCAGGTCCTGTGTATACAGGTTTTTTAAGTTTGGGGCTTTTTTTAAGATAAAATCTTGAGAGTCTTGCATTTAACATTCAGTTCTTCTTATGATGCATCTAATTCTCCTGGGCTTTTAATGGTAGTTCAAAAGGAAGCAATTGCCAAGTAGTCAGAGAGCAGTTCCCTGCCTGTAAATGATGCAGGTGTGCCAGGCTGATCACTGTCCTTACAGAAATGGAAATGCAGATGGTGGATCATGTTTCTGAAAACTACTGTCCATGTATGGTTTTGCCCCTTTTTTGGCCTGTAGAAGGGCATTAATCATAATCCTTGCTCTGACTGAAGAAGGTAAAGGATTTACAAACAGATATTGAGGAACCACAATACCTGTAGTTCTCTCACAAAATAATGTTGGGAGGCATGTTGGTTTTTGATTTTAAGCTAGGTCTGACATGTTTGAGTCTTTGTGCCTATTTTTTAATGAATGTTTCCATTGTGCTCCCCAGAATATCTCGTTCAGTAATATTTTTCTTTATTCCAAAGTCCTGTTAGAATAATCTGTTATTACTGTGAATTTAAAAAATCACATTTGGGTGTCCGTCAGTCTTGCATGCTAAGGTGAGCTCCCGCACTGGCTGCTCCGTGCCTCTCCTTTTCATGACTTTTCTGAAGACTTCACTAAAGAGGTTTGCTCACATGTACCAGAGATGTGAAGATTAATCACTGTTTTGAATTTATGACGGTAAACTTGTAAGAAGGTGTTATAAATATGCTTAGATAATTTAGAAATCTAGTTCTTCAGTGAATTTTTTTTTCCAGGTTCTGTACTGGTTAATGCTTAGTCTGCAATACTAGAACTGTTACTTTTCTGAAATGTCTGGTTACCAGCTACACTATATACAATATCTATAATACAAGTTGCATTTTTTTCAGCTTGTATCCCAATTCCACTGAACAGCTGGGAAGGTGGCAACAGCTAATATAGTGATGACAGTGAGACAAGCATCACCTCTCTCTAACTTGACATGGCCAGTGTGTTGTGTTGCTTTCCTTGCTAATAGCCAGTGTCTCCAGTACTATTGCAGTAAAATTAAATTTACAGGAAATATTATATTTGAATGGCAAGCTTGAATCATGCATATGCCCTCATATTTCCATAGAAAAGAGCAGGGATTTAACCACTAGGAAAATGTTTGTAATGTTTCCTCTTTGCTAATTTTCTCTCCTGTTGATGTTTGTAAGTTTTCTTAAGAGGAGAATTTTCCAGTGTGCTCTCATCCTTTCTGAGCAAAGTGTGCCAGTCTTAGTTTAGAGAATTTATTCTGAAACTTTCAAACTTACTATTTTTAAAGTACCGTAATGCTGCTCAATGAGTGTTTGGTTGAGTGTGGGTTCTCTTTTGTCTCTTGTCATCTCTTTGAAAAAAACGGGATTATAAAAAATTTGCTGAAAATCAGATGTTATAGTAGTACATAATATGCATCTTTAAAAGGAGATCTAAAGCTTTCTTTTTAATAGTGGCCGTCACCTAGTATTTAGAACAATGAAAGACCAGGCTTTAGCCGTGGTCAGAGAGTGTGCAATCAAATAACGTGAGATGGTACAGACTAAACGCGGATCATTTAGGGAATGTTTCCGGGGCACAATGACTCCGAGAAAGTGACTTGGTCTTCCTCAAAACGTGTAGGGGCCACCTAAGCCATTTATTTTGCATGAGCTCCTGAGCGTCTATGTGGAGGGAGAGGGCGATGATGTAAATTACCTGACGGGTGCTGGGATTGGGGGAGCACTCGTTATTGGAACTCCCCTTCTCTCTAGCTCTCTCGGGCCGCGCCCGTAGCGGGCAGGGGCCGGGGTGAGGCGGTCACCGTGTCGATCTCAGCGGTGGAGGGTGGCCCCGCTGCCCGCTCGGACACGACTGGCGCCCGGTAGTGCGCGGATCTGAGGGCGCGGCACTGGCCTGGAGCATCCGGCCGCGCCGGCATCCCACAGGCGCTGGCACAGCCCGCTCGCACGCAGGGTTTGTGCCGAGGCAGCCGTAGCGCCGGCGGCTGTTGTGCGGCTCCGGGCCGGAGTTGAGAGCGCGGAGGGCTGAAGGTCGCACGATCTGCGCCCGCGCTGCCTCAGGGCCGGGACCAGTGGCGGCGGGGAGAGCGGCTAACGCAGCGCCGGCTCCCCCCGCGGCCGGCGCGCAGTGGCGCGGCCCGGAGCGGGGCGGGTCGGCCGGGGCCGCACCTTGCCGGGAGGCCGTGGGGACACTGCGCGTGCGCAGCTCCCTGGGCCGTGCGGGAGTGGCCGAGGCAGAAGGTGCCGTGGTGGGAGTGCGGGAGGTGCGGGCGGGCGGGCGCCGTGCCTGGTGTCCGCGGGGTGCCCCGTGCAGCCGCGGCAGGGTGTTGTTTACCCGACAGCTGCCACTGGAGCTCGGGGTGACTCCGCCGACTCCTGAGCGCGTCTCGGCCGCGCCGTCGGCGCCATGGGTTGGGTGGGGCTAGGCTGCGGAAAAGAGCAATAGGGAAGGGACTGCCAGCCGTGTTGGGAATTGCTGTAGCTCTTTCTGTGGGTAGGTGCTGCTGGTTTGTGGATTATGAGAAAAAATACGTCATTGCCAAAGGACATAATGCCGTGGTGCTGAACATCTCTCTGGCGATGAATGCTCCCACTGCTCCTCGCTCCCTCAGTCGATTTATTGATACTGAAACCTCTTGTTCTTAGGTTTCCTTTCCTGCGGTGAGCTCCTGAAAGTCTCCTGACAGTAAGATCATCTTTTTCAGCTCATCTTTTCAGATGTCAAGTTTTGTCTGACTCTTCGGTTTCTCGTAGTCGAAGAAAGTATGTTTTAAGTTTTTTCTGCAGCTAAGATACTGATACTACATCTGTTCAATGGTTTTAAAGAGATTAGTAGCATAACTGAGCATCGTGAAGCTAAAGTAGGTAGTATTCAGTGATCTGGTCTTTAACTGAATCGGTGTGCCATACACTGTCTGAAGAGAGTAAGTATTTTGCCCTTACATATGCACCTTTGAGTGTGTATCTATATGTACGTACCTGTGCATGTGTGCATACATTTACACATACTTGCATGTCCACATACATACAAACATATGTGTGTGTGTGGTGTGTGTTTCTGTGTAAAAAAAAAAGTGTATGTATGGTTTTGTTCACAGATGCCTCACCACTGAAATTTTTATTCAGAATGAAGCACTTATCTAAAACAGCAAACTATTATTTAAGTTAATTCAATATAAATAGTGTTACTATTTTTTTCACTATAAACAGCTTATAAGAGTTGTAGGCACCTCATGTTGGCTGTGTGCTTCCTTATTGTCAGGAAACTTGTCTGTGATCTGCAGCATGGGGAGTAACTGGTTGGAATGTACCTCTTCAGGGATTTCCCAGAGCTCAGCAGTGTAAATCACTTGTCTGATGCAATTTAAACTGGTTCCAGCAGTTTTGAGTCCTGGGAAAATGCATGTGAAGTCCATGTTGACTTTTGTTGGTCCATGTAGCCCTAAATGCAATTTCTGGAGAGATTCAGATTCGGATCACCCAGCGAATACTCACATTTTGGCTTAAATGCTTTAGTCAGTCTGGCCAAACCTTGGATTGGCAACACAAGTATGTGGTATTGCTCTGATGTTTTCCCATCTCTACTGTTGCTATCTGTGAAGGTAAGCGAAGGGAGCTCTTGGACAAATTTAAACAAAAAGGAGGAGGATGCAAGCAAGGACAGGTAGCTTGGGAGGAATACAGAGAGATCGTTCAAGCAGTCAGGGATTAGGTTGGGAAAGCTGAAGTCCTGATGGAATTAAATCCAGCCAGGGGTGTCAGGGGCAACAAGAAAAGCTTATATAGGTAGGTTGGTGATACAAGGAGGATTAGGAAAAAAGTGGGCCCTCTCTGGAAGGAAACAGGAGGTCTGGTTACCCAGGATATGGAGAAGGATGAGGTACTCAATGGCTTTTTTCTATCAGTCTTCACTGGAAAGTGCTTCAGCCACACACTACCAAAAGGCTGTAGAGGGACTTTTTACAAGGGCATGCAGTGATAGAAAGGGGGATGGATTTAAACTGAGAGTAGGTTTAGATTGGAGATTAAGAAGAAATTCTTGGCCGTGAGGGTGGTGAGGCCCTGGCATGGGGTGCCCAGAGAAGCTGTGACTGCCCCTGGATCCCTGGAAGTGTTCAAGGCCAGGGTGGATGGGGCTTGGAGCACCCTGGGACAGTGGAAAGGGTCCCTGCCTATGGCAGGGGGTGGAACTGGATGGGCTTTAAGGTCCCTTCTGACCCAAAATATTCTGTGATTTTATAATTCTATGCTTAAACAATGCTAGGTGAAAAACTTGTCTTTGCAAATGAGTTTTTCTTACTTTTTTTCCTTCAGAATTTTNCTGTCTGAAGAGAGTAAGTATTTTGCCCTTACATATGCACCTTTGAGTGTGTATCTATATGTACGTACCTGTGCATGTGTGCATACATTTACACATACTTGCATGTCCACATACATACAAACATATGTGTGTGTGTGGTGTGTGTTTCTGTGTAAAAAAAAAAGTGTATGTATGGTTTTGTTCACAGATGCCTCACCACTGAAATTTTTATTCAGAATGAAGCACTTATCTAAAACAGCAAACTATTATTTAAGTTAATTCAATATAAATAGTGTTACTATTTTTTTCACTATAAACAGCTTATAAGAGTTGTAGGCACCTCATGTTGGCTGTGTGCTTCCTTATTGTCAGGAAACTTGTCTGTGATCTGCAGCATGGGGAGTAACTGGTTGGAATGTACCTCTTCAGGGATTTCCCAGAGCTCAGCAGTGTAAATCACTTGTCTGATGCAATTTAAACTGGTTCCAGCAGTTTTGAGTCCTGGGAAAATGCATGTGAAGTCCATGTTGACTTTTGTTGGTCCATGTAGCCCTAAATGCAATTTCTGGAGAGATTCAGATTCGGATCACCCAGCGAATACTCACATTTTGGCTTAAATGCTTTAGTCAGTCTGGCCAAACCTTGGATTGGCAACACAAGTATGTGGTATTGCTCTGATGTTTTCCCATCTCTACTGTTGCTATCTGTGAAGGTAAGCGAAGGGAGCTCTTGGACAAATTTAAACAAAAAGGAGGAGGATGCAAGCAAGGACAGGTAGCTTGGGAGGAATACAGAGAGATCGTTCAAGCAGTCAGGGATTAGGTTGGGAAAGCTGAAGTCCTGATGGAATTAAATCCAGCCAGGGGTGTCAGGGGCAACAAGAAAAGCTTATATAGGTAGGTTGGTGATACAAGGAGGATTAGGAAAAAAGTGGGCCCTCTCTGGAAGGAAACAGGAGGTCTGGTTACCCAGGATATGGAGAAGGATGAGGTACTCAATGGCTTTTTTCTATCAGTCTTCACTGGAAAGTGCTTCAGCCACACACTACCAAAAGGCTGTAGAGGGACTTTTTACAAGGGCATGCAGTGATAGAAAGGGGGATGGATTTAAACTGAGAGTAGGTTTAGATTGGAGATTAAGAAGAAATTCTTGGCCGTGAGGGTGGTGAGGCCCTGGCATGGGGTGCCCAGAGAAGCTGTGACTGCCCCTGGATCCCTGGAAGTGTTCAAGGCCAGGGTGGATGGGGCTTGGAGCACCCTGGGACAGTGGAAAGGGTCCCTGCCTATGGCAGGGGGTGGAACTGGATGGGCTTTAAGGTCCCTTCTGACCCAAAATATTCTGTGATTTTATAATTCTATGCTTAAACAATGCTAGGTGAAAAACTTGTCTTTGCAAATGAGTTTTTCTTACTTTTTTTCCTTCAGAATTTTTCTTGCTAAGGTAGTATGTTTCATGTATGAAATAGGAAAATTAAGTCTAACTGTTAAACTCTGTTTCAGATTTTTTTTTTTTAAATGGCGACATTAATTCACACTTTAGCAGATCATAGTGATGATGTCAACTACTGTGCCTTCTCATCGTCATGCTTGGCTACTTGTTCCTTGGACAAAACAATTCGTGTTTATTCTTTGAGCAACTTCACTGAGCTTCCGTACTCGCCTTTGGAAGGTCACGCGTACGCCGTGCACTGCTGCTGCTTCTCGCCGTCGGGACGCGTGCTGGCCTCGTGCTCCACGGACGGCACCACAGCGCTGTGGGACACCCGCGATGGCCGCAGGCTGGCCGTGCTGGAGCAGCCCGGGGCCAGCCCCGTCAGGGTCTGCCGCTTCTCTCCTGAGGCCACCTATCTGTTGGCAGGGGCAGCGGATGGCAGCGTGGTTCTTTGGAACGTGCAGTCCTTGAAACTGTACCGGTGAGTGCCAAATATCTTTTGACAAATACTTGGTTTTAAGTGAATATGGTTCAAGCAGTATGCTGTACTGTATATAAGATATGTGGACTTACACCACTGATGGATGTCACAATGAAATGGGGATAGGATTTAGATGACCAAAAGATTTATCAATAGGAGAGGGAGAAGTGCTGAGTAGCTTTTTTGGATTTTTAAGTTAAACAATGCAAACTCAAGAAGCTTTAACTTTTACAAAGTTATCTTGCATCTAAATCCTTATTTGTTTTAAGTTTGTTTAATTGATTTAACATGAGATCAGGATGCATTGCATACTGCATGCATCTGGTTTCTAAACAGTGAGTCAGCAAACTGTGATACATAATACACCGTTAGTGGAGTCTGACTGCACAGCGTGCTTTATATTGTATTACACATAGTAGTATAAATTAAATGTTTAATTACCAGGAGTTTGGAGTCTAGGAAGGTCTTAGAAGCTTGCTGGTAATTCTGCAGAGTTTGGAAACTATGGACGTGTCTGAAGCTATACATTTTAAGACCTGAAGTGACAGAAAGAAGTATTGGAGCTAAATAAGTTAAGCATGGCAGTCACCATTTCACATAGGTTTCCAAGAAACATTTGAAACAAAGCAGATGAGCGTATTTATTGGTGTTCCGAAGTTAAAGGCATGAATGTTGGAGCTATCTTCAGAGTCCTCCTGTACATCTCTGTCTTTCAGTGAATTCTTCAGGCCAGTTGTTGTAATCTGTACTTGGGCAAGATATTATTTAGGTTTTAGGGCACTATTTCACAACTAAATTACTCTCTAAAGTTAGAAAAGTAGCTAAGAATTTGAGCAAACTGATGTTTAACTAAGGATTGGGGGAGCAGCTCTTTCTGAAAGACAGAGTTGTTTGATGCTGGTAGTCCCCTGTCTAGCATGTCCCTCCTTTTGTGGTCTCTGCCTTCCACAGCAGTGATTTATGTGGGAACTGCACAGTTTTTCAAAATGATCGATTATAGTTACTTGAAATTGTGTAAATCTGGAAATTTATCCATAAGCAGAATTCTTACAGATTTTTGCCACCATGTTTTTTGTAATACATAAAGAAACACTGAAATGGTGGTTTTGTTTTCAGATAGTAAAGAGGTACTGATAAACTATTTTTTCCTGGTTTTATCTTTAAGAAAAATTGGGAAATTCAGTCATTGCTGTTCTGAAATGTGAGGGTTTATCCATTTTGAGACATTACTAGTGAAGAGATAATTTTTTTTATTCAGAATGCTTATTGCTGAAGGAAAAACTCAGAAATATGAAAACATCATTTCTTATAATTGTATGCTCATAATACATGCAGTGATACATGTTTTAACCAACATCCTAATTTTCTTCCTAGTTGAATGTATAATCGCTACGTAGAAACTATATTGTTGTTACAAGCAGAAATTATTCTGCTTTGGTGTTTCCTTTGCAGAGAAACAAGAAAAAACTTTCCCATCCTGTCCCCTTCAACTATTAAAAGTTAATTTCAGAGTGTTAACAGGCCAGCAGTAGTCAACTTAACTTTATATCTATTTTGTGATGTGTATGTGTGTGTGTATTTTCAGCTGATGAATTTTTTTATTGTCATTTGTAATTGCAGATAGAAAAATCCACATGTCCTGTTTTTGAAAGTTGAGATCAGTATCACATAGAAATCATCAAGGTACTTAAAAATTATGTCAGAGGAAGTTAGTTAACCATCTAATGTCAGTCTGTGGTCCTCTGTTTCTTTTGAAACAGTTGATTGTGTCGATGCTGAAAATGAGACATTTTACCACTGTTTTGTCACTTGACTAAATATATGGATGGTAATTAAAATACATAATATTTGCTCCTTATCTACTCAGGTGTTCAAATTGACTGTTCAAATTGTGAAGTAAGATGGCTGTTTAAATAATTTCTATGGTGGACATGAACAAGAAAACAAGTTGACTTATGTGTATTTCTTAGTGGTCTCTATTTCCCGTTCAGTAGTTAAGTTACAAAACTGGTATTTGGCCTGCAAGTTTTAAATGCATGCACAATGCTATTTTTTAGTGTTGCTTTCAGAGCAGAATCTGCAACTTTGTGTGTGAAACAAGGAAAATTGTAAAAGCTGCACCAAAGAAAAAGGATTGTACGTATAAAAATGGGAAGCACTGTAGTGGACTTGATAGTATTCTTAATGATAGAATTAAGGGAGACAATGCTTTTTAGAGGGTCCTAGATCTGATTAGTGTGACTCTGAGGAAAATTTATTGGCTTGGCTTCTGTAACTTCAAGTTTGACACCTCTGGCAGTAAATAAAATTTCTGTCAGTAAAAGAGAATTAGCAGCTGTTCTACAAAGTATGACAACTGAGTGTAAATAGGACTGACATTTCTTGCCATGTGACTGTTTCTCACATTTTCTCCCTGCACTTAAAAGACTCAGCTATGCATGCTTGGCTGGATCTGGTGTCCATTAAAAGGAGTGAGACTCTTTTGATTAACTTTAGGTTATCAGATAATGTAAAGAATGTCAGGTTGACCCCACTTCCTTCCTGAGGGTTGACCACACTTCCGTATCTGCTAGAAATTTTCTCTGAAGGTCAGTTTTACAAAGTGCTTTGGCTTACTTAGTTAAAATACAGAATTTCTTTTCCACATTGCTTTCTCTTGTATACAAGTTGTTCAAAATTAACTCCACATCATAAATCATGAAGTATTCTACTCAGCTACAGCTTATCATATGGGTTAATAGGTGTTCTCTTTTGTCTCCAAAACAGAACAGAAGACTTTTCGGTCTTTTTCCCCTTGTTTGTGTACATGTAAATCTGTGTTAATGATAGTCATGTATTTATCTTTGACTTTTAAAATGTATCCTGCCATGGAATTTCAACAGTGCATTGTGCCTTTTAAGTGTTAAATCTATGCAAATTGTCTTTAGTCTGAAAATTATTTTATCACTAAGTTAAAATTATTACCTCGGGCTGTCATCTCATGTTTTTCCTCCTGCTGTCAAAGAGGAGGTCTGGTCCCTGCTGCAGAGCTTATTTTGCTCTCTTTTCGTAGTAGGTTTGAGTTTCTCTTTCCTCTGTTAGCTAGTTCCAAAGTGCAAACCTTATAAGAATTTGGCTTATTGCATCAGACTGCATTTGAGATGTCACTTCTGTAGAACTTTACCTACTCTAAATTCAAATCCTGTGTACTCTTGCTTTTCAGATCTGGGAAAGTTAAAGGTGGTTCTTTGATGGCTTGTGCATTTTCTCCCAATGGAAATTTCTTTGTCACTGGATCATCAAGTGGTGATTTAACCATTTGGGATGATAAAATGAGATGCCTGTATAATGAAAAAGCACATGATCTTGGCGTTACCTGCTGTGATATTTCTTCACATCCAGTATCTGGTTAGTTATTCAACTCATCAGGGGAGGAACATTTTAAAAAAAGAGATACCTTATTTCTCCCTGGCTGTTGTTTTCATATTCTTTTTGCCATTGGTACTCAAGATACAAATGACCTTGTGAAGAGCTGATGTTTTAGAATATTCTGAGTATTCTTAAGTAAAGGTTGTGGTCAGGTCCATGGCAAGGAATGTACTAGGTCAAGAAACAAGGTGATAGATTTGTGATACCTTGTGATATCCTGTGGCAGACAAGAGTTTTAGCAGGTGCAGTGCTTGATTACCATTCTCACTTGACTCTTTCATACTTTGGTTCCCAAGGAGCAGGACTGAATTAAAACAATGCAGAGCCATAAACCTAATAAGCTAAATGCTTTAGCCGTAGAATATGAACAGACAGGCACCTGTCTTTTCTGCACCTGACTTTCTCCTTCAGGGGAATTTGGGGAAGTAATGAGCCCAGAATCTCCTGCATTCCACTAAGATGTTCAGAAATCTTAGAGCTGTTTTAGGATTTGACCACATAGTTGCTTCAAATGGAGGTCAGGAAATTGGGAAGAAGCCTCAGCTTTAGGAAGTAATTCAGCAACCTGCCTTAACAACCTTGTGTGTATACTTTTGTGCTTTCCAGATCTACTATTGAGACAAAGTGATCTTCATCAAGATATTTAGACTTTTGTATTCAGAATACACAAGCTGCCCTTTAAAAGGCCGCAAAAGTTATAACTGAGCAGCCACTTGCATCTTCAAGTGCTGAACCTGGCTATAAGTACTGCTGTCTCTGTACCACCCTGTCTAAGGATGTGGTGCAGAGCAGGAAGAAGACAGGGGAAATAGTGGGGAAGAAAGCAGGACAGAAGCAGGAGGAAGCTGAGGAAGAAGGATGTGAACATGCATTTCAGAACAGAGAATTAGTGATTGACAATACCAAATCAAACACATGTGTGTCCACTGTAAGGTGTAGGATCTTTCTTGGTGAAAAAACTACACAAAAAACTCCATTGTAAACTAAGAGTTGCATCTGAGGGCAGAAAACATGTTGCAACTGAAACAGATCAGAGTGTAATTTCCACCACTCCATTTCATATTGAGATTATTCTCCTGGTTTAAAAATTACATGACCAACCCTTCAGCCTTCTGCCAAGGTAAAGTGAAACAGGCAACAAAGCAGGTATTTCCTACACTGTGGATTTGTTCTGGCTGATTTATGATCATTCTTGATTTTTTAATCCATATATTTTTGAAGGTCAACATACTTCCTTTTGTGTGTTGCTATTTAATCATCAGTGGTTGAACCTTCTGGGATTTTTGGCAGATTTAACACATTATGAAATGCATACAAGTAGTGCTTATCTGGTACAGTTAGAGATAGTTTTAAATTGAGACTCTCTTTACCTGCTTAATTCAGAGCAAGTTTTGATCCAGAGTGTCTGATGGGTTCTTTGTGCTTTAGGCTTTAACAGTTGGTTCTTCGGCCATTGAAGTGGATTCAGGCACAGTTGCCTAGTAGCTCATGGCATCTAGAGCAGCTGGGGTGGAGTTTGCCATCTAAGGAATATAGGTCAGGTAAGGAATAGAGTCAGGCTCCTGAACTTTAAGAAGGCACCCTTCCAGCTCTTCAGGGAGGTTGTTAGTGGGATCCCCTGGGAGGCTGTCCTTGGGGACATGGGAAGGGAACAGAGTTGGCAGATCTTTAGGGAAATCTTCTACTGAGTGCAAGAGTCAGTGATCCCCAGGAGCCAGAAACTGGGCAAGGAAGGCAAGAGACTGGCATGGCTGAGTCAGGAACTGCTGATCAGGCTAAAAGGCAAGAAGCAAATGCACAGGCAGTGGGAACAAAGACAAGTAGCCTGGGAAAAGTATAGAGATGAATTACAATTGCATAGGGAGTGGGTGAGGAAGGCCAAGGCGATGCTGGAACTCAACCTGGCAAGGGGTGCAGTGTTCACAGCCTCTCACCCATTAGTACCCCCAAGTCCTTCTTGGCAGGGCTGCTCTCCACCTGTTCACCACCAGCCTGAATTGTTAGCAGGGATTGCCCCAGTCCAGGTGCTGCACCAGAACTTGAGGTTCCCATGGGCCAGCACTCAAGCTTGTCCACATCCCTCTGGGGTCCTCTCAGATCCTTGTCCTTCTGCTGGGTCACCTACACCACTCAGCTTGGTGTCATCTGCAAATTTGCTGAGAGTGTGCTTGCTGCCTTCTTGCTCCCTATTAAATATCTTAATGAATATATTAAATAGCACTGGTCCCGATACAGAGCCCTGAGGGACATGACTGGTCCATTGGGACTCTGAGCCATTGACTGTTATGCTCAGGTCACAACCATCCAACCAGTTTCTTATGCATCTAACAATCCACTCGTGGAACATGATAATTCAGAAATGTTCATAGCCACTGAATCAAGAGGGGAAAACTCTAAAACTATTACTGTTGTATTTCACACTTAATGCAGTATTTACTGAGTATTTGGCTGGACTGCAGTCATGAAATGTCAGTTTATAAAAATTAAAAGTTGAATATGTAAAAGTATGAAAATTCCCTGTCAGATACTCTCAAGTTTTGTACATGTGTATGTGGTTAATTTTGAGAATTACAGAACTGTAGAAAAAATGGATATAACTGCATAATTTAGGTTAAAAGACTGTAGTGGTGTAATCAGAGGAATCAAACATTTACCATCAAGAAAACTTGAAACACGAGCACAGCTCTGGTCTTTATCTACTTATTCAGGAAAGAGAATAACAATACCTATTTCTTACATCCAAACCATTTTAGAACCTCTGCAATGATTTTAATGCTGATGTAGTTTACTGATCTGCTCTTACTGTCAATGTTTCTGACTCCCATATATATATTTTAATTTTATCAGATAGTGAAAATGGATTCAAATACTTCCAGATGGCTTCTTGTGGACAAGATAACCATATCAAACTCTGGCTTATTTTGTTTGCAGATTTCTTAGGTTTGTATAGAAATGTTTTTTGAATATACCAATGTCTTAGGTCTTTAGTGACAATTTAAATTGAAAATCAAATTTATACTACTGGATTCACAGCCAAACTAACCACAAGTTGAAAGTTTTCTTTTAATTATTAGCTGGAGGACAGCTAAGACATTCAGCACTTTGTGATGCCGCACCATGTAGATTTTATTTAGCAATCTATTTATCAACAAGTAGTGAAAGTGAAAATTTAAAAAAAATTCTACCGTGGCCTTTCAGCAGGTTGATAGGTTGAAACCTCTGAATCTGCCTGGCCAGGGAGAGGTTTGCTTTCAGGTTTCAGTATATCCTGGGCCTTGAATACGAGCTGGAGAAAGGAAAATAATAATGTTGGCTCTGGCAAAAACTGTAATGTAGGGACTAGGTAAATCGCCAAAAATACCTTCAGTGGGTATTTTTTTGTAATTTCTTTTATATAAAAGTGTGTACGGATTAATATTGTGTGTCCAGATATACATTTAATTATCTAAAACTTCGTGAGACATGCTAAGACTACAAAGTGGGAAAGTTGGAGATATTAAAAGGGGAAGTTTTCTCTGTGATCTTTTTATCCCCTTTGTTGTAAACAGTATGTCACAGAGTCACATCTTTGGTGGAACTTTGGACTTCTTAAAGCAGCTTGTGTTATACCTTGTCAAATATGGCCATATGTAATAATTTACTTTCTGTATTTTTAGGTGTTCAGTTAAAATATAAATGCACACTGAATGGGCACTCTGCCCCAGTTCTGGCTTGTGCATTTTCGTGTGATGGACAGATGATAGTCTCGGGGTAAGCAGCACCTTGTTGAAATATCTGGCTCTTCAGGTTCACATTTCAATATTGTAAAACAGAAAGTTAAAAAGAGTTTAAGATTTCTAAATATTTATTATCAATAATTAAGGAATAGTTGTGTGACCTCTAGATCTGTTGAAGTGTCTTTACAATCAGTCTGTGTCTTGTGGATGATTGAGTTTGAAATCTTGGGTTGTGGAAAAGGTTTATGAAAGTTTCCTTTTCCTTCTCTGCATCATTTTAATGTCAATGTGTTTTCTTTAAGGTCTGTGGACAAGTGTGTTATAATCTATGAAACTGTAAGTATAGCATAATACAAGACCATTTATTGGGGTGTTGTCTTTAAATATCAGCACTGCTTCTACAGTGTCTTATCCATGAAAAAATATTAAAGAATACAAATGTTACTAAGCCAAAATATTTACTGTGCATTTGGGGGTAGGAGGGGAGGAAGTCTAAGGAAAAATGTCTCCTGAGAGTTGATCAGTCTTTCTCACTTTTTATTTACATTGTGAGGATTTGTCAGTTGATTTCTCTGCAGTAGGGTGTTACTCAGTTTACTCCATACTTACGAGTATTACAAGATTCATACTGAACCAGAAGGATTTTTTTGTTATCCTGACTTTAGCTTAGCTTCCAAAGCATGGAGGACTGTACCTTTTGACATAAAATCGGGAATGGTGATCAGAGAAATTCTGTAGTTAGTTATATGTAAAGTGCACATAAAATAGAAGCATAATAAAGAATTCAAGAAAATTTTTATATTAAGTATAGTGTCTTTAAAACATACTGTTTAAGCATTTTCTATAATAATGTTGTTATATCCTTTGTATATACCACCAGTAAGTGGTATATATACCTTTAGTACTTTAGAGTATTAAAAATAATAAGTTTGCTAAAAATGAAGGATGAACAAATTTTAAGCTTCTTCAGCTTGCTCTGCACGTACCTATTGTATTGATGCAATTTTTAAATTAGCATTAAAGTTTTTCACCAAAATCACTGATGTGATACCTGCACTGTTTTTGGCCCAGTTACTTTAGTAGTTTGAAGTTTAGTCACGTATATAAGAAGTCCTCTAGAGTTTGAGAGCCTCAGAAAATTGAAAGATGAAGGAAACCACAGCCTAAGTATTTCTTAATGCTGTTCATCAGCTTTTGTGGCCTTAGGTTTTTATCAAATGGGACAATAACTTTTCTAGTTGTGAAATTCTCCCCTGGAGATACTCAAACTCTGCCTGGGCACCTACTCTAGGTGATGATGCTGCTTCAGCAGGGAGGTTGGACTAGATGATCTCCAGAGGTCCCCAACCATCCTGTAATTCTGTGGGGGAAAAGTGGGCACAATAAACCTTTGTGGGAGAGAGAGAGATTCCAACCTATTTTAGGGCACTTTGATCATGTTGGACAGCTCAAAATACTGGAGTGCTGACTGATCAATTAGTGATTCAGAATAATTTTGCTCATCACCTTTCCAACCTGCCTGTACCTGTCAAAGAAATGCTATTTTTCATAGTAGGGAAAATATTTCAGTGGGTTAAAACTGCCAAAATTCAGGAATTTAATATTTTAGTAGTATTTATTACTACTAATATATATAATATTTAGCATATATATATATATATATATATATATATGTATGTATGTATGTATGTATGTATATATACACATATACATACACACACATATTTAGTATATATACTGATATATATATTATTTAGTAGTATATACTAAATAGAGTAGTAAATACTCTAAATAGAGAATAGGCCAAATAGATGTGGTTAATTATTGGTCCAATTAAAGGATTGTGGTTTGACCCCCACAATGACCCTTTTGGTCATTTCTAATACAAGCTTTGTAGAAGAAATGTCTTTATCTATACAACCAACCAGCCAGTATGGATTTAATTCAGTCAGTGTGTCTGGCACTGTTCTCCCTGCATTTTCCAAGATGGCTGATTGTGCAGGGTGTACATGGTGCAGGCAGCAGTGCTCCAGGGAATTGAATAGGGGCTGCAAACAGGAAATTCAGGTTGCATTTCTGACTCTGGTGCTGATCAGCTTTGTCAAGGTTGTGTAGCTTTTCTGAAGGTAGCTTCTGTCACCTTTCAAGAAGCAATATTCTCTGTTTTGAAAGGAAGCATATAAGTGAAGAAACACTTTTTTTATTCTTTAAGATTTAAAATCACAAAAACTCTTTTACAGAGTACTGGCAATGCCCTTCATACTTTGTCTCAGCATACAAGGTAAGAAATTAGCATGATTATTCTGTTTCATAAATAAAAGAAATCCTTTTCTTGTGAATTTTCAGACTTCTTTTTTATTTGTAGATATGTTACAACATGTGCTTTTGCACCCCATGGTCCCTTACTTGCCACGGGCTCAATGGATAAAACTGTGCAAATATGGCAGCTTGACCTAAAGCAACCCTGTGCAGGTCAGTGTGTGAAGTATTTGTAATCTTTTCTTTAAATTCATAACACCACCTGAAGATGCAGAAGTTCCACATTCTTACCTGCACTTAATGTGTAATGTCAGGATTGTGTGCATGTTTTTTATCTTCTGATTGACCTGATTAATGCCCAAAAGAGATATTCTCCTTTTGTTGTTTTGTAAAGAAAATATACTAGACACATCTTAATTCTATTAATTTGCTATATCTGTTTTTCTGATATTTGCAATTGCTTATTCTCTGGACAGCATTTAAGAGATGAGTATTATTGCCAGAGTGCTGAAAATCTTCTTGGACATGCATAATTTGTGACAAGTTGAAAATATGCTAATTGCAAGCATAATTGTCAATTAGAAATGCACCTTACCAGTTGTTATAGGTGAAAAAACTAATAGTACAAATGACATTAGTGCCATTAGTATGGGATAACTAATGGTACAAATTACACCAGCACCTAAAATTTATGGAAAAAAGGTACATACATCTTTATTCAAAGCACAACAGTAAGTTTGGACTTTGGTGTGCCTTCTAAGGAGGCGCAAGATGACTCCAGTGTTTGCTAACATTTTTCTCTTTTCATCTAAGAGATTAAATTCCTCCAAACTTTGAAAACTGATAGGTAAAATGCAAACCTAAATTATTGCCCTCCCTCCCAAAGGAATGTCTAATAAGCATTTCTTTTATTAGATGAGGAATGTATAGTACTGAGATCACTTAAAAACAGGGTCTATTAATGACAATGTTTCTTTGAACTGAGAATTTCATTGTTGGTTGTTTTCTGGGGGTTGTGGTGAGGTTTTTTTAGTTGGGGAGGGGGGAAGGTGTTGCTTGTTTTTAATTTTTTTGTTTTTGTTTGTTTGTTTTGTTTTTTAACTCCTTCTCATTTCCAAAGGAGGTACTGTAGAAAATGAATCAAAGGTGGCTGTTAAGGACTGGTCAGAGGACGATGTTTCAGCCTGGCTCTGTGCACAGGATTTAGCAGACTTTGTTGGACATTTCAAAATGAATAATATTGATGGCAAGGGACTACTGAATCTTACTAAGGAAAGTCTTGCTAATGAATTAAAAATTGGTAAGAGTTTTGAAATCCAAATAGTTTTTAATTTCTAGAGTACTTTGAAATTTTGGAGTGAAAGCAAGTTAGGAGTTCCATACCTGGATTTTTTTCCTCCCTGAAATTCCTTTTCTATTTCATTTCCAGGGCTGTTAATGTTACACTGTCCACAGCATTCCTTTTTTTTGTGTGTGTGTGTTTGCTCACACCTGGAGACATACAATGCACTTCTACTAATGATGCTGCTAAATGGTCTTACCTGACTTTGTTTCTATTTTCCTTGATCAATCTTGTATTATTAAGCTGTGGAAAAGGAATTTCAGCTTTGCTCTATAATTCATGTTTCTCACTTTGCTAAATAGGGCGGTACATAGTTTTTCCTATCAGTCTGCAGAAGTGCCATGTTTAGAATTGTGGGTGTTCACTAACCTTGAATTGAACAGTGAAATTCTTAAGTGTGCATTTGATGATGACTTTTGGTAAGAGTCAAGCAAAGCTTGCCTGGCTCAGACACTTTCTAATACATCAGGTTCATACATTGTCCTGTTGCTTTATTGCAAAACTGTGATTACATTTTAGAAGGAATCACAAGGAGGGACCATATTAGTAATGATCCCACAGATGTGGAATTGATTAGTAAAGATAGACAGATTTAGGTGTAAATTAGGTGCTAATACATTTGTCAAAGTGAGATCAAGTATAACAAAATGCTGAGTGAGGTAAGAAACCTTTTAAAAAGTACAGTTGGATATTGTTCATTGTAGGAAGACTTCTCCCTTCCTTTTTTGTGTGTGTGTTTGTGGAGAATTGGTCTATATTCAATCATATTATCTGTGTGTATCAGCTGGCTTTGTTGAAGTCTAGAAATAACAGATGCTGGGAATCTGTCAAGAATTTTCATTGATGAAAGACACTTGGCTTCCTCAGTTTATGCAAACATTTTCCTTAGCTTTGAAGTAGCCTAAAACTTTGTTGCAGCAATTGCCAGCTGAGGCTAATCAGATAACACTGACTAGAAAGTTCTGTGTGAATTGAATGTAGTTTGACCAATGACCTGCTACAAAGAGAGTTCTCTGTGGGGAAAGAAGTTAACAAAGGTATAGAAATTATGGCCTTGTACATCTGACTTGAAAAATTGCTCTTACCTGCCATAGCTCAGGCATTTACAAAGTAGGAAAATACTATCTGCCTAAAATGAACATAATTTTCTGTGTTACACAAATTCCAGTTTAACAAAATTTTAGGAGTCAGTCTACCACCATAAAAATGCTTGAATGAGCATGTCCTTTCTCTCCTTGGTAACCTGTTTTCTTTGCTCTGAGAATGTGACATAAGATCTTGCTAAAGACCTCTAGAAGTTTTTCACAGTCTTTGCAGTTTGGAGGACATGAGTGTTCTGTTAAAAACCACAGGCTCAGGTGCCTTTCAGTTGTGCCTTTGGAAGCCCTGGACAATAGTGCTGTACAGCAGGTGCAGTGTAACAGAGGTGGGTATGACCAGGTGTGTCGGACACCAACATGAATGCGAGGGGAAATGCAGCCTGTTGGAGGTGCTGGCAGCACCTGTGCACAGCTGTACCTTCCCACTAGCACTGCTTTGTCTCATGCCAAGGGCCAGCCCTGCAGTGTCCCATGCCAGGGTGTGGCTGCACTGGCCCCGAGTTGAGTGCATGACCACCAGGCCACTGCTCTGCTGCACTTGCACTGGTTTCACTGATTGTTTTCATTACTGCCCCGAGTTCCTGTTGCACAGCAGGAGAGACAGCCTGTGGCAGAGCTGACTGGAGTGGGAGTCAGGGCTGGCTGCAGGCTTTTGGTTTTGGGGGGTGGTGAAATGGAGTTATATCTCCTGTAACACAGTTGCTATTTCAAGACCTGACCTTTATGCCTTACTTGTCTGTGCTGTCCACTTCATGTACACATAATTTTTCAGAGTCTCTAGGCCAGCGCAGTAAAGTTCTCCAGAAAATTGAAGAACTGAGGATGACAATGATCTCGGTTTCTGTTCCTGATGAGTTCCTATGCCCTATAACAAGAGAGCTTATGAATGATCCTGTCATTGCCACAGGTATGTCTTTACATGATACGGATTAAAACAAATTCCTTCAGGGTAAAGATAGGCCCATTTTTGTGTTCCCACACCTATCTTATCATCAAGCTTAGAAAGACAGACTATTCTAAACAGCTGTTGCAAAAAAACCCTGAATGGTGATAAATGTTTAATTTGCTCAACTGCAGCTCTGATATGGAGAAAAATACTGTATCAAGCAACTTTTTCCTTTTTTTAATGTGCCTCCCTTTTTGTGCCTTTGTAAATATAATTACAAGCCGAATTACAGGGTTGGTTCAGTAACTGCAAAATGGAACTCTGCATTCAGTGGGGCAAAAAGCAAACAAATCCACTCCCCCCTGCCCCCAAAAAACCCCAAAACAAACAAACAAAAAAAAAACCCCCAGGCTCATTACTGTGCTTAGCACACCATCTATAGGACACTTACTTAAAAGTTTGTACAGAATGAGACTCCTTTAAATGCAGCAAGCCCTTGGAACTGTGATATGCCAGGAGCAAAAGATGTTACATAGATAAAAGAGTTTATGAAGAACTAGTGTTTTGTAGTTCTGTTCCCGGGGGAAGAGGGAAAAAGAAGCATCAGAAGATCAGTATAATTTTTTTTCTTGCACTGTGAACAGTGACTAACTTCATCCAGTTCTGAGGTATTAGGGCAGACTTTTGAGAACTAAATATAAAGGCATTTGTTAACTGCTGGAGTGATGGTGGCTTAATTCAATAAGCAGTAAGGAGACAGAATATAGCTCTGTGTTAGAGGAGGGGCATAGGGTTGTAGCCCACCAGAGATATTCCTGGGTGACTGACACTTAGCTGGCACCTAATTTTTGTTCTTTTGTTCTTAGTGGTTCAGCTACCAACTCTAAGAGCCAAAGACCTGAACCTGGCCAGGTGGTGAGGGCTCTGCACAGGTGCAGCTCAGGCCTAGGTCAGCCAAGGGGGCAAGCCCTCTGTTCAGCAGAGCAGCAGGCTTTAGCTGTGTTAGGCAATTGATGGTAATCAATTTCAAAAACAGGGCAACAAATGAGCTTTTAGTTCTCATTATGGATCATTCAAACTGAAAAGAAAGTCTTATTTAACTTGTGCATAATATATTTTGGTGCTTTGCAGGCAGAGATAGATACATGAAACTAGCCTGAACTGTTTACACCCACAGTAACGAGTTCACATACAGTGTACTTATTCTAGATCTCAGTTTTCCTGTTGGGATGTATTTCCTTACTTCCCTTTTACATTTAAACAGCTAACATCTACACAGTGCCACAGTACCCAAGCCTCTGTAATACAAGCTTTTGTTCATGGTTTCTTTGCAGATGGTTATTCCTATGAAAGGGAAGCAATGGAAAACTGGATCAGCAGTAGACGATCTAGTCCCATGACGAATCTTCCTCTCCACTCTCTTATGCTCACACCTAACAGGACACTAAAAATGGCCATTAGTCGCTGGCTAGAGACTCAGCAGAAATAGTTAAACCATTTAATTTTGAAGTTGTTTGTTAAAATTAATTGAAATTTTGTGCAGCTAAAGGAATTAATTGTATCAGAAACAAATGGAAAGAAAAAGTTGTGTTTCTGTTCTAATCTGTGGCTGGTTCAACCTTCACTGGTGGAAACTCCCAGAAACTTTTAAGTTCCTGGTAGTTCTACTTCGTGATATTTCTGTTTAAGAATGAAGTAGTCAAACTCAGTTTTTCAAATAAAATTTTCTTAAAATTTTTACTACATTTTTAAGTTTTGCGTCTTCATCTTACCAAGTCAGTCTTTCAAAAGTTAAGAAATAGTGAAGTATAGGGGCTGTATTTCTTTTTCTACTCTAGCAAACCAAAATGTGTGTGTCTTTCTCTGTTCCCCACTACTGGACACATAGTTGGAAAAGCTGGGAGAGTTTCTCCTGTAACCATCAGGGACTGCATCTCATCCCATAGGTATATTAATAATCTTTATTTTGTATGGAAAGAGTACAGTAGCTGTGCAAAAATAGAACTACAGGACAAGACTAATATAGGACTTGTACAAAATATCAAAGAAACAGTAAACAATAAATAAGCTAAAGTGTAATGATGCAAACTGCAAAAGGATGTGTAGAGCTGGGTACAACTGTTTACAGTGTACACTGAACACTAATCAAGCATGATGGCGAAAGTATAAAGCTGAGCACTCCAACTGAATTGCACCCATAGGAATGTCACTGCAGCAGTTCATTTTCAGAATGCTCTTGCCAATAAAAAAACCTCATTTCCTCAAAAAAACCAACTTCTCATCTTCATCCTGTCATGCAACTGCACATACGCTTTTCCTCAGACTTTCAGATTCACTCCATCCCTTTCTTGGGTTTCCCATAGAAACATTTACTAAGCGTTTAGTTGTTGTACCTTTTCACAAATAAACAATAAATCATTTTGCTTTACGATAGCACCCAAAGGTGATTAGATACCCTATATAAAGTGCGATTATTGTTAATAGGCCATAATATTGTGTTCTTCAGTGCAATAACCAATATGGTCAAAGCCTCTCAACACACATGCAAATGTCACCCATTTTATTTAAATTCTTCTAGTTACTAAAAACAGTTATATTTACATATCAGAGCGTGGCTGCTTATAGTTTACTCATACACAAATTATTTATGCTTCCTAAATGTACATCATGCAACCCAAATTAGATCCTGCTAGAAAAGTGATAAAATACTTTGATTTTTAAAAAATGCATGCACATACAGATCTGAGTATTCTGCAGCAATTATCTCCTTTAGTGTTGCTGTGAGGCATCAGCATGTAAGCATTTGAGAGGCACGAGTACTATGTATGAGATGCAAGAGAACCAAAAGCCAGGACTGAAGTCCTATGGGAAAAGAAATGCTTATTTGATGGTAACATGTAATGGAAAGGATTTCTCTGCTTGAGCTCCTAGACCAACTTAATTTGAGTCTTTCTACACGAATTTGTTATTCCAGTTACTGTCACTGCCCTGTGATGGTAGAACAGTTGCAAGTGGTTTTATCCCATTAAAGACTGCTCCCTGGGACCCAGCCATGCCCAGGCAGTCAGTGTTTTGTAGAGCAGTCAGACCCTGTGACATGAGCCAGGTCTACCCTGTCAGTGTACAGAACAGTATTTATACATTTGATTCAATGAACGATCGCTTTGGTTTTGCCGTGGTGACGTGACTGAGGTGGCTGTCCTGAGTGCTGTGGGATGGCAGTTTGGCTACAGCATCGGGGTATAAATGAGAACCTTGGCTGGGTGATCTGCTGTCTGTACAGTGGGGAGGGATTTGGCACGTGAGCTCCTCACGTTCTTTCGCTTGCATGTGGCTCTGACTGCCATCTCCTGGGGCAGCACCTGTAGAGGATGGTTTAGTTGAGTAGTGTTTAACTGAGAACTGCTCCAAGTTTGAAGGCTGAATGCCTGCAGAAGCAATGTTTGTGGACAATCCATCTGCTGCCTGAGAGTGCCAAGTGCGACTAGATTGTGTGTTTTGCTGCTGAAACCTTGCAGTCTTGTCCATGATTCCCATAAAGGGGGTATTGCGAGGTCGGTGCTCGGTACCCTGAGCTTGACTGACATTGGTCTCCTTGAGTCGAACGTCTGGGCCTAGCCCCTTAATGCTGCTGGACAAACTGCTGGCTGAAGTGAAGCTGCTTGTTGAGCTGGCAAGAATCACACTACTGGATGGAGAGCCAGAAGAGTCACCACTGGGTACAGGGCTTTGCTGCCTTGAGTCACTGAAATTCATTGGAGCAGATACTGTTGATGTGTCAGCAGGTTTAGATTTACTGGCAAAAGAACGAGAAGAGAAAATCTCCTGGTGCTGTGGATGTGAACGTTGGCTGGACACAAACTTCTCATTGTGCAGTTCAGCAGTGCGATCTGTGGAAATGCTTCCAGATGACAATGTGCTTGTCCCATCCACATGTTGACTTCTAGAGTGCCGGATGGGCAAGGGACTGTGAGGAAGATGCTGCAAAGACAATTGTGTCTTGGTGCTACACTGACTACTTCCTGGTTTAGATCCAGGCTGCATGGAGCTCAGATGCTGATTAGTTTTTACAATCTGTGCCTGCTTTGTTGGCTGCATGATCAGGCCTGGCTCTCTCAGGTACTTACTGCTTGTTCTGCTTTGAGGGGACACAGACTGAGCTTTCTGAACACCTTCTTGAAGGGTCCTGCTAAATAATGAAGCAGCTGAGGAACACTGCAGCCTTTGTGGAGGGGAAACAGATTCATTGGGGTGCGGCAGCTCATCTTCCCTGTCTTGAAGATTAAAATTATCATTCACACCTGGTACAATGCCCTCCTCCTCATTATCAGAGTTGTTGGTTTGTTCGAGTAGCTGTGGAGACTGATGCTTCTGTTGCTGGGTTCTCTGGAACTGTTTGCATTCCTCTTCCACTCGAGCCAGGAGACGTTTTATCTCCTGATTGCTGGGGCACAGCTGAGTGGCTTCCCGTAGGTCAGCAAGAGCAGCAAGTAGTTTTCTGTTTAGGAAGAAGTAAGTGAACAATGAAAACTGGAGCAAATCTGAGTCCAAGCATTGCTTACTACTAATCCATCTCCACCCTTGCAGCAAAATACCCTATTTGTTGCTTCCTGCTGCAGGTGGTGACAAATTAGAACTGGAAGTTCTCCACCTCAGGAAATTCTTAACTGGGGTGTAAGTGCAGACCCAACCCTAAATCCTTCTCTCGAGTATCCTGACACCCCATGCAGGCAGGGAGGAGAACTCTCTGCTGGGAACACCAGGAACTGACACTTTGTCTCACAAGCTCTTTGTAGTTATCTCCAGAGTAGGGAACCTGCTGAACTCTGCTTTATGACCATTTATTGATATGTTTAGAAAAGACAACAGTCAATCAAAAAGGCACCTCTTCCTGTACTTCAGCTATACCACTATAATTTGTTATTCTTCCAACCTAAAGGGATAGTTCCTCCTCTCTCCCCTTATTTTTGTCTTCAGCTGCTAATGATTCAAGATATTCTGTCCTATCAAAGCAGCCAGTAATAAATCATGAACTTGGCAATAAATAATGAAGTGCTGGAGTTGGGTGGCCACTGCTGGCCATATGCTGGTGAGTCATGTGGAGCAGCAGACCCATTCACTGTTACACTTAAAATAATCCCTCTTAAAATGAATTTGTTAGTTTCTGGACTGCCTCATAAGTATTACAGAGTATTCAATATTGCAATTTGGATGTGGTTAGCTTTATCTGATAGAGAGACCTAGTACAGATGCAGAGTGCACTAAAAATAATTTTTTCTTTGCAAATCTGAAATATAACTAGCAGGAAGGAACAAGTTATTAAAAATGGCAAGTTAAAAAAAAAGTCTCTGCAGATGGATGCACAGAATCAAACAGTACCTGCTGTTCCTCTTGGCTCTTGCTCTGGCATAATAGGCTTCATAACACTTAGGCTTCAGATCCAGTGCTTTGGTAGCAAACTCTTCAGCCATACCAAAATCCTAAAAAAGGAATCAAACACGCTCATTGCACAGCAACAGCAAAAGCAAGCTGCCAGCTCTGGGTTGTGCTCTGGCTCCAGGAGCGCAGCCAGTGCCCACAGCAGAGGCTCCTGCCCCAGTCAGCAAGAGCAGGTATTTTCTCAAAGTACGCATGGGCACAGCCATGGCACCTGGTTGTGCTGTTTGATAACAAAGGGTGGGAGCAGGGCTTTCCATTCAGGCTTTTTTAAGTACCACAAACATCCGGTTCATCATTCCTGCATGATGTAAGACCAGCTGTAATAGATCCCCCACAGCAACATGCCCTCATGTTATAAGCCACCTATTTATTAACATGATAAAGCCCAAGATCAGGATATAGGGAAAAACATTCTAAAATAGCACAGATAGATGTCCACATACAACTCCAGTAATGCAGTAGGATATAAGTCTCAGATTCCCAGTGCCAGAGAGGCAGCAGACTAATGGTTGCAAGAGCTTACATTTGTTTTGCGGCGACATCGTGACAAGTTCAGGTATAATGAAACTCTCAGCTCAGTGAAGGCTTTCATTTCCTCACCAAACCCTTCCCTTGGGAACTTCCTCAATGCATACTGATAGCGCTGTGCTGCTTCCTTCATCTTGCCTTTCTGCAGATTTTAGGGAACAAGAGGTTTTTCACAGACCTTTAATACTGCAATACTGTTGCAAAAAAGTGTATTTATATTTGATATCTACCACGAGGTGCCCTTCAAGTAGAAACACAGATTCTTTTTTTAATAAATATACACAGTATGAACGATACTGTCAAACAAGCATAGCGAGAGAACGTGCATGTTAACCAGAGTTTGTGTTTCTTTCTGAACTCAAATGTTTAATGGTATTTGATGAGGATAATACTTGCACTAATACATACTAGTACCAGCAAAAATCATGTATGGTTCTTGTTTTGTTTTAAACAGAGTAGTAATATATCAGATTATACAGTTGAAAAAGAGGCATAAAGGCATTCAGTTTATCTTCTGGCAGAAGTCCAATGTTCTGCTGTCAGGGAAAAAAAAAACTACCTACTTTATACAACGTATTTCCTTCTTCCATCAGTTTCTGCAGAAGAATCAGGAGAATATCGGGTTTCGAGGTAGCCATTGCCCATGCTGCATTTCCTGCAAGTGAAATTTTAATGGTCTCTGACAAAAGGGAAGAAAGTGTGTTTCTGCCCTCTACCACAGTAGAAAGCCTGGTCCTACTTCACCTACACGGAGCTAGTATTATCATCATAATTAGGGTGTACACATTTGAAATACATCCATGCCCCCACCAGCCCCCTCCAAGGCCACCTGGACAACAGCCAGGTATTAAATGGTCTGATACATTTCACCCCTGTGAAGGAATGTATAAAAATCACAATTAAATTCAGGCCTAAGTAAGGACCTTTTTTTGATCACACTTATCATCCAAATAATATGAAATAGTGATTCAAAGGTACTAAATAGTCAGTAATTATCACACAAACAGCTGCACCATGTACTTGCCCACTGGTAATACATGATGACTTACATTTTTTTGGCCTACCCTTTGCAAAAATACACAATCCTATAGTTTATTGGAAGAATGTTATTTAAAAGTAAAACCTGTTAATCTAAATCGTTAATAGTGTCAGAATTATGTATCATTAATAGCATAATCATCAGTTTCTTGTATTAAGGCAATATATTGAGGCAGAGTAACCATACATAGTGACTCCTCCAGACCTCACTATCAGCACACATCAAAGAAGGAGCAGAATAGAAGTCCTTGCATTTCCTCACTTCTAAAGTGAGTCTTGTGTCTGCCTTTAAAGGAGATTGTTTCTCTTGGGTGGCTATCTGCAAACCTGACAGCCTGCAAAAATCTAGTGTTTTATTTAATCTACTTTACAGAAATCACTAATTCTGGCAAAGCAGAATCCAGTTGTTTCTCAGGGTGCAGGCCAGTTTCACTAACCTAGCTTAGCTCCCTTTCTCAGCAGCGTGACCACGACTGATGTATTGCGGCAGCCAATCGCTCTGTCCAGCGGCCTCATGCCACTGTGGTCCACGTGCTCAATCATTGCTCCTTTCTCCACCAAATACTGCACCTAGGAGAAGAAATGAGACATGCCTTGTAACATGGCTTTTGGTAGAAAAGGCAGACCAATGAAATATTTAAGTACCATGTAATCTTCTTTGAAACACACTGAGCATATGCTGCAGAGTGTGGTACAGCCATCCAAACCCTACCAAAGGCACCATAGCACGGGCAGGCTGGGGGGAAATAATAGCTCTCTCCCGTAACCATTACTTGCCCAAGTGCCACCAGCAGTGATCTTGTAAGGGAAGAGACACCCACCAGTCCTGCCCATGGACAGGCCCCATGGGCCTGCTCAAGGACCTCTTCACTGGCACTGTCCCTGTCCCAGCCTGGCCAGTGGCTGAGCATAGACCTACTGACAGGACGGGTCTGGCCAGAGAAATGGCAGCTGGCACCACTCCAGGACAATGACCTACAGCAAATGCAGGGACAGGAAGGAGCCTGGACACCCCTCATTCTCCAGTACAGTCTCCAGTACCCACTGTCACGGGCAAAAACACACATGGTGTCTGAAAACTACCAAAGCCACTATGGAACCTGAGGGATTATTTACAATTCCAAGTTAATTCAGACAAAGGCTGAATGGGACACATGCTGCAGTGAGTTATGTGCCACAGCAGCACCTGAAACAGACCTTGTCTATGCGAGCTGCAGAAACACAGATGTGAGTAATGCCTTAACCTGTGCTCTTAAAATAAAAGCCAAACACGGTTAGAGAGAAACAAGGGGTTTACCGTGGTATTTATTAAGGATCCTTGGATGCACCCCAGGAGGGTGCACCAGCAAAATGCCCCGTGTATACAATTACAGAACTGTGCACATTTGCATATCAGCACATCTATCACGGATCCTCCAATGGCAGGCTCAAGAGAAGCCCCCTATTGAGGAATGTCCCCCCCTGCACGAGTGTATCTTAGTTTACAAAATGTATTCTGGAGAGGACCTTGGTGTCTGGGGTGTTTTGACCTCTAAGTCCACTGTTTAGTCTTTTGGCTTAACAGAACTTTGGGTCTAAGCTACTTATCAGGTTTGGGGAATTACAAGTATGTGGGTTAAAAGCATTAGGGATATATAAAAGGGGCATGAAAGTGCATAGCAAGAGGAATATGAGAGGGATACATGAAAAAAACAAAAATCATAATGGCATCATGAGTGTGAAAGGCTGCATGTTCTGTTCTGTCTAGTTCCTTGGTGACCTCTTGGATCTGTCCACAGTGCACACAGACGTGGGTGTGCTCACCTTCTTCTTGGGGTCTTTGCTCTACAAAGGCACCAACTGACCAGGACCCTGAGAAGGGATCTCTCTGGGTTTGCAGTGTAACTCTGGGCTTCTACTTCTAGAAAATGCTTTCCTGAGCAAACATTTTCACTGCAGTCAAGATGAGAGCAGTGTAACCATCTTGGCTACTTCCCCAAATTTCCTGAGAAGGGACCTCTGTGGGTTTGCAGTGTAATTCTGGGCTTCTACTTCTAGAAAATGCTTTCCTGAGCAAACATTTTCACTGCAGTCAAGATGAGAGCAGTGTAACCATCTTGGCTACTTCCCCAAAATTTCCTGTTTTGGTAGGCAATATTTTTTCTAAATTATGAATTTTTATAACTTTTCTTGAATTTTCTGTTATACTTACAATATCGGCATCTCCATAAAAAGCTGCCAAATCTAGGGGTGTTCGTCCATTTTTGTCTGTCTGATCAGTTGCTGCACCTTTCTCTACTAAATATTGAACCACTTCCTTGTGGCCTTTCAGACATGCCCAGCTCAGAGCTGTCAGTCCTTCCTTATCCAGAGATAAAACAGTTGCACCTGTAAAATGAAAAATGAAGATTCTCTGTTTAAACAGAAATATTGCTTAACTCACACAGATGCAATCCCTGGTCCATCTGGACAGCTATAATCACTATTTATTTTCTACCTTCAGAAAGCAGAAAATCCACAGTGCTCAGATGTCCTTCACAGGAAGCCACCATCAGTGGTGTCCGGCCTTGCTTGTCACTTAAATTCACATCAGCCCCATGCTCCACTAGAAGTTTAGCGATCTGAAAGAGAAAATATCAATTAAAAAAAATACATTCCTTGGACCAGTGGGTTCTCAGAGAGTATTGTCCAGATCTGCCACATCTCTGAAGGGATTTAAAAGCCACATGGGTGTAACACTTCAGGACATGGGTTACCGGTGGCCTCGGCAGTACTGGGGAAAAACTGGACTTGATGGTCTTGGAGGGCTTTTCCAATCTTACCAACTATGATTTTATGAAATTGGCAGATTTAGATTTCAGCCATAGTATCATGAACTTTAAAAAAAATAGAACTAAGATGGTATTTATGGCAACCACTGAGAAATTCTATGTAGCTCAAGCCCTGACTGCAATTCAAAGCCTTCCCCTGACAGGAGAGGCCAGCATGAGGAAGGCTTCTGAATTCAAGGTTCTCTCTCTGCACAGCAGCAGTATAAAAGATCTGAAATCACCTCTGATCTTGGTCTAGGAAATAATATACTTTAACTCATTATTTTTCAGGTATATTATAACTAAGACTGTTTTGAAGCCAATGTGGTTTTAAAGTTATTTCAAGGAATACAGAGGGTTTAGAAGTGAAGCTTCTGAGCACAGCCCTCTGAAACCGATGCAAATATGTATTAGAAAATTGACAGTCATTATTTTCAAAACTAGAGATGGGAGGAATCAGGGACCACTTCCACAGGATCCCCAAAGCTGTGCCAGACCTGACAGTGGCCCTGCCGGACGGCGCAGAGGAGCGGGGGAACGCCTCTCCTGCTGGCTCTGCTCACAGCTGCTCCATGCCCGAGGAGTAACTTGCACACTTCCAGCTTCCCTCTTCCTGCAGCAGCTGTCAGGGCTAGAGAAAGTATTTGCATCAACATCAGCTCTTGGCTTATTTGGCCTTTGGACACGTGATACCTGAGTGTTACTGAATCCTCATTCTTTCAGCTTTTCACTGTGACACTTATTGAAAGCNAAAAAAAAAAAAAAAGAAAATACTTTCCCCATCATGATTTTTTCCCCTCTTCTATTTTGCTCATATTGTGTTTTAAACAGAACTTGAAATTTTTGTTGTGTTGAAGCCTCACCAGTCATGCCAAAAGTGTTTAGAAAATGAGTTCATGTATGACTTATGCAAGAATCAGCAAAAGACCTACCCCTCCCCTTTCTAAAGCCTAGTAACTTGCATTTTCTACTAAGAAGTGGGTAAAATTCCTGTTACTCATTTTTTAGCATTTTCAAACATGATCAAGTCGATTTTTTTTTAAAATCCAATGAATGATGAAAGTAGAGGAAATTACAAGCACTGCAGGAAGAAGTAAATTTTTCTTTTTTAGCAATATCTTACCGGTTCCCTCCTCAGTTGATGAAACTGCAATCTGTTACAGTTACAACAACTGTTTAGAGCTGAACAACTGGAAAGTAACTGTTATGGATATCAATATTACAGGCAGAACAGTCGAGTTTTGTTCAAAAATCCCCCTTTCGGGGAGTTCACTCCCCCAGTGAGTAAAGATTCCCAATGCATTATGCAAGGATTTAAATAAAAAACACTGACAGGAAAATATTGAAGAACAAAATGAATTTAGAAACAGATGTATGGGTTTTGGAATTCACTGGATTTGCAACAAGGGTTTTGTACACGTGTAGGAACAAAGCACATCTGCTTCTGTAGGATGTGAGAGGCCACTGACCATCTTCCCAATGCTGCTCCCCCAGCCCCGGCTGTTTCCATGGAATGGAGGTGCCACTCACAAGGCACACCAGGGAACTGCAGTGCAGCCATTACAGTCTGCCTTCAAAACTACACTTGGCCTTTCCCAGATGTCCAAAGACAGGTCTTTTCTTCCACTGCCTACTTAGAACACATGAGGCTATGGCCCAGCATTTCCTGAAAACTAATGAGATTTAAACAAAGGTTCTCAGATAGAGAATCCCATAAAATTCCAGACTAAAACTTAAGCACTGTATTTCCACAATTTTCCATTTAGTTAAAGAGTCAGTAATTTACTAATAAATTAATATAAAATATTTACTATATTTGGTAATATAAAATAGTTCTTCAATACTGATAAACTGCATTTTATTATTAAAACTGGTATTTTCCATTACTTTTATTATAGAAAATTAAATTATAAAAGTAAGATTAAAAACTCTTTATTCTAAATTAGTAACTCTAATTAGGAAACATATGAGAAGGGAAATACCTGTTTCTCCCCACAAGGCATCAGTGTCATTGATGTCCATGTCATGGTCCTTTTCAACTGTCAAGATGTAACGAACCACCTGCCAAAAACAGTGAACAGAGGTGTGCTGAGCCACAAGAGCATCAGCTGTCACTTATATGATATAGCAAGGGAGAAAAGATGTAAAACAAGTGAGAGTGCTTCTCTCTCGATGCATAGAATCAACAGAAAAGAAAATCATTATTGCTCAAAATAAGTTCAGTAGGATTTTAGAATGGCTTGAAGGCTTTTATTTTTTTTAAGAAAAGCCCAGTGCTCTTCTGTGAATTGATTGTTTGGCATCAGTATGATTTAATGAGCTCCCATGTAACCCATATATAACAGAATAATCACAACAAACAATGCCAAAAATAAAGCATCCCACTTCAGGGAGGAAAATCTGTATCATCTAAAACAAGAGAGCAAAAATGAGAATATTTGCACACATTTTGTAAAATGGTGATACCTGGGTTTTTCCTTCCACATTGGTTATATCTTACCTGTTTTTCTAAATTTCTTCCCAGAATGTTCTAAGTATATGTTGATAAATGGTAATTTTTAAAGCTGAAATAAGCTTTAAATTAAGTTTTGCTGTGTTTCTACTATGTTAAGGAAATCTGTGTTTTGAAAGTACCTCCTTAAAAGATTATTAAATTAAAACCTTTTCTAATGACTGTTTTAAACAGATTTTCTAATGGGGCACACAGTCAGTGAAGCTGCAGTCAACAGGTGAGGGAGGAGAATCAGTCTAACAAAGTTTCAGATGCTACAGGAAAAAACAAAGGCAGGAAAAGAGAAAGGATCTGGGTGTTTTCAGTCTGTCTGAAAACTGTTGTATACAATGTATGGAAAATCCCAGAATTCAAAATGCTAGGACATAAATTATTAAAATTCATGAAACAGACAGATCTTTTTAGCTAAGAATACAGCTTCCTAATGTCTCAAAAATAGAGAAATACGGACATTTTTCAGGTATGTATCTGTGATTAATGTGATCTCTTTTGCTGATATTCAGGAGTTGCTTTCATTTAATCAGTGGACAGCAAACAACAACTTTCATGAGTGAAGGAATTATCCATTCATCCAAGTTAACCATAGTTCTGAATCCTCAAGTTTATATTGTAAGACAGCGATGGCTTATATACCATGTAATAAATTAACTGCACATAGACATTTCTATATTTGGATCATCTAAACAACTTCGAAGATCAGACTCTTGATCTTACAGCAATTTAAAAATAGATTTAAAATAAATAAATACTGAAATAGCTTTATTGAAGAGATTTTGTTCCCACTTTGGTACATCACTTAACTACATAATTAAGTCCCCTAGGGTAACTGATCTTCATTCAAGTATCTTTACTTACCCATTACTTTTCTATCAACATTACAGTTTATTTTCCCAATGAATAGAAGACATACTTGTATTACCTAAATATCTAAAGCATTTTAAGTACTTCTTAAGTGTTTACTTTTAGTGTTCCTTCCCATATTTATGTCTAAAGTGACATGGACCTGAAGTCTGTAAGTTGGTATGTGCATTGAGCTTAAAACTGAAGCCTGTGTGATTGCATGCTATGAAAAACTGGAAGAAAAAATGCAACCTGAAGTAGAAACATACCTGGGTGGATCAGTGATACAGAAAATCATCACCACCACTAGAGATTTAGGACAGCTTTCAAGAATAGAGAGGAAAAGGTAGACAGAAAATTACATATAAACAAATCCTGAAGCAAACTGTATTATCGGTTACTCAGCTAGAGCATTTAAACCAGCTGCTAATGCATACTACGATAAATATCAGAAGTGTCAACAATTCTTTCCAAGTCTCTTTTAAAAATAGCTTCAAGCACTGTTGTACAATTCTGATGATTTCACATAGATCTGGAAGTACCTGAATTCCCAACCCACCTGGCAGTGCCCCATGCTGGCAGCTGCTGTGAGAGCTTGTTGCAGTGCCTGGCGCTTCTGCAGTGAATCCTGTTCTTGGGAGGGAGTCACCCAAATCAGGCTAAGCAAGAACTCAAGGATTCCAGAGTGCCCTCTCAGTGCACTATGGACCAAAGCACACTGGCCCTTCTTGTCTGCAAGGTCAACCTGAAGGGGGAAAAGAGAACGCCTGAGGTTAAAAGGTGCAGTGAAAGGCTGTGGAGAGGAGATGCTCCAGGGCACTGCAAAAGAGCAGCTCTCACTCCTGACTTCTAGGACAAGGGGGAACATCTGGGGAATTACCAGCCCAATAGCCTCATCTGAGCAGCTGGGAAGCTGATGGAAAAACTAATCCCGGAGAGCACTGCCAAGCACAGGAAGGACAAGGCGAGCAGGACCAGTCAAGAATGGGCTTACCAAGGGGAGATCATGTTTAGCCTGCTGGACAGCCAGCAGCTCTGAGGGGACCAGAGGGTGGGTGAGGAGAGCTGGGGATGCCCCTGACCTCAACTTTAGAGGGCTCCAACACTCTCTCAGTAACAGTCGCTAACAAGCTGATGACAAGAGGTCAAGAAAGTGCACAGTGGGGGCACCCAAAACTGGCTGAATGGCTCTGCCAGAGGGTTGTGACCAGTGGAACATGCTTCACAGAAGTCTGGACTCACCCCTCAAGCCTATGCCTGATAATTATACGCTTAAGTAATCAATAACAGCTTTCTTAGGTCTTTGTATGACTCTTCTGGCTGCAGGCTTTGCAATCTTTGTGCACCAGCTTACCTTTGCACCTTTTCTGCACAGCAGTGAGACGATGTTCATGTGACCTGCAGCAGCTGCGTAACTAAGGGCTGTCATCCCGTTTTCCGAAGTTCCATCAATAGCAGCTCCAAACTCAAGTAAAAGAGTGACCACTTCTTCGTGTCCAAGGTGCGACTGAACACACAGCACTGGAGCATTATTCAGTACTTCAGTCCTGTAATTCACATTTGCTCCTGCCAAAATCAGCAGCCGACTCACCTAAAATTTAATTTAAAAAAAACAATGTTTTCCTCAGATTTGTCTGAATTTGGTATCTTGATCAGGTACTCATTTGTTACTCCCAGATTTTGATGCAGATTTTATTGGCAGACATCAACTTTAAGACATATATAGCAATATACCAATTTAAAATCTTCTCTTAGTAAATACATTGTTGTATTACTGACCACTGCACTCCCAAGAGAAGACTTATCTCTCCCCTGAAACTTACTACTCTCATCACAATTGCATGTGTGACTTGCTGCTACTGTGCAGCTACCTCCATTAAGGGAGAACCAGATTGCATAGAAAGCAAATCTCAAACAGCAAAAGTATGCAAGTGTGTTTATGCACATACAAATTTCCAGTCAAAGGCCTTAGAAGTTAGGTCAATTTCCAACTGCTCAACTTGGATTTTGCTACCCATCATGAGGGGATTCAAATAACAGTGCAAAGTTGCGGTATTTTAAATCCTTTCCTCTCACAGTATTTGCCCCTTTTACAATTGACACTTTCCCACAAAAGCAAAGAGTGCTGAGCTCTGCCCAGCAAGGCCAAGTGGAACATCCAACCCCCAACAATGCACCCACACACTTACCTGTGCTACAGAGCACAGCTACAGCAGAAAAAAGGAAAAACCCTTCTTTCCATCACTACTGTCAAGGAAAACTGATTTGAACTTTAGCAGCAGCTTACAAAAGTATATGAAGGCTTGTCACAAAGGAGTTGAGGTCCAGGTGCTTTTCTGCTGAAGGTTTACACTGACTTTAGCCTTCCCCTGCCCAGAGCCAGCAGCAGTGCCAGATGAAGTGCTGGCTGTACAGCCCTGCTGATGTTCTTACCTTCACGTTGGGTGTGTAGATGTTTCTTAGAGAAGCCAGGGCTGTAGACAGTCCATCAGTACTATAACCAATCCACAAGGCTTGGAGATGACTAGAAGAAATTCCGGTCCTTTTACTGAGACCCTAAGAGAAATGATATAATGAGAAATCTCTCTATAGAATTAGAAATCCTGTTTTAATCTACAACTCAGTATAAAAAGAAATAAAATCTGGATTGATAGCACTAGGAAATATTTTGCATAAGCTCCCCACAAATTATTCAAGCAAGTCAAAGGAGAATCTCTACGACAAGTTCATATGAATAGGTCATAAAGCCTACTAAGCTGCAAGCTTTACCTTGAAAATATGAGCTTTAAGTATATGATGACCAAGTTCCATAGTTTGTTGGCGGTTTAACTTTCCCTCCTGTCGAGAAAACATGAAAGCCAGTAGAGCATGTCCATTCCTAATAAAAAGGATTAAGAGAAAACCATTTTTATAACTGTACTTCAGTAAATATTGTAACACATCTTTATGCCTGTTATAACAGCTCAACTTCATCAGATATACCATCACATCTAAACAAAATTCTTTCCACAATGAAATAATGCAAAATTAAAACTGGCAACTTTTGAAGATGAAACGCTCCTGGTATTTATTTCTGTGCTGTCCCCTCACAGGAGGCCTGTGTTAGCTTTGAAAGGGTTTACGTACTGCTGCCTTTTGTGTTGTCAGAGCCAGGAACTGCAGGCATCTCAGACAGAAGCCAATCCTTTTAGAAGCACAAGATCTTAATACTTGTGAAATTTGAGAGAAAATGCGTATTTAGTAATTCTACACCTACATTAATGGTGGTCAATGTTCTAGGAAACAGTGAGAGTGGCACAACCCTGAGAAAACAAGGTTATCATATACTATTTGTTAATCAGACTATACACTGGAACTGGGCAATTCGCCATATGCTAACTGGAGTCTTCAGCTGAGGGGGGAAGTTGTGGGAAGGGACTTCTCACCCCATCATCAGACATTCCTCCTGAACAGACCTTTCCACAATGAGAAGCTTTACCTGGGCCCAGGCAGCCCTCACTGCTGCTGTGGTAAGCACTGGGAGTTCCAAGTGTGGCAAGACCAGGGCTCCACGAGGCTGCAACCCCCCAGTCCCACCTACAGAACTGGTTCTGTTACAGCCACTTAAAAGCTCAGACAAGTCTTGGGCTGGTAATAATTTTAAATGTCAGCATTATTTATTCTTCTGTAAAACCCAAAAGCTGTAAACCCCAAAGAACATGGAAAAAGAAAATGGGGAGCCCACTGTGAGAACAGGATGAACAGTAACAGCTACTGTCTCCAACTCAACCAACTCTGGCTCTCCAAGTCACAGAAAGTGAGCTGGAACAAACTGAAACAATGCCAGCAGGATATAATTACAGCACAAAATGTCTCAATATTTTTATGTTTAAAAGAGCCCAAATTATCTTTCCTTCTATTCCTGCACTCTACATTACATACACAAGGTGCTGCTGCATGGGATTCTCAACAATTTCGCTGTATTAGTAACAATATAGCACTCTCATTTCTCCATGAAGGTAGCAAACTCAGATGTAAACTTCTGACTTCTGTAGAATCAATTATGCATTGTAAACTTTGAATCTTAAGTCACATTACCTCTAAATATATAAAAGTTTTTGTTTTGGAAAAGATTAGGTGTACTTGTATTTTAACAACTCTTTCACCATTTGTTGCAATCAAATATACAAAACCTAATTCTGGTTACTTGAACATGAATTACAGCAGTTTTTATTTACCTTGGCTCACATAAGAAGTCAGTATTTTCACCTTCTGCTCTCCAGACAAGCCATTCCCTGAAGGAAGGATGGCAGAACATGCGTGTTTTGTCACGTCTTTTGATTAGAAAACATGAAAGGGCTTCCATCCTCTGGCTGAAGTCTTCCCACGGTTGTTCACTGTTTACTTGTCCTGCATTAATAGCCTGGAAAATCTGGTCATCTGTCATGGGATGCAGGGATGCCAGTGCCACATTCAGTATGGGCTGAGCTCGCTCAAAAGCAGAGTTTGTAATGAACTTCATATTGCACTGGAGTAAGTACAGCTCTGACAGAGACACAGGAACAACCTTGTAGCTTGCACTTTTGATTACTAAATGACCTTTTTGGAAAAGATCCAGAGTGAGTTTCAAATAGAGATAAGATCCCAGGCTTCTCATGATCAGGTGGTTACTCACTTTCCCAATAGTAGCTGCATCAGCTTTTCCATTTAAAGACATGTTGTTTATAATTTCCTGACTGTTATTAATTCTGTACTGAATATAAGCATTCAAATCATCGTGAATTCCTTTGTTGTCTGGAAAATTGTCCAGGGATATTGCGATAAATGGTAGTGAACTTACCACTTCCTGTGAGGGAGAGAGGGGGGGGGAAAACAAAAAAAAAAGTAAACCAAAGATATTAAAGTATTCCAGCACTGAGAACTCAACAATGCATCTCTGCTACATTTCCCTTCTGAGGTGAGTACCAGATTAAAAAGGAATTCAGTATCTCCGAGACAGTTTTGCAAATATTGCCTCCTCATAAGAGGCAGAGCAGTATTTTTACATTTTACATTTTTCATAGGAAGGTCACTAATATTTCACTGACCAAACTCAACAACTGAAGGGGATGAGAAATGACCACTTCAAAGTTAAGGAAATGGAAAAAACAGTTACCAGAATTGGACCCTAACAGAGGCCAGGGAAAGGGGGAGGAAAAAGGAATGATCTATTAGGCAGGAAAATTTCATTAAGAAGTATCACAAATGACAAGGGAGAAAAGACTCCCCTTATCATTTCACCTTCCAGTAACAAGGTACCAGAAAGGTGCCGTGCACACATCCCCAGCCCCATGTGCCCGAAGGCAAGTGCCAAGTACAGCACAGACACTTCAGCAGGTTCACCTGAACACACTACCATGCTTCTCTTACAAAAAATACTTTTATGTAAAATCCAAAAGATCTTTATTTAAAGGACACACTTCTGCAACTTCTAACTTAAACTTCATACAAAAGTTAAAATTTTCTAAAATTCAAGTTAGAGAACCAGAAACTTCTTACATAGAGTCATATATTAGAAAGGTTTAACAAACATCTCCAAACTTCCACAACACAAAAAGGGTCTCTCTTCCACTTCATGTAATTAAATGGATTTCAAAAAGCTGCACTTTCAGACTAGTGAGATGTTTTAAGCAGAGACACTTCTACAGTCTCCAGAGAAGACTACAGAAATCCCTTCTTAAACCCAAAAATTTAGTTGAGAAATAAACTTTTCAGCCAGTTAAACACACTGGGTGCTAGTGGCAAGCAGGCAGAGAAGAAATACTCTCAGAGGCTGTACTGAAGCACACCTGCACCTCACCACTGCACTCCTTAGCTACAAGGGGACAGACCCAATTTTCATCATTTCTTGTATTATCAACTCTACTGACAGATGGAATAAAGTAATTCACAATGGAAAAGGCCTCCAATATTATATCTGTGCACTACAAATAAACACATAACAAAGGAAGGAAAGAAAAAATCCAAGAGACTTTGAGTTCCTCTAAACCCTGTATTTTTCACAATAATGCAGCTGCACCAATATAAATGACCATTTGGTCTTTGAGGGTAAGAAAAGCATTAAAAGGTGTTTTTACCTGGAAATTAGTTCTTACAGTCACAATAAGCTTCAGCCAGGGAGGAAACTTACAGATTACACTTGTGATAAATGAAGAAATTGTGTCACCATAATCAGGTTTATGAAATTCAGCATCATTTAAACCATCTACCAAAATTATGTAGTCTTCCTCAGGAATCTTCTGCTCTGAAATTTGAAAATAAAAAAGGAGAGGATAAAAACATATTCTCCCTTAAAGTGACAGATCTTTATCCTCAAATTCCTAATGTCGAGAAGCAAAAATGTATCTTTATGCACAACAATACATCCTATGGCATTGAAGCATTATTTAGGAGAGCAGAAACAACATTAGGAAATGAAAAACAGTTTTAACTGGAATGATATGCTCTGTTAATATGTAGGGAAAGCCCATGTTCTACTACAGATTGGGTATCTGCTCAAGCTGCCATATTCTGGGAAGCAGCTGTTTTCAAGAGGAATTTGCTAGGATTTTATTAAATACAAAAATCATGTTGCTACATGTTTTGTTTTACACACCACACTCGAGGGAATGGCTGCAGCTGTGTCAGGGGAGGGTTAGGGTGGATATCAAGAAAGGTTCTTCCCCCAGAGGGTCCTGGGCACTGCCCAGGCTCTCCAGGGAATGGGCATCACCCAGAATCTGCCCAAGCTCCAGGAGCCTTTGGACACCACTCCTAGGGATGCATGGGGTGGGATTGTTGGGGTGTCTGTGCAGGGCCAGCAGCTGGACTGATGATCCTGGTGGGTCCTTCTAAGCTCAGGAGATTCTATGATTCTTGGAAAACTGGCACATCAGTTTTAAAAGCAAGCAAAACCCACATCCACTTTGCAGATGTTTAGGCCCAGAAAATTAGAAAGAGAATGTATGTGACAAAAACTCAAACACATCTGAAAACAAAATCCTTTAATGCGCCGGCCTTAACTTCAAGCTAATAGCTGTCTTTCCCTTTTCTGGCAAAAAAGTAAATGTAGAGTTTCCTAACTTTTAATAAGTTCCACAGAATTTTAATTAAAACACGAATCAACTGTTTAAAACCCATCTATGGTTGTCACAAACAACTAGCACAATTAAGGAATCCCTTTCTCTAGGAATGTTCCGCTTTATTTATTTTTAATACTTTTCTCCACTCTTTATGCAGTTTAGATTCCATTTCCAAGTCCAAGTTTAACGTACCTCTCCTGAGGTTTGAAAGCGGTTCCAACACTCCCCTTTTAAAAGCTGCTGCTGGATCCTGGACACAAGACCTCAGGCTCAGCATGCTCTGCAGGTGAGGCTCTCTGATGAGGAGATCTCTGTATGCTGTTAACTGATGGGAGCGGCAAAGCAAAGCTGCCACGCTGTGCACGAACTCCGGAACGAGACATGTGTATGTGTTGTCAGCCTGGCAGTAGTGATAAGCAACGACCTGCAGAATTACAAAGTAAAAAGCCTTACCCTTTCAGAATTTTGGTTGGTTACTAGTTAGTGCAGTCATGATGAAGTGTTATTAAATTTCTCTTTCAACATACAGCCCCTTTGGCAAGGAAAGGATCTCAAGTTCCCACACCCACACAAAACTGCTCAGAAATTGTTAATGTAACTCTTTCTAAGAGCACGCAGGATTCAGGTGATCACCAGACAGGTACAGGAGGCAGGTAGCTAATTCCACCAGCCAAACAGAGCCATCATGCAGAGGTGCCCAGGCGCTGCCCCTCTCCCAGCACTGCCTGCAGCCTCCTGGAGGGCTCTGCAAAGCAAACTGAATCCCAGGTTAGAGGGTTCTAACACACTGAACATCTATTAGGAAGTGAAAACTCACCTTTGAAGCAAGGTGTCTCACAGAATCCCCTGTTTGAGTTTTGTATTCAGGAGTACCAGGACAAGTCAGAATCTTCACTGTATTGGTGTCACTTGATGGAAGGGCACACAGGGGTAACTGGCTTAAAGAAATCTCCTGACAGGAGTCACCACCTGCTTTTAAAAGGAAACAAATACAAGAGAGACCGAATTTCCTGATAGCAGACTGCTTTCTAGGAAAACACCACAGATTATCTTACTGCTAGAGTAAAAACTGAAACTGAGCAATACTATTATAAAAGAAATCTGCAACTAATCTGATAAATACAGGCACACATTTGCAACTTTACAATTTTAGAACAACTCAACCGACTTTTAGATCAAAACTATAGAATTACTGAAAGCAAAACCATGCTGATGTGAAGAGTTTCCTTTGGAAAATTGCACATACAGTGCCTCATTTAAACTAGTAGTTACTATATGACTGAACTCTTGGGAAATTCATCATTGTTTTTAATAGTAACAATAACATTTGAAGTGTCAGTCTGGGAAATAGCAGTAATGACAGTCTCACCATCCTTCCAGTTAATGTAGGCATTGGGGTGGTCTGGTGACAGGATGCTATGGATCCCAGTAGAAGACAGAAGGGGTTTCTCCACAGCTTTATTCTCACCTCTACAAAAATTCTATGGAAAGCATACACAGCGAGTACATAGCAGGAAAGAAACACTCACTGTTCCCTTTCCAAACTCATGAGAGACAAAGCTGCTGTAGTCGCATCCCCAGAGTTTGGGCTACAAACTGCCTGACAAGAGGAAGAGATCCTGCACACTGCTGCCTCCTGTTACACCTCTCTGCCCACATGATGTCATGTTGACAGGTATTTGTCAGAACACAAAAATTTTAACTCCTTCCTTTGCTCACTGGAAGAAAAAAAGTGTTTGCTACAGACTTCATGAGGCCTGACTACCTCAAGCTAAAAAAGCAAACGTGACTCCTGCTGTCAGCAGACTAACCCAGACCATTACTCAGAAAAGGAACATACTTTTAGGAGATGAACTTGGGCTGTTGGAAGCTATTTGTCTCATGCGACTTCCATGGCAGCTAAGTGCCACCAGCCTTGAAATGACTGCAGTCTTCCCAAATCCCACATTTCCAGTAATGACCACTCCCCTGTTCTCTGCTGGGTCAGGATTCTGCAGTTTTTCTTCAATGGCATGAAACAGCCATTCTCTTCCAACAAACACCGAGTCTGTGGTTATGCTTGGCACCTCAAACAATAATGGTTTCAGCAAAATGTCCTGAGGCTTATAGGGAATGAAACGAGCTGAAAAGACATGTCAGGGAGGGAAGTTTATTAGAAGAAACTTGATATGCAAACAGCACAGTTTCAGAAGGTAACATAATTTGGAAGCCTTGTTACTATCAGCCATGATCAGACATTCTAGTGCTTTCATCATGAAAACAATAAAATCTGATTGCCTCAGTTCAGGTTATCTTTCTAATTTTTGCATGAATTAAATTGTAGAGGAAAGAAGCTACAGGTATAATCTATTTTTTTACAATTGAACTCGAGTTAGTAAGTTGTAGAATCTGAAAAGTTTTCTTAAAAATGCATTCTACAAATGGGGAAGTATAATTTTTCAGTTTAGAGTGAACTATGTGCTGAGCATGTCAGTGTAAGGTCTTCAAATCTGTAAAGGCATTTACAGAGAAACAGAAAAAGGCACAGAGAAAAACATAATTTTTTTTGTTTAAAAAAACCCTCGAAGTAATAGGAAAAAAATTACTACCTTGTTTTTCTGTACTTTTCAAGTCACAGGATCAGTAGTTACACCTTTGATCACTTTCATATATGCATTTGAGAAACACCTGATGACTTAGGGAAGAATTTGGGTTTGATTGCATAAAACATATTAAAATTTACAGGAATAGTAATATTCACAATAAAATGCTCTAAAGATTCATTAGCCAAATGTAATGTTACACAATTGCTGTTTCAGCATTTATCTATGACTGTGAAAAGCCATAATGGAAGAGGGCAGCATAACATCTACATATGATCCTCAAGATCAGTTTTACCAGGAGTTTACTTAAACTTTTCTGCCTTTAATTGTTATTGGTTGTAACAGATGCACACATATTCCATCTCTAAACCACAGCATTGTGCAGGGAAAAGTGTAAGCAAGCATCTTATTGCCAGACATGCAGAGTGACTTGTCAGGAGCACTCCACAATACCAGTGTGGGACAGGGCTGTTCACAAAGCTCGCAGCCCACCCACACTCCCAACTGCTGAAGGACTGTGTGACTGTGCCAGACAGATGCAGGTGGAAATATCTCTGCATTTACCTTCCTGCTGCACTCTTCCGCCAGCAGTGTTGTGCCAAGGTAAACGAATTGAAGTTCGTAAAGGAGTATTTCTTTGTCCATCCAAATAACTCAAATCTTCCAATTTGGTTGAACTTGTTGCTAGAATATTAAAGAACTGAAGTTTATTTTTCCCTCAACACACGTTACAGAGAACATTATTATTTATTACAGTTCTTCATCCACATGTTACTTACAGAGAAGTATTTCTAGACAATGGCAACAAAGTCGTTCATGTTGCAACATTTACAAAATGCATTTCAATCAAGTTCACTAAAGACTTATTTAGGTTTTTCTGTTTAAATGGCCCTCAGTTCTCCCATTAGGACAGTTTCCTTTTTTACTGTGGGAACAACCACATCAGCAAGGTCAGAAGTATTAGAAAAAGCTCAGGTATTACCTGCTAATACAGTACCTGTCACTCGACAGAGTGCTGGAATAACTGGTGGACTTCTTAAGTGTTTCAAAAGTCCTGATCCAATCAACACCTACCAGAAAGCATGGCAACAGCCCTCTGGATGACAGTTTTAAACAACTTAGGTAATGCTCACATATTCACTTCAGCATATAGGCTTTTTTCCTTTTATCCTATAGAGATGCTTTTATACTAACAACAGAAAGATTCAAAAGAAATGTCCTATCATTAAGAATACCCTTGGTTTTGACCTCAGGACTTTACCTGCAACAGAGTTTGGACGAGGCATTATTAAAGAGCCAGAACTCTGAGCATAAGGAAGGGGACCCTCTCCTGTTGGTACTTCTTTTGGCAAATTCTCAGAAGATCCAATGGCTTCCTCTTCTGCAACTGGTGAACAATTATCTGTTCTTCGATCGCAGCTGATGCCTTGGTGTTTTCCAGCTCTGAGACTCCCATCCTTACTCCATTCTAAACTGGACCCACTACGATCATCATTTTCTGATGAACTTGTTATAGTGGCTGAAAAGGAGGGAAAGAAACCCAAGAAAAGTCAGAGGAATATGGCACACACATTAGAATTTTTATTCTCAAATGGCACTGTGAAACATAAATGACAAAAAATACAACGTTGTTCAGAGGTCTGTCTCACCTAAAATACATAATCAGATCAGGATGACAATCAGCCTGTACTCATATACCTTGCAAACTCATTTTGAAAGAAACCTTCCAGCAAGTAAGCTATTTATTGTTCCTTTCTTAAGCACCTACTACATTTCACGGTCAGAAAAAGCAAATGGGAGTAGAAGCATGACGGATCAGAACCAATAGAGTATATTAATAAAATTTTAGATTATATTAAACATACTGATTTATGTTTTTAAAGAGTGCTGCAGTATAAATCAGAGGTTCAAATAAAGGCTTGGGGAGAAAGAGGGCTTTTTCTGCTATGAGAATTTCATATGTTGTGCAATAAGCAACACAGACCTAGAGAGATCCTCAGCTGAAAAGCAGCTAAGACCACCGAGGTGTTTTTGGATGCTGTGGTACAGAACAGCAGTTTCTGCTGCTGCAGTGATTCTCCTGATGACAGACAGCACCAACTGCATTACCCAGTGGGATCCAAATGTTGCAGTTTGGTGGCTGAGGGTTATCAGTGTGTCTGTACTTGTCTGAGGTTGTATTTATTCAAGGCCTCTTGCAATAACGTGAAGATTTTATATTCCTGAAGACCTACTTGAGTAATGTTTGATAAAACTATGCTAACCTCCTTGCCCAATTAGGAACACTTTGCAGATATATCCTTTTTTGTATGACTAACATTGAAACTACTCTGTTTAATTTAAAAGTTTTCCAATTACTTACATAAAACTCTCACAAAGTAACTGGACAACAAATATTAAAGGTTAAGCTAACACTCAATGCACTTTAAACAGTTTAATGCAACAGAGGAAAATACAAACCAGGATGAAAGGGCATCAGGATCAAAAAACCCATAAAATTAAAAAAAAAAAAAATCAATACCATTTCAAACTATAATATCTGTGTGAACTCTGGGTCCTTTCCCAGGCTACCAATTTAAAAGTTAAAGCCATATTTGTGGCTATTCTACACTCAACTGGCCCATTCCTTAAGGAAAACAATCTGGCATACTGGACTGCTAACAAAATGCAACTACATGGGTGCCTCCTGCAATGCTGAGCCTGGTCCATTTAAGGAAGGACTGACTGTTCTTCCACACCAGCTGCACTGCAGCTTCAGCCGTGCAGGATGGCAAGGTACTCGTACAACTCTGTGTTCCTCCAGCTTAGGCTTACATTCCTAAGAAACAGAAGATTGGATGCTTCAATTCAACTGCTTGTATTCTAAGAAATACCAATAATATGACATACAATTGAGAGGCAGTAGAAGAAAAAATGCCAACTTTCCAGGCACTCCATTAATCTTTGCATACACTTAGACTGTACTTCCATATGACAAAATTATTTTCTTTTTATTGTGTCAAAAAAATCTGGCTCCTTCTGAAGTATGAAATCTTTAGAACTTTGATTCCTCTTGGAGGGAAATACAGCTCCAGGAAACCTGGCTGCTCAAGATTTCCATCCTGACACAGCAATAAGGATCCAGCAAAGCTTTTAGCTTGGCCAGCAGCCCAATCTTTTCTGCTACTTAGCTCCTTGCTGAAGATCAAAACGTGCCTTTACTATTATTATGTCAAACTCAATAGAAGCAAAGAAGAATTCAGCTACAGCAGAAGAACACTGCAAAACTTAAGGAAATCTGAACTGTAAGTAAAAAAGAGGAAAAGGGAGAAAAGACCGATTTCCCATCAGTCTGATGCTCCAGAAAACAGTGGGAATAGAAATACAAAGGAGGCCCACATAAGTAGCATGAAAAAGCAAGACACTTTCATGGCTGGATGAACTCTGTCAAAGACATGAGAAAACATATACTTGCTAAATGTAATTTAAAATGTACATGTGCTAATAAAAAATTTGAATGCACAGACATACTTGTATATAAAAACCAAAAGCACAGGTCACTTATCAGAAAGTTGCCTCTTCTTTCCCTTCTTGCTTTCATGCCTTTATAGGTGTAAGGGGTGCTGCCAAGAGACAGGGGGTGTTCAAATTGTCCTGGAATTTGAGACACGAACAGCAGCTTTGCAGAGGAGTGGCAGGTGATTTCCATGGGGTCCCACAGCCATGAACCACATGTACCTGACAGAAGGAACCACCAGGACATTCCCCCTGCTTTTGCACTCATACACTCATTCTTCCCTTACAGTAGCTCAATACGCAGCTTTTATCACTGTTCTAAAATATTGTCTTTAAAATACTGGTACTTACAAGGTTATACAATAACGATGTTATGCCAGTACACTATTTTAAACAAACACGAGGCCATTCTGACATTATTTAGAACATGGACATACTCTTGGACTATTTCAAGTTTGTCAAGTATGGCTAGTATGTTCATATCAGGATCTCCATTTGTGCTCTTTTTCCAAAAGCAACAATTCTGATATATCCTTTACATCAAGATGTTCATGCTGTCTCAAAACTAGATCTTATATGAGATTTATTATGTATCAATCTCACATGGAATGAGTACACAAAACCATTTTCTTCAACAGAATCATTGAAATTTTGTACAAGAGTCTTGTGACCCATGATAAACAATGTCTCTTAGGGTAATTGAGGAGTAAAAATAATTTCTACACAGCTGCTTGGTAAAATGAGCTTGTAACAGCTGGACTGTGGGGGTGGCTGCCTCCAATGGTCACTGACTCCCCACACGAGATGCACATATACCCTCAACTCAGCCATCTTTCAATGGAGGATCACACAATTTCATCTCTTCCACAATACCCCATTTTAGCTTCATTATCATGCCAATTACTCAAAAGTCTGCACTTTTCTTAAACAGTTTGACTTAGGCTATTCTCATAAGAAATCACATCAATTATTGTTTCCTCAGCTGGAAATTAAATAAACTTCAAGCCCTGCTGTGCTTCACCCTTATGAAAAGCAGTGTTAAGGCCTCTGGAATGGAAAAGGAAAAAGGCATAAAGAAAACAAGAAATGGAGAAAAACAGAGGAAATTAATTATTTCAAAGGGAAAAGCAGAGAAATTAGAACTGCACCAGGAAAACAAAAGAAGAGAAACGCACACCTAACAACACCAGCTGTTATAGCAAAGAACAGGATTTCAGTCTTTCAAAATGGGATCCACAGACAGTGTAAAACTGAACACGGTGACATAAAGCAGCTGCTCAGACTTCTACAATTAAGTGGAAAGTAATTTCTACTACCTGCACCGCTGATGAAAATGCTCACCTATAATCCCACTGTCCTTGCTCTCCAGGGTGGAGCTGGGGGTGCTGATGGTGCCGCAGGGACTGCCCTTGTTGGCAGCTGCTTTGCCAGCACAGCTGTTGAGGGTGGAACAGGGGCTGTCAGTGCTGGGCGACGTCGTGCTACTGGTGAGGGTGGAACAGGGACTCACTCCTTGGCTGGCGACCACACACTGCCAGGGGAAGAGCAAGAAACACTCACTGCACAGCAGGCAGGACCCTGCTGGGCTGAAAACTAGAGACCTCGAGCTGAAGTAGAATAAGAGCAAAGCGAAGAGCCCATTTTTCAAGTAAAAACTTCAAGAAGTAAAAGCTTTGTCTAGACTGGGAATCTTAATCTTTCATACTACTCTTAAAAAGTGACCACTGAATTAAAAAGGGAATTTCACAGTTCAGTAAAAAAGCTGCAGTGAGGCAGATTTCTTTTCTATTTAACCCCTTACTGGATATCCCTCCCTTCCACCTCTTGTATTTATTCTTTGAGTTGAAAAACCATAGAACTGCACTCTTACTAATTTTTCACTATCAGTGTGAAAACCCAAAATTGATGCACTAAGATTTCGGAGGGCTGGGACTAAAAGTGGAGAGAGTAAGGGGGAGGAGCAAACGTTGGTAGTTACTGTGAAGTTTTAGTTAACAGATGAGTTTCATGTGGATAGTAGCTGCCTGCTTCTCCCCAATCCCTCCATCCCAAATGACAGAGAAGGACTGTCTGATTGAAGTGAACTTCTCAGGAAGAAACAAGCACACCCCTCTCCCCAAGCATGCTCCCATTTTAACAAAATGCTGGCCTTCTCCATTCTTGGAAATCATTGTAAAGAGAAGGCAAAAATTTCCTCCTAAATACTAAAAGCAGAGAGAATTCTACAAGCTATTTACATTCACAGTAGATTAGATGTGTTCTGAAATTGTGAATTGATCTTGAATTCTTGAAAACAAACACTGGTTCAAATTAAAGTCCAATTCTATTACTATATCTTTATTAAAATGGATGGTATTTGGGTAGATATCAAGTAACTGAAACTAGCAGATAGAGGAAATAACATTAGTCCTCTCTGAAACAGGATGAGCATTAAATATATTATATTCCATTATCCTACCATAACATCGCTTTTCTCTTCCATGTGAGCAGAAGTTGGGATCCCTTCCCCCAGCAAAAACCCCAATCTTGTCATCAATTCTTGTGCTGCAGGAGAACAGCTTGAGTCTTTGTCAGGTTTTGCTTTGGATTGGGAGGAAAAAGTTGAAGGTTAGAGTCTTTTATCTGGAAACTGTTAAAAGAGGCAGGAAAAAGTACAACCAAATTGTCCATCAGATTTTTAATTGCTGGTGGGTCTTGGATCCTCTGCACAACTGCACAAATCTAGGGGAGGAAAACCACCCTGCCAGTCAAACCACAAATGTTTAAGTGCAATCGGTTCATCACTGCACTGATGAGTGACATAACACAATGAGTCTCCTAACAGCAGGATTAAGCTCAATGCTATCAAAGCTTAGTGGCAAGCTGAAATTCTATTTCTGTCATATAAAAACGTGAAGAGTAGAGGTTAATAACACAGATGTTTTGTAGTCTAACAGTTAATACCAGAACTCGTACCATACATTTTTGTTTTGCTTGCTATGCAAAAGATGCGACACCAGTTCTAAATGTCCCAACTCTTCTGGTGCAAAGATATTTAGTTTTATCAGTACAGTGCTTTGAAATGTCTTCTAGCAGCCAGCAGATATAACAAGACAAAATTCAAAATGAGGCAACCTGCAACAAAAGCAGCCAAACACAGCTCTGTCCTGGCACACACTCCTGCTGGTGGAATCTCACAAACAAGCATTTCCAGCCATTTTCCTTCTTTGATGTCAGCAGTGTGGCATCACCCACCAACCTGTGACCACCTGTTCTGACAGGAACATTTACAGGGCATTTATTTATTTTGTCCATTAAATAAATAAATAAATAAAGGTCCATCCCATCCTCAGGTATAAATAGCTAATTAAGAAAGGAACATCATCCTACCACTTGGAGAAGCAGCTCCCAGCAGGAGCTCTTATCCCCAGAACTGCCAAGGGGGACCAATGAGGAGCAGCTGCACGGCCACTTCCCAGCTAGCACACCGGGACTGCTGGTGCCATCCTCCACTGCTGGGAGCCAGCAGGGACACCCAAATAGCTCTAGTACTTCAACGTTTGAAGATGGTGTGCAACAAACAATTCCCAGTTGCTACAGAATGCCTCAGTGGGTGAGAGAAGTAAGTGCCTTGACTTAGGGATGAATTTTAGGAGAGGAGAGACAAGGCCCTCAGCTGCGGCACCTTCTGCACCACCATCAAGACAAGCTGGGATGAGGGGGGAACCCACAAAAAACCCCAGCTGAACTGTCCCCTGGCCTTCCCTTCATGATGTCACTGAGCCAGATCAGCATCAGGACAATCTTTACTCTCAGTGAGGAGCATGTGGTCTCTAACCATGTAAGACACAGCTGACACTCAGAGGTACCTGCAAAACAGCATATTTTTCCCCAAGCTGCAGACTGGAAGAAGAAAACAAAATAAGAACTGTAACTGAACAGCCTGACCATAAGCACTATTTCAACAATGGCCCAATTTTATGAGTGACATAAGCCCCAGTATTTGCAAACACGCACAGTTTACAAGTCAACCCTCTTTCTTTATTTCACTCCAGCTCAATGCCTACTTGAATGCATGTATTTATTAATTTTGTGGACAGCTTAAGGTATTGATTCTCACTTCATCACAAAAGAAGGAAGTCTATGAAAGTAGATAGCGGAAGTTTTTTTATCTCAGAATTTTCACAAATTGACAAATATTTGCCTGGAAAATATATTTTTTCTTTAAAAAAGCAATTTTAAAGATTACAATTAATCTTTAAGTCACAATCCTGGGAAATAGAGTTAGTGAAACCAACATCTTCATTCTCCTCTCAAAATTGCAAAAATTATTATTATTATTACCAGAAAAATTATAATATCTGACAAGTCTGAGTAAATGTTAGGCATACTACCAAATTCAATCAGCAACAGAGACCAAAGCTAAGAGCCCAAGGTGTTCAATCCATAATCCACTGCTGGATCCTTTAACAGCAGAACCTGGTGCTGACCTCCAGCAGCCTAAGCTTCACCATCTGGGAGCACAGCTCTGTGAGAGGAGGAATATCACAACACAGACAAAGACTACATGCTCTCCCAGCTGCACCTAGAACTTTAACGTCAGCACTACAAGATGGCCGTGAAGATGAAGGTACAAGAGCAACCAGGGTAACCATACCATATCAAGTAGACGATGAAATTCAAATAGTTCTATTTTTGCTATTAAGCATCTATGGTTTAGAAAGAAAACATTGACTTTTAAAACTGTAGTTTCCTTTAAAATTGAAACAAAAAGAAAACAAAAGAATTTTCACCTGGAACATCATCAGCTATATCAACTGACCTTAATGAAGTTAGTTAAACTGAAAAATTAATCTAGAAATACATGACATATACTGAATATGTGTCACAACATTCTCTGTAAAAGTCACACTCTGTCATGCACTAGTCAGATTTAACTAACACAAAACTTTCCAAGAATGCCAATTAACTCTAGGGAGGTGGCTTCTCCCAGCTTTGCCAACACTTAACTTTTGCCACCTTAGTTAACTGTTACCACCTTAGTCAGCAAACTTTCACTAAAGTTCTAAAATGAAGCACTGCAAGGAATGCAAAGCTACACATCTGAGTCAAATCTATAATAAAAAACAAGTTCATAAAAACACCAGAAGGCCACTGCTCTACATGGCAGTCAATGACACTGGGACATCACTTTGCCTGCAGTACATGACCAGCCCCAGGAACTGAGACAACTGTAAAGATAGTGTACATATAATGGCAAACAGCTCCTCTTTGCAAAGCCCTGCTCCCAGCACAGAGTGAATTTCAGCATGCTAATGAATGTCACCAGCACACTGCGTGTGGCAGCATTGCCCAGCAGACACTCACCATTGGTGCTGGGCTCTCCCGGCTCTGGCCCCGTCTGCAGGCCCAGGGCTGCCTCCCCTGGCACTCTGGGGCTCTCCACATACTTGGGCTTCTTGACCGGACCTGCAATGGCAACAAGCTGAGCATATCTAACTCTTTCCACATGGACCACAAGGTTCCTATGTTCTGTATCTGTTCTCTATCATATAAATAGCAGAGAAAATACTTCTTGCACACACAGCTGCTATCACAAAGATCAGTGAGCTGCTGCACTTCCACTCTCATGAGAAACATGTGCTGCAGGCTTTCCAGAACATTGCGAAGGCTGCTAGAAAACAAACCCAACGTATATGGTGTGGAAGTTGCATACTGCATGTAACCCCAGTAGCTGGTTTCCCGCCTCTTGTCAGTGCTGATGTCCAACTCAGGACTACACCTTGGCTCTCAACTGTGCCTCCTCCTGCTCTGCACTTCCCATGCTAACAGAGCAAAACCCCTTCAGGGAGCACTGCAGAGGGACTGTGGGCCTGACACCAACTGTCCCTTGATAAAGGGGCTTTCTCCTTCCTCAGTTTGGGTCTTCAAAAAGCATCCTTCTCCTTGGTTCAGAGTTCAAGGGCATACCAGAGCTCTCTCACACTTCGTTTATTAAAAACCCACCCTATATTTAGGGTGTGGCACTTCAGCCACATTAGCATCCCATCTTTCCTCCTGGCAGCAGCCTCAGATGCTACATTAAGTCTCTGAAAACTACATTGATTTCTTGCTCTCTTTCCTGAGCACTTTAAAACTCATTACTACTTTTAAAGAAAAGTTGCATCTCTCCTCTGCAGCCTCAGGCTCCCAATGCCACAGAGCTGTGAAAGCGTGGCCAACCCATGGCAGGGTAACACGCATCATTTGCCCAGAACGATTAGGCTGGACTCACCTGCTCTTTCAGATTTCCACCTAGAAATGCAGTACGGGAACATGGTGACAACCTAATTTCTTAGCTAAGAAATAATGGGCAGGAAGTGTCAGTCCTACATGAACACTTATTTCTATCTCTAGTAGAGAGTCTCTAGAGTCAATTTTGCTTTTTACACCAACAGCTCAGCACCAACACCAGAGTGGGCTCTTCCAACACTACAGTCTAACAAAATGAAGGGGCATCAGCCTGGTGAAAGCAGCTAAAAATACATTCCTTTGAAACAAAATCACATTCTTTAATGAGACAATAGTCCACACCTGTCATTTCTAAGCAGAAGTATCATCAAACATATCAAAGTTGGAGAACAAAAAGCACTCATTCTAAAAGAACCAAAAAAACCCATGTAGCAGTTGTAAAATTAGATCAGCACAGAAAGATCTTCAGGATGTATTTTTAATACTCACGTTTTATGTTGCGGAGGAGACCCTTTACTGAATTTTGATCCTCACAAACTGCTGTGGAAGTGACTTACAGTACTTGCAAACCTGATATACAACATTGCAACAAGTAGGAGAATTCATGGTAAGTTTATTTTCATGCACTAATCTAGAACAGGACACATGAATTAATCCTTGGATGAAAAGGACTATTTAAGTGTGAACTGCATTTGCAGAACAGCAGCTCTTTTCCAGAAGTGTAAGATGGCTGAATCAGGTCTGATGGAAGGTTCATCTGGAACAGGGCTTTATCAGCAGCAAATTGCAGAGGAATCTCAGTAAGGGAAAACACACTCCCTGCTATGCTCTCGTGACTGCTGCTGAGTGCCTTATCGTGTCCTGAGCCAGAAGCTACCGCTCGCTCTTTAATAGCTCTAGATGGATTTTTCTTCCAGGAACTAAACCCAGCCTTTCTTTCAACCCTGCAACATTGGCAGCCAAACACAACACAGTAACTGCACCATCTCCTTTTCACAACTGCCTTTCTTCCAGGCGGACAAACACCACTCCAGTCTATTACCGTGACTTCTCTTCAGTGCCATTCCACACCGACAGTCATTCCCGCAGTCTGTTCTAGCTCTGTCCTAAATCCAGTGCAGATTTTTAAAGTTGGTATCACCAGCTCAGCACTCAGGGCCAGTACTACCGGAGTTACACCAGTCTCCTCCCAAGGAGGACAAACTACAGATTTATACAATTCCATTGCAATACTTTTCTAAATTCATCTACTGCTTTGCTAGTAATTCTTAATGCTTTTTTGACTGCAGAAGAGCTGATTTCTCAGAAGTTCGTTGCAAGCTGTGCAGCTCCATCCTTTCCCTCCCATCAGAATGAAGTGGATCTGTACCTCTACTGATCCCAGAGATTGCCCGATGCAGGACTCTGGAGCTGGGACAGCTTAGAGCTCACAGGAGGAACAGCCCCCAGGGCTCCCAAGGGTAGGGCACAGAACAGCCTGAAATGAAAACAGTTCTCTGACCTAGTCTAGTCTCAAGAATCAGGTATGAGGATTAATTTGCTTATTAATTAGAAGTTTTAATTGAAGTTTAACTTCAAAACTTACTAAAGTTCCGTTGTACATTTATGCAAGACTCTCCCAGCAGTCACCTCTGGCATTCACTGATGGAAATTCATTGATTTCAAAGGAAACCTTTCTCTGTTCAAGCATTATTGTATCATTAATGTAAGGAAAGCAGCAAAAATTTTTTTCAAGTGCAGCAGCAGCATCTTTCATTCATATCTTAAACTCCACAATCCATTTTTTTGGAACACCCTTTATAAATCAGCATTTTCATTCTTTCAGTTGAGCCTCCTAAATCAGTCTACAATCAACTGTTACTCCTTTAAGACAATAAATACTGGTTTAGCTGCTCACCTGTAAGATAACCAATTCAAACAATGTTCATTCTAGCTTTGTAGTAGAAGAAACTCAACTAAAAGGAATGAAATTAAAATTTTTTTCTACTATTGTTAGACAACTTCATCCCTACAACCTAACTTCAGAACACCACCTCAGCCTCTTGTGCAGTCCTTTCTTCTTTCACTCACCATATTCTGAAAGATCTTTAACTTGCTGTCATGCTACTGAAATAGAGAGCTTTGAAATCAGGACATTAGTATAATCTTGCTACTACCCCTGCCCCAGATACTAGACAGCTAATTTATATTAAATCATCTTCCATTATCTACAGTTTGGTGAAAGTCAAAGGAATAGCACAATGTTTCTGTCAGCCTCCTATCACCTGGCTACATCTTTGTACAAAATAATGACATATAAATCCCAATGCATTCCCAGCACTGTAGAATCTTAGGAAATCTTTTCACATGGCTGTGGGTCACAGTGGAATGACTTTGCAGTCATTGTGAATATGGCTTTTCAGTCACGACTCAACAACTGTTCAGCATTTTCTGTGCTGACAAAGCCCAGCTTTTGACACTCTGTTCCCAGACCTTATAAACTCAAACCTGTTGAGTGTCTCCACAGGAAACAGGAACATGGACAGTTTCACTTGTCTCTCCTGTCCTGACCCGAGTGAACCCAAGGGATGCTGGTGTGCTGGAATGATTTCTATGCACAGAATGCTGATAAAAGGAGGCTGAAGGAGCCCCATATTTAGCCTGGCTCCCACATCAGTGGGTAGGTACTACTGAGGACACAACTGCTGAAAACTAACAACTTTCTTGTCACTTCCACAGCAATTTATCTATTAATAGGTTTGCGTATGGAGATACAAGTAAAATAAATGAACTGTAAAAGCCACAATCAACACTCACACAGTCACTAACACACACACAAAGGTTTTTGCAGCAGTCCTCTACCCGATATACTAACCATAAATAACCAGGTTTAATCATATTCAGACACTTCCATATAAGTATCTGCAACACCAATTAGAATAATTTTTTGCCACATAAAATTATACACTCTATTTAATAACCAATTACTTTTTTAACCTGGAAACATGCACAGGTCTTGTTCTTGTTGCAAAAGTTTAATATGATTTTACTATGTTATTTTATGCAACATTTATCAATAACGGAGTTAACATGTTATGAAGATTTCAGTTGCTTGTTGTTTCGTCTTACCTGGAGACTTCTTGTTTGCTCTTGCCTGCATCAGATAGGACTGGCGTGGCAGCAGAGGTGAGGACGGCAGTGACATTGAGACTCCTTTGGCCAAGTTTGTTCTGTAGGTGTCCTGGGAGCCTGGCTGCTTGCCAGCTGGGAAATCGGCATTGTGGCCAGATGTTGCTGTAACCTGCGAGGCATTCTCTGGGCAGCAGTCACTTGCTAAAAATAAAATTTTGTCATCTATTAGGTGATGTGCCAAAATAAACAGCCTAGAGTTGCACTGAAATATAAGTAACACAGGAAAACATTTGCAAGCAACAATTGAGCATGACTCGCCCTACTGTGTCACCTCCATGCAGAATCCAGATAACCACTGAGAAAATGTAAATACACAAGTAATCAACATTTTAATGTAATAAAGACAAAAAGAGGGAAGAAAAACCTCACTTTGTCAACAGAGTCAGCACTTTTCAGATTTCCTCCTTAGGGCTAACATCAAGTTCCCCATGAAGGTAAAAGCATTTTTCAAGCTAAAAAGGTGTTTTAGCATCACAGTAAAAGCCTGAAAGTCAGGACTATCTGAAATACTGCTTATTGAACTAGTTATAGGAGGGTTGGATTACCCCTTACATGCAACGAAAAGGTGGATTACTACCAGGTACACTCAGAGATGGGCGGTCTAAGAAAATCTTTAGCCTCTTTATTCCCACTGAAAGTGGAAAAACAAATCTTTCTCTGTTCTTTTGAAAATTAAACTTCTACAACAGCTGAGCTAAACACAAATTTAACATTGGTGATATTATTCTTTATTTTTCAATACAGAATACCTGAGTTTGCTTCAAAAGGTGTTGAAAAACACAGCAGAATGGTAACGCAGCTAAAAATCTAGAAAATACTGGAATTCGGTTAACAGTTTTTTACTAGATATATATCCAGGTTGTAGTTTGTAATTTGTAAGTATTCCAGGTGGATTGCTGAGGGGTGGAGGGGGCAAAAGGGTTGACACATCCACCTGCAATTCTTTCATTTCTATTTTCCCTTTTATAATGGCACAATCTGTGTAATTCATTGCCTTCTTAGTAGACTCTTGAATTTTGAATTAATTTATCCCTCTCTATTTTATATGAAACATTACAACATGGAAGAGAGCTGGATGGAGCTAAACAGCTCTAATCAGTAAGTTTAGAGTATTTGATCACGACAGTAACAGGAGAGATATTTCACAGTCAACATGCAGACCTTAGCAATTTTTTTTCCAGCAGTACTCTTGTTTTTCTTTTTCCTGATGCTGTGGACAGCAGGCTTCTATGACTCAGATTCTGAGTATGACTTAAAAGCCAAAAATCTAAAATGTGTACCACAGAAATTCTTCTTTTCAATCACTTCATTTACTAATTTTACAATTAAATAAAATTTTACAATTTGCACATTACCACTCACACCCCCATCAGACAGAACAGCTCTTTGGAGCAAAGCCCACACCTTGAGAAAACCCAATGGGACTGGCTTCAGGCTAAGGGTATTGTATCCTCAGTGACAGTGAATGGGATTGAACAGTGCTGTGTTCTGCTGAAGTAGGAAAACTCCTGTTATAAGTGTAAAACTGTTACGATACTATAGAATAGCAGAGAGCTATTAGACAAACATCATTCCAAGAAACTGCACCCTGCTCCTCCAGGCCCTTTCTAAAAAGCTGTTAACTCAAGGTAACAGACCAACCCCACACCTGGGAGCTCAGAAACCATGCACACCAGGAATAGCAGGGAGCTACCAGGGCATGCGGTGCACCATAGCCCTTGGAATGCTGCCCCAGCTGTAGGCACAGACCAGCTCTTCCACAGAACTCCCCTGACGGCCCAAAAGCAGCTCCACCCAATGGAAGCCTGGCACAGCCCCTGTCCCCCGCTGCGCCAGCCGACGCTCCCTTCCCTTTAGCACCCAGGGACGGGACACAGGGCCGGCTCCGTGCCAGGCTGCTAGGGCTCCCATGGGGACACTGCGGTGCCCCTGCCTCAGCGAGGGGCCCCGCAGTGCAGAGCTGAACCTGGGCACCTCAGACAGACCCACAGACGCGAGGCCCCTGCACTGCAGCGTCCGTACCCGCACGAGGAACCTCATCTACGACTGCCTCCAGTTCAACTACATGTGGGATAATGAGGGGTAAGCTTTTGACATGCTTACATCATCTTTTCCTAAGTCTCTAAATCTATCCTGTAGATTTTATTTATCATAATCCTGCACTTTCCTTTTGTGTAAATTGGACTGATGACCAATCTCCACATTTCACGCAAATAACAGGAAAATTCCCGTCACATACCTGGATCTACATATGACAAGACAAACCCAAAATTGCCAAGCTTGTGGGATCCATCCGGTAACAGATTATGCCTCCCACATAGCAATTTAACTTTAGGGAAACAGTACTAGAAAAATGAATTAGAAATACCTGTCAAAATACAATTTGTTACAATGCCCAGATACTAGCAGATGCCACGTACTGATAAACACAAAACCCCAAAATTACCTGTTACTAACTTTAAGGTTAGTAATTTAAAATATTTTAGCTATCAGAACAATACTTTAAAATTACATGACATTGCCTGGTGTCTACCAGAGTATAAAACTGGCTGTGTCAGTTCTGGAGTGGAAGGAAGATGACCTCTCACAAGTTTGTTAGTGTCAAACAAACACATAAGGCAAGCAAACAAACACAGGTCCTGTGAAACCCCACTTTAATTTTTCTAAAACCTCCGAGTTGTACATTTTCAATTGCCAAGCAGTCTCTGGACATAACCATCAATCAACGCTGGAGTTCTTACTCAGTGGTCAAAGTAACCACAGAAACAACTTAAAAGCTTTAAAAACCGCACACTAAAAGCTTGGAGAATGAAAATCAAATACCAGTTTAGCTGCATCTAGGGATGCAACTGAATGGCATAATCTGATTAACAAACTACCTTTATTCCCTTAAGACACAAAAAGATACAAGGATGGCTGACCACAGTAACGACTTTGTAGAGCTTAATATTCCAAAAGAGAACTTGTACTTCAAGATTAAACTAATCCATTGAATAGGCAGGATAACTAAAATTGAAACCTTCACATCTGTCTATATCAGTATTAAACATAATAAAATGCATCTAGCTCTTCATTCAATATAAGTTGCTCAGAAACCAGAAGAATGCCAACTACATTACCAAAATACATGTAAACTGAGTTTGACGCAGATGTGAGAATTCAGATCATTTTAACATGAAGGAAGAGGACACAACCTTTACAACAGTGAGAGCTAGAACAATGAATATGCAGCCTCCTTGATCCTGGATATTGAGAGCAGCCGCAGAGCAAACGGTGTTCCATGGGTTCCCTCAATAGGCCCTTCTGGAATAGCCTGTTTTGTTTCCCTCCCTTAACCTTTCTACTAAAGTGAAACAAGATTCTCAACCCACTTAAGAAAATTTTCTGATTTTAAATTGTGCTACAACAGAAGAAATGTTATATTCTGTAGTTCTGCTTAAGATGTTTTAAAAAGAAAAAAAAGTGCTAAGGCTGCAGGATGCTGTGGCTGATCAAGGCTCCTTGTGAGCCCCATGGAGTGAAGGGCACCACCCCATCCAACACTCCAATGTGCTTACACGTTACCACTGACAGTCTTAACAAATGCCACTCTGCTTCACAGCGTGTGTTTCACCCTAACAAATATTAAAAAAAGATGCGACCTTACAGACAAGTTCAGAAGGAAACTACATGTGGGGAAAAGAAAACAGTTGTAAGAACAAGGAAAGCCATCCAAACTGGAAAGCCCCTTGCAGAACAAGGCATCTCCATGCCTAAGCAGTAAGAAACTGTTTAAGGATTACCAAACCCAGTGGGTTTGATATTCTTTCAACAGAACTGACAGGCAAGTGTACACAGAACTCTGTAACATGGCTCAGTGACAGAGTACAAGGTGCTTAATTTTTATTGTAAAACATTGAGCATTGCCCTTGAAGGGTTCTGTGTCTTTCAAAATTGAAATGCTTCCATGTGTGTATGTGCTTGTGCACACACAGCCAGCCCAGCTTCGGGAGAGGGCAATCCAGTGGGCTTGGAGAGCCCCAGTGTCCCAGTCTGCAGTCAGGACAAGGCAATCCAGTCACACCACTGCCAACACTGACCAGGAGCTGCAGAACCACTCCTGCCAAGTGGAGGCATCCATAGCCAGCCTTCTGGGATAGGACACAAGCTGCTGGCGTGGAAAATGCATGTGTGAGGAAAGAGCAACATTTAATTCTGTTGCTTGTGAGACTCTGGGAGGACCAGAAAAAGAGAGAAATGAGAATTGAATGGGAAGAAAATACATCACAGCCTGAGTAAAGGAAGCAGTGAAGTGCACTGAGTGAGAAACAACCCAGGCAAAATTAGAATGAATGGCTTAAATGGCCAGCATTTGCCAACTCTGCTCATACTTGACATTATTTGCTCACTTTCTGGCATTTATTTCTGCACCCTGGACTACTTATCAGTACACAAAATATTGATGTTCTCCTGTAGCTCTTAAAAAACTGAACCAATTCTTAAAGAAAACAATGAAAAATAGAGGTTATTCAGACCACTGAAGTGCATATGTGTTTCAAGGGCAGGATCTTTTTTTGAGGGGGGCTGTTCATATATATGTGAAATACATCACTGGAATTCACTTCTGAAAAGACATTCACCACATCAAATACTCAGTGCTCAGCAAAAAAGCTTAAGCTCTTAAATAACTGAAAAAAGCAGCTGAAAGTGGGCAAAGCAACACATGATAATCAAAACCAGCTCCATATTTTAAGCAGGAAACAATGCTTCTTCTGTTGCAAGATATTTTTAGAGTAACAACAAAAAGTCAAACTGAAACTTAAGAAGTATTCCATTCCAAGTTCAATGTTCCAGACAGTGGATGTGTACTTTATGCACCACAAATGTCCTTTGCTCTTAAAATTCAAAGCCTAATATCACAGAGAGTTTGGACAGAAAAAGCCAATTGAATTTGCATATTTGGATTTTTAAAAAGGCAAACTTATTTTATTTAATGGCTTTTCAGTTTTCCAGAATGATACCTAAAGCCTTGATGCTCTCAACTGGGTTCAGAGTGTATTAGTCAGAAATACTGAGTAATGAGATGTAATGCAAAACATGGGGGTTAAAACCTGCATTTAGCCAACAACGGCCAGCTGAGACTCAAACCTTTCCCGCTACACGCAAGTAATTCTTAAAACATTAAGTTTTAAAATAAAGATTAAATAGTGCATCTGAGTCTTACAAAAAGATTAGGCTTTTCTGCACAGCAACTTCACTTTTCTTTGAGAGTAGCAATTTAGTTGCCACTAGCAATAAAAACAACAAATAAACAATAAAAAACCCCAAACCAAAAAACCAAAACAAAACAAACACTCAAAACCCAGTGACAGAATTTCAGCACACTGCCATTTATCATTCCAAGTGCTGCACATTAGGCTTGTAAGCTTGTAACAGGGGCCTTGACTGAAAGGAAAAGGAGAAAGTAAAACAGGGATGATGGAACCTCACACAAGCGATTGCAGCTCATGCCTTTGAAAGACATTTTACTTATGAAAAAGAATACTACGTATAATTTCTTAATTGTATCTGATGATGTCAATAAGAGTGGAAATTCTGAATTCACAGATTTCATCCAACTTGTTCAGTATACAATATTCCTAAATGGTAAGGCAGACAAACAAAACTAATGATACACCAATCTACAATGGAACATAATGCAGAAATAAAGCCTCCATTCTATACAGACACACTCATATTTAGGTCAAAGATACTTACATGAAGATACCTAAATACAGAAGGAAACTAATGCAAATGCAAATTAAGTCTCAAAGAGTATTGTAAAAATTTAAGTCTGATCTAGCAGATCTGAATCAAACAAGACACAAGAAAGATTTATTAACATGGACCCTTTTTGCAGACCAAATTAAAAAAACCTAAATATGCAGGCAATCACTGAAAGTCTGATGCATGCAAATCTATCAGAACTTCAATAACTTTTATTTCAGAAATCAAAACCACCCATCTTGTTTCTCCAGATTCTCTGCCTCTAAAGCACTATGTTGCTACATTCTAAACATTTTACTTTTGTTGACATAATAATCTGTCCCTTGTGATTTGACCACTACTATTAATACCTAACAAGCCTTGATGCTGAAAACCTAAAGTCCCAACTACTTACCACACTGAATTTCTACTGACATCAATGAAGTTTTCAGGCATACCATGTACTACATTTGATGTTCAACTTCAGATGGGATTTAGTGCAGGAAGAACACTGCAAACTAAGCACAATACTGCCATTATTCATGTTCCTTCAGGCCTGATATTGGGTCAACAGAACAACAATGCTCATGCTACTACAAAGCCATCTGAAATAACTGAGTATGCTCTGTAGAAACTTAATATACAGAATTTTCTTTTTAAATTAAAATACATTACATGTATTTTATATGGAACGAGCTTTTGCTTCGTAAGTGAAAAAAAAAAAGGCAGATTCTCAAATGCAGGCAAATTGCTGACTTTGGGACAGTTAAAGAAAACAAATGTAATTATATACTGGAAAGCAGCTGGCAGTACAGAAACCCAACAGGAAATACTAATACAAATTTACCTCTAAAGCATATTTAAGTATTTAGGAATGAGTAGTTCTGTAGGATTTCTAAACCAATCATAATTAAGAAGTATTTTTTCTTTATATTCTGAAGATTATTATGTACATTCTTTATACTATCACCTCATCACAGGCACAGACAGGACTTACAGGCAACCTGGTAGAACTTGAACAACAATCTTCTGGCTCTGATTGCTTGAACTGTGTCACTAACATACAAAATTTCTATGCTATATTAAAATACAAACAGCCAGCTCCTTTCAGCTGAGGCTAGAGGCAGAAGATCTCCTTGTGGTTACAGAGGTCAAGTTAAAAACCTCAAGGAAATAAACCAGACAACAAGTAAACCTCAACTATGAAAACACAGGAGAGAGAGTAGAAACGCAAAATTCTATGGTGGGTAGAAAGAAACACAGGGCAGAAATAGACAAAGAGCTGAGATTACCTTAAATCTAGAAAATAAAGTCCACTAACAAAGCAAAGCAAAAGGCAAAGAGCAAGGAAAGACCCAGCAGAGGTCACAAGGTGAGACAGCTCTGCCATGTCCCACTGGAGAGACAACTCCCTGGGAATCTCTAGAGGACTTGGAGACTTTGGAAGAGTTTAAAGAGATAATATTTGTTTGATGACAATAAACTGACAAAGAGGAGAAAGTACCACTTTTCACTTTGTTTCTGAGACTGACTAAAAACACTGAGAAATAATGGGAAACTCTGAGAGTAACTGCTGTACATTTCCAGCTCAATGTATGTGAGACACGTAAACCCACCAATTATTTTCTGGGACACAAAAATTAATCTTCCTGTTTACCCTCTTCCTGCTTGGTTTCAAACATTCCCCAAACAGTTTTCTGATACTTTAATGTTACAGGTGCAGACTGGGGGTTTTTCCCCCTCAGATTCTGTTATTTACCCAGTATGTACATCATTAATGCAAGGAAGGACAAGAGAAAAGAAAAATCAACTTACAGATAGTTATCTCTGTTGTATGGAAATAGCTATGTCTGAAGGGCTGTAAAGACAGGTTTCTTCATGCTGCAGAAAACCAGAAAAAATCTGGATGCAGAAAAAGTTGTATGTCTGGGTAAAAAAACTGGTTTGAAATCTTCTTCATTTGGCACATCTGTCTACCTAAGTAGGATACCAAACACCTTGTCTTCAAATCCACATTTAGAAATAACTTCTGGAAGTTTTGCTTTCAAAAGCTGTTCTACACATAACTTGCTGCCAACACAGCTCTTTTCACCTGTGTTCACATATGTTTGCACAAATCAATAATTATGTATGTGCATGTTTAAACACACTAATTCTGCTTCATTTAGATTTTACCTAATTGACAACAGCCACCTACCTATCTATCAACACCTCCCAGCCACATCTTAATGAACCCATTGTAACAAAATGATTGTAGAAGAATTTCTACTGAAGCAACTGCAGGGTCTGAGCCCAACTATGTATCTCTAATTACTGCTTTTGGTGCTGCCTGAGGCATCCTTTCTCCAAAAGTGACATTCCCACGTGCCTTCCACCGATCAAGGCAGAAATTATTTCTACAAAGACATCCTACCACCCTTCAGCAGAGCACTTCAGTCTCTCTCTCAAAGCATCAATAGAAGTTCTTGCGGCCTTCTTTTTTCAAGATAACCCTGAATTAAAAAATCTATTAAAAACTGCAATCAACATTCCAGCAGCTAGATTTCAAAAATGTTATGCACAGCTTTAGCTCTTAAGCCCTTATGTCAGGGCAAATGAGAAACTCTAACATTAAAATCCACACAAGCCACTGCTAAAAAAAGTACTGATTTATTTTTGTCCTTTAACCCTTTTACACTTTTTAATATTACAGCCGTGCCTGCCTTCAACCCAGAAAAAACCACCCCCATTCCTACCTGCACTAGTTCCACAAGCCTACCAGCTGTAAAACCCATAAGATAGAGCTAACACGCAAACAGGAAGTTCTATTCAGTCAAACAGGAATCATCCCACTCAGATCTAAATTACACAGACTTCCAGGCATTCCTTTCATGCAACCCATGAGACAACTGGGGTTACTTCAGTTTAAGAATAAGCTGTTGCAGTTTAGCCTAAACCCCTTCCAATTTGACTCTAAATGGTCACATGTGGTCAAGTCGCAGCTGCAACTCGTCACCCTGGTGTCCCTCCTATGCCAGCTGGGCTGCCCACTATGACCCACAGAGCTTTTACTACCTTCTAGCTCCTCAGCATCACTCCTAAAACCTGAATATACTGAAAAAAGACCATGGCAGTCTTCCCAGCTGTGTTCAGGGTGGCCCTACTGAGATGTGCTGTCTCCTTCCTCCCATATTTGGAAGCTCTGAAAAATCTGAAAACCTTTTCAAAACTTCATAAGCAAAAAATCATGCCCATGTACCTACAGAGCTGAGAGAAGCATCTAAATTTACTACTGCATTCCCCTCTCCAACATCAGTTTGAAGAATGGCCTTGCCCACAGTAACTGTCTTATCTCTCTAGTCAGCTCCCATTGCTGGGGTGCATTTTTACTCTCTTCAGAGAGCAGGAAATTTTAAGCTGTTGTTGCTATTCCATATTCAAAGGGCCATGAAGAGAGAAAACTCTACAATCAAAAAGACCCTTCAGTTTCTCCCTGTTGTCAGTTTAAAGACCAGGGAGATGAGCAAGCAAAAATGAGCTCTACAAAGGCCAATGTGCTTTGCCTTGCTTCACATCTTTAATAAATTGGAGAAATGTCTTACAGCTGAAAGAATTGGAAGGTCCTTTGGAACAACAGAGAAAGCTAATAAACTTGACATAACTTTGCAGGAAGTCCTGGTGTAACACAGAACAGAACAAAATGCACACATCTCTTTTCAAACTTTTCACATAATCTTCAAATACAAAATAAGCCAAAATGTTTGAAATCCAACATATATATTATTTCCTTTTTTTAAAAAAAGCTGCTCCTAAATTCCTCCTTACTCTAGCTCTTACCAATTCTTCCCAATACTTGATTTCCATAACATCTACTTAATACACAAAACTCTAGAGCTCTGCTGAAAAAACAACAAAAAACCCCAAACAAATAAACAAGCCCATCAAACCAAAAATTCAACCAATAAACTTCCTCCATTTTAACTCTTTCCTTGCTGCTAAGAAATACAGCAGCACTGTATTTGCAAAAACAGCAAAAAGTCTTATTTTGTACACATTAATACAGACAGATGTCATGAGATCCTAAAGTAAAAAACCATACTTTCTGACCTAGACGAAAAAGGCTTTTCCAAGCTTCAGATTTTAATCAAAGCCTGGTCAGAGCTCCATTCTGAACAGCTTGATTTTCCTTTTGAGCTGAAACCAACTTCCATCTAGTATTTTAAGGAAAAATGTACCAGTGAAAGCCTCACCACAGGAATCCTTAGCCCACTCTGTTTAAACAACCCCATCTGGTAACTTCAAGTCAGCAGCACACACAAAATTAATAAGATGCCTTTTTGTCTTGCTCTGTGATCATCTCTTTGCATCTCTGATCTAGTGTCAATGTTTTTTCTAGTCAGCATAGCTCCCACCATTCCGTCATTTAGAAAGGAACTGTTGCACAGCACAAACTTCACAAGACCACAAAAATTTCCTGAAGAACAACACATTGCCTCCCAGATGAACTCAGAACTGCTTTTTGCAAAAGAACAGTGAAAATACCCTCCCCTTGTAGGACTCAGTGTAACTGTATGGTTTTAAAAGCTGCAGTGCAAGACATGTATAGAACTTGCTTTCCAAGAAAATAGGACCGTGTTGTTTTAAAGGTTCCAATAAACATGTATGTGGCAGCTTTATTAAGCTCTGTTCTTTATACATTTAAGAAATATTTGTATTTATTTGTATTTTACTCAGAGAATAAGTAGTTCATGTTGCCAAAGAGCATAAATTTACTCATGGATAATTCAGGATCAAACTCATCAGAAATGTTAGTCTACATTAATAGTCTGAAGTTAAAAATATAAATCTGAAAAACAGGTAACTTTCACTCAGATCCATGAGCTTTCCAGCCACTGCAGCGAAGACTTCAGCATGCCTGGCATAGAGCAGGCAGGTTCATACCAGTCACCAACACCTGCACATCTACAGCTACTGCTCCTCCTCAACGAGCATTGCTGGGCCTTCTCTGCCCTTGAAAATGTCAATGAGAGCTCTTAGTAACCCTTCTTCCTGGAAGGCAATGCAAGTAAGTAGTGGCCTACTAAATTTATGGTTAATGGTAAAGTAAGTTTTATTTTAAGTAAGATTTGTTGATAATGATTACTTCTACCTTCAAAAAATCTCTTTAGTTACAGTAAAAACTAGAACAGAACAGAAACCTGATAACCAGCTTAATAGCTTTTGACTAATTCAATAATTTTCTTCCAAAAGACATACATAATAAAAATTCTATTGCCCATAATACATAACCAGTGTTGAGTTATTCTATAACATAACAAAAAGCAGTTTAAAGCGCATTTCTGTAGTTGAGGGCTTGGCAGGCCTGGCCCCAGGTCATGTAGGAGCTGGCAGCACAGCACACCCAGCCTGCTCTCAGTATTTCTAGGGCAGCAACCAGGACCAAGCGCTGTCCACCCGTCCTGCCCGGTGGAGATGCAGGAATAAGTGCACTGGAGCCACCTTCCAGGCAGGCCCAGACCTGCAGCTCCTGCTCCCCAGGCAGCAGCTGGGGAGGTGGGCAGGGAGCTGCCCCCAGGATGGTCACTGCTGCACCACAGGATGGACAGTCCTGGGTTTGCAGTGCCCAACTCATCCGGGGTATAAAACATCACATTAGTATTCATACCTGGGTCTTTCTTGGTCCCTTTGCCACCCTCGCGGCTCTTTTTTAGAACGGCCTTTAACATTTTAAAGGTTGCTCCTAGAGAATAACGGAGAGAAACAAAAATAAATGCATTGTCCATTCATACAAGTCGAAACAAAACACAGACAGGATCAATACAAATAAAACAGTGAGGTAATTAGGAGGAACTTTTTGGTAGGCACATTTATTTCTTACAGTGCCACTTGCTTAAGCAAAGTAGTGATGCACAAGGAATGTTTTAATACTTGCACTAAGCAACTAAGAGTTTGCTGTCTTCTGGTAAAAAGAAAAATAATGTAGCATTCTCCACAATCCACATCCAATTGCAGTTACAGAGCTAAACCTGAGTAAGTTGCTGTAAGGCACTCCAGCAAAAATAAGCTAAAATCAAGCTCTAACTCCTGACTGGAGTTCAGCAGTCCAACAGCAATGGGAGCAGCCTGGTGTCAGTTAGGAATGCCAACTGCAAGACTGTACAACGGGGATAACAGCAGGACATGGTACCACCCCCTGTTCTGTCCCCACACACAGCACGCAGGGGAACAGAGGAACAAACTCCTCCATCCCCGTGATGCTTTCTGCCTGCCACATGGCACACTTAACTATCAACCCCAAGTGAGCACCAGCTGCAGATTTCAGAGCAGCATGGAGTATAAGAAAAATATATTTGGGCTGATAAACCTGAAAGAGAGTTAAATTGTTTCACATAAGTAACTTCAGTTACAGAGCAAGGAAAACAGAATGAAAGGAATTATGAAGAGCACTTCTTTCTCAAAAAGTTTTCTGGGAGCATCTGTGAATCGCAATTTCATTTGTTTTCTCTATTGAAAAATTCAAAAGGTATCTCATTTTACAAAACTTGCAGTACAGAATATGCAACAAGAAAGGAGGAAAAAAGTAATTTGACTGTGCTGTCTTATGTAACAGACTGCCATGAAATCCACATGAAATCAACAGGAAAAGCAAAAGTCTTCCATCCAAAAACTATGACTTCCTCAGAAAGTTCTCTTCATTTGAAGAAATAAAGCAGAGAAAGAGAAATCAGTACAAGAGAATTCTTCAGCTCCTATGAAAAACCTGAAGCACATACAACTAACAGTAACCAGAAGACTGAAAGGTTTCCAGAGCCTGGATCATACTCCACACAGCTCTCTGACAGCCCGGCACAGCAAAGGCTGGTCCCCAGGCAGGCAGCTGTGCTGAGGGGTGGCACTCCCTGGTGCCACACATGGGAACAGGGCAGCACACGCTGCAGCCCTGCCCGCACACACAGCACAGACACCGCTGCCCCTGCGCGCTGCCAGGCAAACAGCTTCTGCAACACTTTCAGCTGCTTCCCAAAGGACGGAAAATAATCAGCCCTCTCCAATTTCAGCATCAAGAAAATTGAAAAAGCTCACAAACATACCCCCCAAACTGGATCATCTAACCTAAAAATGAAATACACTAAAAGGAAAGAGTTTATGATTACTTATTGGATACAAAGCAAAATAAATTTATCAAAATAAGCATACAAAAACCATCTGCCATGTTAGAAAGCCTGCATTATGCAATGGTAAGACCTGAAGCTGTTAATGAATTTCAGAATCTAAGAAAGGTATTTTACATATATGGCTAGAACAGAGTGGCAGGGGGAGGAAAAAAAGGAAGACCTGAAAAGTCACATATTATATTTAACTCTCTTATTTTGTAAATGTGACAAGTTTGAATTTCCTATTAACCAGAACAGTCTTGATATAGAACTGAAACCCTACAGTATGCCATTCCTATTCTTAGAATATAGATAAGGGTTAATGAGAGATCAAATAAAAGGAATTAAGGACAATTCCATCCTAGATTTTCTCTTCTTGGAATTGAGGCCAATTTCCCTACTGTGCAAAGAGTTCTTCAAGGATGTATTCCAACACAGAACAGAACTGGCATGCAAGATGGTTGCTTATTCATACCACATTCAGATTAAATATAAAAAGTGCCTACTACCTGGAAATAAAGTCCACTTCCTTCCTTTTCCCCTGAAATGAAATGCAAAAATGAAAGATAAGCACTTCCAAAGCAAATCACCTTTTGCTATGTGAGTTATGTACATGGAGAGAGCTAACCCTAAGGGCTGCAATAACAAAGCAATAGCACTGAAAGGCTATTGCTGAAAAGTAATAGCAAAAAGCTGAAAGGTACAAAAAATAAACCGTCTTCTGAAGTAATGCTAAAACCACCACCTTTGGTTCAGTATAGCATCATTTGCATTCCAGAGCGTGCACGTGAACGCTGAATGAATGAACCAAATACTACAGCTTAGAAATACTACAGACAGTGTTACTTAAAAATTAAAAAAACAAACCCAAAATTCATACCAAAGTTATCTGCACCTACTGTGATGCTTATGGACATATATCCAAAAGCATTTCAGCTTCAGGTAATGTATTTCTTCATACCCATCATTCACACCCCAGGAATACCAATTAAAGTGAACAGCAGTAGTGTGCATTTATAATTTCTCATCCCTTGAAACAGGCATAAGATGTTAGATCTTGTTTTGTTTTAAAGATAACTGTATTAATAGGGTATTTTCCAGTAATGCTGGTACATTGTCTTTCTAAGCACACTGCACTTTCCCTCTCCTCACAGCTAACCTTAAGTAGAATCACTCCCGGACTCAGACTTCAGGAACCCTTTCAGCTATTGCAATTACTTCACTTAGGTAAACAACTCCAGTTTACATTTTCTTAATCCCAATTTTTAAATTCTGCCATGAAACCACTTTGTTGTTTGATCTTTGTTATTTTTTTTTAAGATTTAAAAACTATCATTTCCATTTTAAAATGGGTATTAGATGTGGACTTGCTATCCCAGAGTGCTAATAACAATGTCCCAACAGAACTCTTCTGCTTGTTGAACTGAAGACCCTGTTAGCTGCTGACAAAGGTGGATTCCCAGCTCACACCAAAAGCATTTTCTAATGGATGCTGTCTTCCCACCAGTTCAATGGTTTGTCTTAAGATGCAGAAGACATTCCATTCAACTGCTTCCTGCTCAGAGCATCAAGGCAAAGGGCAGAAAGTCCCTTGATTCAAGAATTTATAATGATCAGCTTCTTTGTGAACAACTACAAAACATTGTCAGCTTTATAAACACAAATCTTAGGCCATGGAAAGAGTCAGGGGAATAGGCATATGCAACAGTTAATTTCTCAACCTTTACAAGTTAAAGTACTTCATTACCTGAGGAATCCCCTCTGAAAAGCAGAGATGGAAAAATCTCTCCACATTTTCACTCAGCCTGCAAGCCTCTCCTTAAAACTTGACAAAGTCCTTGCATGGGAATGTTTCCCATGTAAAGCTACTACTGAAGACACCAACATCAGGAACGAAATGATTCACAGCTCTTGTTCCACCTCCCTCACCTTTTGGAGAGGGCTATTTTCAAAGACCTACCCACAGGAGTTCATCACTACTGCAGAGGTCAAATAAAGTAATCCCACATAGCAGGTAAGCACCTGAGGTAATGCCCATGAACTCCTGACATTTACACACATTACTACCCACAGCTGTGTTCAAGCTTCCATATTTAGATCCTGAAAACCAGTTAACATTTATTTGCAAAGAAATGAAGGGTAGAACATCTTAGTCTACTGTCTGCAGAGAAGTACTTAAGGATTTGCCACCTTTTGATGTGGGCTTTATTAAACACATACTTCAAATAATCTGTGTTTTTTAAAGTGTATTTTGCATTTTTGAATCCAAAGATTCAAACATCTGAATCCCAAAATCTAAGTTTCGAAAGAATACTTCATTTAGTCAGAACTGCTTTCACTGCCTTCAAACACTTTCAGAGTGTCATTCTATGTGTCACACAGAAAAGTTCCAACATTTTCCTTTTCTGGCAACTTCAAAATCCTTTAGCTGAACTGTAGATTTCAAACAACAGGAAAATACAGCAAAAAACAATACTTGAAGGAGCAAGGTATTACTGATATAACAAATCAAGACAGTAAGTAAAGAAATCCTTCAAAATTACTACATTTTGGGCCCTCAGTATCTAGCATTTTGTAATAAACAGAGGGCATATCCCCAGATATGAGACTACTAATTCATGAATGAACAGACATTTGAAGAGAATAGTGTTTCTACTTTTTTTTTAAGATACAAGTTCCAGTGACATATATATGATTCAAATGAATGAAAACAAGAAAGCATACACTGGAAAGGTCTGTCCCTGACCCTTTGTCCCTACAGCCAAGTAGGAAGTGGCATACACAATGTTTCCAATATGCTATATTTAGCCAGACTCATTAAAGTTAAATAGTTATTATTGAAATATGTTTATACAATACCCTAAAGAATTATGGTCTTTACCTTTTGTAGGTGTTTCTCATGCAAAAAGATCAATACAGGTACAAAAGAGATACAATATAGACACAAAACTGACGAGCTGTAGTGGATTTGTGTCATTTGCTCTTCACTCAATCATCTAATTATTATTAAACTTACCTATGAGATACTCCACATGTTCTCCTCTCATCCAACCCAGTGAAAGCTATGCAGCAGTTTAAAAGGAAACTGCAAAAGAACAGCAAGGTTTCCAGTTTGCTGTTCACTTCTGAAGTGGAATTTTGCCCTAAAGCACTATTAAAATACAGTAAGAGGTGAAAGATGAGGAAGTGCAAGAAAAACCTCATTATCATGTTAGCTGTTAGAATGTGCTTTTGCAGTAGCTTTTTTCCCATCAATCTGGATCTAGATTTCATTTCCCAGATGCCACAGATGTAACTATTCTGCCCTGCAATCACCCAGTTTTCTGCTGGGTTACTCTTTTACCAAATTGCTGATTATTTTGGCCAGTGTCCCTGAGGGCTGCCAACACAGGGGAAAAGCTGGTCGCTTCACTTGACTGCTGTCCAAAAATCCTAGGCAGGTGCCAGACACTGCAAAAATGATTCTTTATCACCATTTCAGAGATTACTGCTCCCCAGCTACTTATTACTACCCTGAAGCACTGAGGAAACTGATCTTCAGTGAAGCAGATGGAGAGCACTTACAAGCCAGAACTGCTCACTTCGAAGGTCCTACACACCTGTTTGAACCAACCCGAAGGATTCAGCAATCATGCAGACGGAGAATCACAAGTGGAATCACCTGTCTGGCTACAACAGAGAAAAAGAGCAGCAGCTGTCAACACAATCTGAAAATCTTACCTGTTCACAGCTTTTTCTTGTATGAAAAATATCTGACCACAGCAGAGGTGTTTTAGTCTTTTTGTTCCCATTCTGCTGAGAATCTCCAGAGAAAATGCCAAGACTACAGCCATCCACCCTTTCTTACAGTCTTCCCTCTCCTCAGTTATAACTTACAAAACAAAATGAAAACAAACTAATCGCAACAAAATCCTAAACCAGGTCAGTATTATGTCCAGAACAAAGGGGAGGTGACTTTTTTCATCACCACAGCTATTCCGCTGGTTTTCAATGACTCTAGTATGGCTGAGATTTTTTTTAAAGAAACATCTCACTAACACAAACAGCTGTATTTCCTGAATGATAATGTAAGATGGTGCTGATGAAACTCAAAGCTTATTTCTATTTTAGCTCATTATCCTATCTAGTTCCAAATCTCCTATATTCTTCATCCTTCTTATCATGTATTTTCAGGATTTTATTCTCTGCTTTTTCATGGAATTTTCCTCCTGTTTTACTAATAGTTTTCTCCTAACAGTACAGATGTCTATTTAAACACAGACCAGAACATGCACCTGTATTTCGTATCAATCTTTTCTCCCCCTGTCAGCTACCCTTAGAAATTCTGGGACAGTATGTTTTCCATAAAACCTAATCATAAAACACCTGATCTTGAAATGACAAGGAATCACAGCCACTCACTTTTCCTAGAAATCAAATGCAGAGCTCCATGCAAAATCTGCACACAAATGACACGTTACTTATTCCCTGCTTCACAGGCTGAGATGAACATATTTATTACTAAGTAAACACTTTTGAAGGTTTAAATGCGGCTTTTAAAATATACCACTCTGGTGTCAAATTGATGTTGATGTTTTCTTCCTTAGGATAACTATCCTAAGGAAGAAAGGTTACTAGAGGTAGAGTGGGATGTGTGCAAGAACAGTTTGAGATATCTAAAATGACAGAAAGAAAACAGCACAACTCATTAGGACTTCTTTGATTAAGGCAGAGTCAAGAATGGCTGAGGTTGGAAAGGACCTCTGGAGGTCACCTGGTCCAGCCCCCTGGTCAGGGCAAGTCACACAAGAAAATCTTGGAAACCTGTATCAAAAATACAAAGGAAAATTATGTCTTTCAGAGAAAGTAACTGTCTAAATGGATCCCTGTGCTTGTTTTGGATAAGACAGTTAATATAACGTGACAGTACCTCCTGCAACCTCCTCCTCCTCCTCCAAAAAATAAAAATCAAACCAAAACCAACCAACCAAACACGAAAAAACCAAACCAAACCAAAAAAACCCCACAAGTGTTAAGTGACCCTAAAACGTGGGAATGAGCAAGAACACAAGGAACACAGAGCTCAAAATACTGGACTGTCCAGGACAAATTAGCACAATTGCAGAATTACACACACACAAAAGAAGGGTATATATCTTTGTGAACAAAATAAATTAGCAAATTTTGGAATTAAACATTAACATTTTGAGGAAGCCTACAGAACAGACATTTAAGTCACATAATCCAGAAAGTACACTGGATATCTATATATGCTGCCTCTTCAACCTCAGAGTATCTCAGAGCATATGCCAGCTCACAGCAGCCTGCAGGAAGGGGAACATTCTTATTTCCATTTCACCTAGGAGGAGTAAAGCCCAGTTTTCTCAAGGTCATTCCAGTGGAGCCTTTACAAGATGGCCAGTGAGGTCAGCCCTGTGCCAGCTGCAATTCATCTCCTCTGTGCTTACAGAGGAGATGACATAGGAAAAAAGAAGGATCTCACAGCAGGTACAGAAGGAAGGAAAGCCACTCCCCTGAATCACAACAAACTGTTAGATTAGCTTGGTTATTTCCTGAAATCTGACTCATCAGAATGAGGCAAAACAAAAATACTACTCTCCCTGCTTTCCACCTCAGATCCTGGGATGCTGCCTTTTTCTGTCTCTTGTGAAATGTAAATCTTCCATTTTTAATTACCTGCTTGTGTTATTTTATGGGCCAGACTCAGGCACTCTTCTATAATGTAAACTACAAGGAAACACTCTAACATCCATGTTCTCCCAATTCCTTTTCCCTTGAAGCACTTTGCATTCTATTGTACAATGCAGTTGCATTGAGAGACCTTGTTACAGCATTAATATCAGCTGTCTGCATGGTCCTGACAGGCGACACCTGCACCAATGGGATCACACACAGGGCCTGCCTGAGCTCCAGACTGGCATGTGTGGGCTCTCTTTGCACACACAGACCCCAAACCAGGCAGATCATTCACATGAACTAGACACACACCTTAGGTATAGCTCCTTGTCAGCCACTGCAGAGCTCAAATTAAGGACGAGAACATGGAATACACAGAACACCCCAGAGTTCACTCAAGAGAAATTAAAGGCTTGTCTATACAAGGGGGAAGGTGCTTCACATTCACACCCTCCTCCATCCTGCAATAACTCCCTAGTGTAGACAAGATCCTACATGCTCTTACCAAAAATATGAAATACCTGGCAAGCCCATATTTATTAAAATATATACAGTTGTCCTGTTGTTTTCAGTAATTAAACAGCCAAGCATCATTAAAGCTTCTAATTCAGATGCCAGAAAGGATTCTTTCCACAGGCAAGTGTCCAAAATAAATAAATTTAAACCCTCACAACCAGAATTTGACTACTAGTGGAATTCAAACTTTTATACTTAAAAAAAAAGTAATTATTCATTAAAATCTTAAGTCTGTATAAATCTTTACAAGTTTGCCTACACAGTATATACTGCCTCCCCTTAACCTGCTCCTGAGATGCTTACAAGCCCAATTTACATCACATGAGTCAAGTTCACTGATATAGGAGAGATACAACACCAAAAAGAACTCACTCAGCACAAAATCCTGCCAACAGAAGAAAAACAAAGAAAAGAAAAGAAACAAAATTCAGTTTTTCTCTGGGGAAGGTAGAGAATTGAAGAAATGAGGCTCAAGCAAGGCTCACTAGGAAAAGAAGAACCTGTTTTTCCTATTAGCAGAGATGAGGCAAAACAGGTAGAAAATAAACTTGTTCCTACCAGATTGAGGGACAGAGAGAGATTCCTCAGATACCAGTGAGGCAGATGCCCATGATGCACAAGAGGAGCTTTCTGGAGAAGCCCAGATCCCCAGTGAGACCCAAGGCAGTTCTCGGTGGCACACTGCACACAGGGTGCAAGAGCCTTGGGGGAACCTTCTGCAAAGGCATGGGGGAGCAAAAAGAGAAAAAAGTCCTCTCTGACAAACTATCCAGCATATTCCTCTGGTGCACACTTTTACAAAGCTTTGAACGCCAGCAGAACAAAATAATTTAATCTCACTTTCATTCTCCTTTCCTTATTGTCTTTTAAGGACAAAGTGCAGCATTTCTGGTCAGGGAAAAAACCCCAATATTAATAAGGTCTTTTTTTCCCTCAGACTTTCAAACTATGCCCAGTACCTCAATGTGAGTGTAAAACACTTCATAAACTTTTCTCATCAATCACTGGGTGACTTATTGCAAACCCACAGAAAATATCTGGTGACATACCACAGAGGCACAAAGAATGGCTTAGACGGAGAATAAATAAACAAAAACATACACACCAGCTCTGTATTCCTAGAGTTTGAATATACCAGTGAATTCTAAAACTGCACAATAGATTAGTACATGATGCTAGGAAGCACAATGCTCCTATACTCCATGCTACCTTTGCCAAATATAATCTGAGGGTAAAGCAAAGTTTTCCCCTTCTGCCTTGTCACATTGTCTCCTAACTTTTCAAAGTGATTCTTGAATGAACACAAACATTCTGTATCAGTAGTTGGGAAGTGCTGAAAATGTTACTTTACCATGTCTACATTTTGTGGCAGTAATACTTCTCTTCAAACTTTCAACTGCTGGCAAATTTTGTAGAAAAATCCAGGAGCTCAGTCCTTACTAATAAAAAAAAAATCCCTTTGCGACCTCAATGGTATTTAGCCCAGTGTAAAACAGACCTTGAAGCATATTAACTAAATAATCAACTGAACTCAAAGGCATTTCTGGTATAAAACACAAAACCAGTCTCCCCCTAAAACTCACACTAAGGATATTTTGTGTTTTGTCATTCTTGTTCAGAAGCAACAACAACAAAAAAACAAAACAGCAACCAAAAACCCCACACAACACAGAAAAATAAAAGAACAAACCCACACAACACAGAAAAAGAAGCAAACCCAACCCAAACACTGAAGTCTCTACCAACTTCCACCTCATTTAAATTTCAAAAAGCAAAGTCATATTGTGCTTCTATTTACTCTTACTTGGATATTGTTCAAATACGTAATTTTTAAAGTATGGTCAAAAATATAGATCCTAAGGAAGGGACATCTGCTAAGACAGAAATGGATTAGTTTAATTGTAAATGACTGAAAAGAGAAAAGCACAATCTTTAGACTACACAAATTCTAGTATTTTTCTATATAAAACAAAGCTGAAGGAGATAAAATCTGAACTGTCTTTTCAGCAATTAAACACCTCTGCTTGTTTTAAGAGTGATAGTTTCGGATTTAACTTAAAACTACCAGCTTTGGACAAGTTAAGACATATTTAATACTTAATGCAACAAAGTTCCACCAGCAACATTTAAAAGATGTAAAACCATTGTGACCTACCCAAAGGTCCCCAGGCCTGACTCCATCATGGAGCTGCAGAGTTCACATTTACACACAAACACACACATCAAAAACCTCCTGTCAGGGCGTTTCCTGTGCACTAACAAGTTCCAGCTTCTCTCCTGCTGGAGCTAAATTTAACCAAGACTAAAACTGAGCCTTAAAAAAAAAAAAAAGGAAGCCAAAAACCCCTAACAAGAAACCAAAAAAACCCACTAACAAACAGAAACAGAGAAAACCAGAACCTCCACCATATCCACAACTTCAGTGTACTGCAGCAAACATTTTACACAACCCTTTGGTCTTAAAGCAGTTAATTATCAAATATATGAAATATGCAGCAAACAAACAACAGCCCCTCACGCTCTCATCCTACACACTTTTGAAACTGCACTTTAAGGGCTCCAAGGCACAGGTGACACGAGCTCCCACTGTTCAGTAGGTGTATGTGACAGCTAGTGACCTCCACGGGGCAGGCAGAGACTCCACCACGGCCAAGGGTGCCTGCCCATCACAATGAGGGCATTCACCACAGCCTGCATCAAGCCAAAAAGGTTCCTTACAAAGTCTTCAGGCCTTGCTGCAAACATGCTAATTCTTGAATATCTAAATTACAGATTTGTCTGAGCTAGATAGGGACACATGCAGGTAGAAGGGTAAGAAACAACTCAGAGACAAGGTGCTTCAGCACTGAGGTTCCTGCCAGCAGCCACGCACTCCCATGGCCACACTCCATCACTGCCCCACATCCTGCATGCCTATGGCTTGTCCTGAGCCAGCGTCCCTCAGGAACACCCCTGGGCCCTACACAGCTGCAACCCTCTGTGCCAGGCAGGATGCGTGCCAATGTCACCTGGCACGCTCCCTACATGGGGTCATTCTGACAGCTGGGCCACCAGGCATTTTTCTTAAAAATAAAGAGGTGATAAATTCCATCAACATTTGGATCACTAATCAAGGGGAAATTCTGCTGCAGAGCAAAGTGAGACTGCAAATAATTCTACTGTAGGCTGTGGAGGATTTTTTCTCTTTTAACACCACCCTGTATTATAGAAATCTAATACATAGAGGAAATCTGTATTTCAGACAATTCACAAGTTCTAACTTTAAATCATCACCATGAATTAAGGGCAGTTGATAAAAACCACTCAGATATTCAAAATACAGATCTGTAACTTTGTATATATTGTATATATTTATTATGTAGTTACAATATTTAAGATCACTAGAACTCTGAGCTGCCGGTAGTTTTCCAATTTCATACACATCTAGATACAGCTGAATTCCCTAATACGTGAGGAAGAACTGGATGACTTCAAGAGCAGCTGCATTCCCAAAATTATTCTGGCCATTTAGATTGCAAAAGTGCCTGAGAAATGCTTCACAGAGTGCCTCACCAAGTCAGTCACCCCACAAATACTACAAACCATAACCTCTGTACCTGCTGACACACAGTATTTACAGAAAAAGCTCAGATATGCATAATTCAGTGAGCATTGCCATCAACTTCAACAGCATCAAGACTGTAAAGGCAGCTCTCGATTTGACTGCAGACATTTAAATTTCTGCTAAAGACTGTGGGCAGAATCACTGCTGCCATCACTGAACAGCACTTTGTGGCCCAGCAAGAATCCCAAGCTGAGGCATGACACTGCCTGTGAGGCTAAGAGCAAACTGTTCTCTGCCAGCACCAAGGACTGAGACCCTGTGGGATAAGACACCAACGGGACACCTCACATCTGCCAAGCTGGCTGATCCACACAGCTGCTCACTCCAAAAGCCTGTGGAACTTCTGCTTTCAAATTGGCACCCTCATCAGAAATCAGTATTCCAGACCAAGAGGAGAAAATATGGGAAATACTAAATGGGTGATATTGCCTCAGGAAATAAAGCCCATGTCCCAGCAATGCTCCCAGTCACACAGTGGAGAAATAACTCTCACAGGCACAGCTGCCTGGCCCTTTGCTCCCACACTCTAACATCCCTCAGGCACAGGAGTATCTCACTTTACACAAGGAGGCCAAGCACTGAACCTAAGATACTGCGAAGCTGAATATTCTCGTAACAAAGTACCTTTATAGATTAAGCCTACGGCTTAGCATGCCTCCTCTTGGAAACACAGCAAGAGAAACAGGACTTTTAGAAGCTAAAGTAATTCCATGAACATGAACTAGAACACATAGACTTCAAGAAGAGGAGTGACAATGATGGATGAAAAAAGCCTACACAGTGATGTATCACCTACACAGCACAGAAATCTGACATCACTATACTGGATAAACCTCCAAAGGATTATGAAGCTGAAAGATGTGGAGGGGGAGCAAGAGGACATTTTAGCTATGAAAGGAGTCCAAAAGCATCCAGCATGTTTGACTGAAGAACAAAACTGAGTGAAAGAAAACCTATGCTCCAGTTCAGACTCTCCTGCACCCCAGTGAGCAGGAGAAGGACACCACAGAAGACTCTGATATGTCTGTAGAGAGCCCAAACACAGCATAGAGATCATCCCATGAGCTCTAGAGTTTTATACTTAGATAAATAATCTAGTCAATTAAACATGCTGAAATAGCTTTACAAAACTTTTCAAGTACAATGAATACTGAAGGATTAATTCAGTCATGCTAAACAATGAATTTTAAAAGGAAAGGATAGTAGAAGACATTAGAGCAAGCAGACACATTAGCATTAGACCACACAATAGATATTCTGCATTAATGAGCAACTGATCCCTTTATTTACTTCCCTTTAGGATAAGATCAGAGAGGTTAAGGCTCCACAAAAACANAAAAAAAAAAAAAAAGAGGCACTTATCAAACTAAAGTTAAACACAAAACCAAATGCAGTGAGGATCACATAATGTTTCAGAGGTTGATTCTGGGGTTTCTTCAGTCTGGTGTTACACTATGTCTTCAATATTCAGAAGTCAGTTTTCTAACAGTGGTGCTTCTTACACAACACATTGCTAAGAAATAAGACGTTACACTTTTGTTAGGCCGTATGCTGGGATTTTTTTTCCATTGCCACAGCTTTGTGATAAAAAAACTCTCCAACCTCCACATCAAGTCTTGGGAGCTGAAAGCATCTAAAAGACATGAACTAACCCAATTTTCTCAGACTTTCCCACATACAAAACCTAAAAAGCTGACCTTTCTCTCTTTTTCTGGAAAACATGTATTTCTAGCTCCTGACAGAGCTTGAAATACCACTTTTTAGTCAAAACAGCATCTCTACAGATAAACCTTAATTTTAAAATCATGGATATAAATTATGTGTCATTACAAATAACTAATAGATCAGGCTGATATTCTTATATGCACAAGAGTTTGAAAGCTTGCTAAATAATCTTTCACCTTCAAAGAAAGGTTTAATCTTGATGAGAGGAAGAAGTTCAGCTAAAGAAAAACAAACACCTCTGCTAAGGCTGCTCAGCTGCCTTCCAACATATAATTCAGACCACAAAGTTGCCATGGCATCAACTTCAGGACTGTGGTCATACACACAAAATGTCTTTTTCCTACAGACTCTTATGGGAAGCTGAGCAACTTTGGCTGTGAACCAAATATATTTTAGCTCTAAAGCAGATATAATTCATCACCATTTGGACATTCCAATGGTTAGCTACACTGAGAAAACAAGGCAACCAGCACTTCAGATCATCCACATAAATGAAGCTCTGAATACACTACCCAAGCAGTGACAAAAAGGAACAGTATTTGTGTTTACCTTGCTCAATGGCACTATTTAATAGTATATAAAAACCAATCACTTAAACAGCACTTAAACAGCAAATCAGAACAAATGGGAAAGGTTCATTTTTGGCCACTATATATTAAACAACAGTGGGAGGAAATTTTCTAGGATCTAAGGTAGCACACTTATTTCCCTTATTCCCTGGTATTTTCAATTTTTAAGTATCAGGCTATTTTTAAGCAACAGCTATCAAAAATACAAGGTAACATAGGACTTCTGCATGTACTGAATAATCCTGCAAAACTCTGAAGTAGGCTGGATGAGCAAAACATTTAAAATACTCCAGAGCAGTGAACGAGCCTTTTGCCAACTGTTTTTACACCCAGCAGTCACAGAAGCCCAAAGTAAACCTCCCACATCCTCAGCTGTTGGCTTTCCAAATGGTGCAGCAGCACTAGCTTCCTCAGAAAGCACCATGTGAGGCAGAGCAGGCGAGGGCCACTGCCATCCTGCCCCGCGGGGCTGTAGAGCAGGGACCACATCCTGCACCACACCGAAGCGGATCTAAACCTCCTTCTTCCCCCGGGGTTAACCCTCACAGAAAGATGTCTCCAATCACATTCTATTTCTGAAAACAGTAATTCAGGACCCAGCCCCCTATCCAACACATATGCATTATGAGGCTATGGCAAACAAGTACTGAGAAATCAGAAAGCTTTAGAAAGTCTGTTTTAAAATACACTGTCACTATACACTATCAGTAACTCACATATTAAAAACTAATCAAGCTATCGTTTTATTATTTTATGCTTGAGATCCCAGCAGGAACACTGATGTCCTCTAGGGCAGGACCTTCTATTCCAGACGTCAAAACAAGTGGCTGCCCACAGATACGCAGGTGTCGCGCACCCCATCCCCGCCTCTGCCCGCGAATGGCCGAACCCGCACCCCGGCTCTGCCCAGGTCGTGTGCCTCTTCTCAGCGACTATTCCCCACCTTCTAATACCAAAACCAAACACCATCAAGAAACCAAGTTTTTCAGAAAGCAGCATGCCTCCTCCTCCCCCACGTCTTTACAGTTAAAGGGAGGAAAACCGCCCCAGTCACAGAAATGTGACAGTGATGGCCGGGGAGGCGGAAACCCCGGCCGCGCCCCGCCCGGGCAGCGCCTCCCCCAGACCGGACTGGCCTCGGCCACCCCGGGCCACTCACGGGCCGTGGGCCACCGCCGCTGGCCCTGGGCCGCACCCCTCCACGCCCTGCCCTGCCCCCGGCCCCGGCCCCGGACCCTGCCTGCCCGACATGCCCGCACACGCTTCTCCGTCAGAAAGTTTTACCAGCGGCTCCGCGCCCACCGACCCCGTGCAGCCCCCGGCCCGGCCGGGCGCAGGGCGGAGGAGGGAAGGAGAGGGAGAGGCAGGGAGGTCTCACCCAGCGGCGGGCCCAATCCCTCGCCTCGGGCTCCGTGCGCGGCCCAGCCCGGGCTGCTCCGGGCTCCTCCGGGCTGGGCAGGCGCGTCGGCGGGATGAGCTCACGGGAGGTGCGGCGGTAGCGCCCGCCCCCGGCGGGACGGGCTGGGGCGGAGCGGGGCCGGGCTGGAGCGCTGAGAAAGAGAGAGCAGGGCAGTGCCCACACTCTGCAGGGCTGCCCCCTCAGGGAGCCGAGGTCCCGCTGCACAAAAACCGACCGCAGAGCCGCGCCAGGGCCCGGGCCCGCGTGCTGCTCGGAGCGCCCCACCATCCATGCGCTCTGCCCGGCTGAGCTCCGTTCCTGAGAGCCCACAGGCACAGCTCGGGGCTGGGGGCTCCTGCCCCTTGCTCCGCACCGGAGGCCATCCACTTCCACCACAGCAGCCTTCCATCAGGAACATGAAAGTAATCGCATCGGATCTTATAAAAGCGGCACAAGGCAAAAGATGAGTGGAATATAAATACTATAAATAATAACGGTAGATCTGGAACAGATTGCCCAGAGAAGTTGTGGAGTCTCCCTCCACAGGTTGTTGTATTGAAGAACCGTCTGGACGCAATGCTGTGCCATGTGCTCTGGGATGACACTGCTTGAGCAGGGAGGTTGGACCAGATGGCCTACTGTGGTGGCTTTCAAACTGTCCCATTCTGTGAAGATCTCAGACTGATACAAAATACTTTCTGAACTGGACCACGCTAGGCATTTCAGACAGCCAGATAAAAAATGCCAGGTGTAGGAACAAGGAGTGTGGCCCTGCCCACAACACAGAAAAAGATAAACTGCGTCCTGGCAAGCAGCACCTTTGAAAGGGTTTGGGGCTGCCATGGCAAAGCCACACGACATAAATGCTGCTGCTCCAAAAGAAGCCAGGGTGTTCTTTACCTGTACAAACGAGGGATCAGCAAGCACATGTAGAGGTGGCATTACCTCTGAATACAGCAGTGAACACCGTTCCCAGTCTATCCATCCATATTTTCCAAGATACTGAAGGATGAGAGAGTACAGAAGAAAGCCACAAAATTGATCTGAAGGCTGAAGATGATGCCAGACAGCAAGTGTTAAAATATTTAGGTCCTCAAAAAGACATTTTACCAGTGTAATGAAGCCTTTATCTGGAAATAAAGGAATTTTCCTTCTCAGAGGAAATGTCAAAGTTTGGGCAGCATTTTATGATTTTGTCTTTGTATCTGAAATCTGAGACAAGAAACTAAGCTATGACTCTACTGTTGTGGGATCTATTCCTCAGCAGGTCCAGTGCTTGCACTCTCTTCCTCTAGATATGAACCCAAAATTTTTCAAATGGTATTTACAGTCAATTGGATTTAGGTCTTGCTGCTTCACAGGAAAGCTCACAATCGATTCTAGTGTTTCCCTATTTGTCTCAGTAGAGCACTGCTTTTAATATCAGGAATGTAAAGATTTTTGGTCTCATCAGTAGGTTCCTTTTGGGAAGAATTTAGCTCACAGCTGTTCTTCTACTTTAACTGTTTTGCCCTCTGTTCCTTCCACTCATTTGTTCGGATGATTTATCCATTCCTAGCCACTGAAATTCTTCAGCTCTTCCTTCTTTCTTTTCACAAAGGTTATGGCTCTCCTCAGTCTCACACTTACCATGCAAGTTTCTAGTAGCTGTTTTATTTTAGAAAAACAGGAATCAGACCACACTGAAATATAATGGCAGCAAGTGTTCATTGTATTAACATATATGCTGGGGGCTAGAGAAATTAGAAATCAGACTTCTCCCTTTTTCAGCTCAGCTTCAATGTTGTTTATGTTAGGTTAGGCTTCTCAACGTACTATTCCAATTCTTTGTTTTGGAGGGTGCCTTCAAGGAAGGTAATTTGTAAATTTTAGTGGCTTCTATTCAATTTAGCTGCTTTTATCCCACCAGATTCATTCTCATGCAACATAATATTTGGTAGAAAATCCTCAGTTTACTGATTCTAAGATAGTAGATTGTTGTGATTTTAAACCCACCTAGAGATGAAACACCATGTAGCTACTCCCTCAACCCCCTTTCTTCACTCCCATCCCAGTCGAATGGGGAGGAGAATCAAAGTTTGTATGTTGAGATAGTAACAGTTAATAACTGAAAATAAAGTAAAATACAATGATAATGGTAAAAAATAAAAAGGAAAAAAATGAGGAATGCCCAATGGAATTGCCCACCATTGTCTGAATGATGCCAGATCCCCCCTTCCCAAACCTAGATAGGTCCCTTCTGGGTACTTCCCCAAGTTTCTAGACTAGGAATGACATTCTATGGTATGGAATATCCCTTTGGTCATTTTGGGCTATAGTCCCTCCCAGTTTCCTTTGTGAACCTCCTCACTGGCAGAGCATGAGACAAGAAAAAAAAGTCCTGTTTGTGAGCTGTAAGCTTCTTAGAACAGTATATGCATTTCAATCAGCAGATGCATGGAATGCCGCCACTTCTGCCAGCTAAATTTCTGAATTCCTTGCAGCCCAGGTCTGCAAAATGTTAGGACATTCTGCCACCTCCCTGTCACTCCCTTTATTGTCCTTTTTATTCATTAAAATTTAAGGCATCAAGATCAATTTTAGAACCAGCAGCTAGAACTTTCAACATAATTGGAGGGCTCTTTGTGACATATTTACAAGTACTGTCTACAGAAACCTCAACAGACTTTACTGGAGTTCAAATGCACACACACCAGGGACGAGCAATATGCCTGTCATCTTTGACTGGCACCTGTGAACAGCTTCAGCAAAATCAGACTAAATTTGTCTTTTTGACTTGTTTTACTTCTGAAGGCTGAGATCCACAGAACAAACCAAATTAAAAGTTTTCAATTTAATCTATTTTTTAATAGATTACCTTACTTTTCATTATTTAATATTTCTTGATTTTATCATATAAAGAATGAATATTTCAGACTTATGTAACTTAAAGATAGCTCCGTTTGCTCCAACTCTTTAACTTTGAAAAAACATACCGAATGGGAAAAATTCAAACTAGAAGGAATTTAAGAACGTTATGAACAATTAAAGCAAAAGGTTGGATTTAAATTTTAATATCAATCTTCATTTTAGTGACTGTTCTATTTCAGTATATGATAAATGCATATTTTGCAACTAAAATGATACCTATTATATAAAACATTTTTTATCATAACTTAAGAAAAGTCTTAATCATTCCTTTACATAACTCTAACTTCTGAATTGCTCTCCAGAAGTCAGGCCCAAATATAAATGAAATACACTGTGTACTAAGTCGGGTTCAAAAACTTCATCCCTCGATATGTAACTGTTGACTGTGGGATGCTATATCCAGCTTTCTAATGTTACCTGGCTCATGAAGCAATGAATTTGTTCTGAAGTGACCACATTCAGAAACATACAATGTAAGCATCTACAAACAGCGAAAATCATACTGGATGTACCCAATACCAATACAGTCTGCACTCTTTCCTGCTCCTTGTGCTGCCTCACCTTTACCTGACTCCATCTGGGAACCCAGAGACTGGGTAGAGAGTCTGATACCCCTTTTTGTTACCATGGAATTATGCCCTCTGTATCTTCACAGCTTCTAGGCAATCATGTCCCCCATGAGACACCAAAGGATGTTTTCATAAACTTATCTATTCTTTTTCTTTGAAACTTTTCCAGCAGATTAAAATATACCTCCTTGGCAGGAAACAGCTGTACTTCTGAGGACAGCTCAGCTGGCAGAGCTGGGACAAGCTGAAGGCATACAGCAACCTCTTGTGGCAAACACTGTACACATGTAATAATTAACAACCTTTGAAACTGCATAAGCTAATCTTGATATGAATTATAAAACTCTATAAAATTGCTTTAACAAGCTGGAGAGTTGGAGAGTCCCTTTTAGCTGGACACTCAGCAACACTCAGCCTTCAGAGCTGTAATAGTACTTCTCTTCAATTCTGGAATGAATTAAACATTGATAGCCCATTATAAATGAAGTGTCAGACTGAAATTTCTGCTAATCATATAATCTAGAAGTTTTTCATTAAAATTGAGCAAAAGTGACATAATGGCCAGGAGTAGAATCTGTGGCCATGTATGACAAGAACCATACACATACTGTAAAACAACACATTCCTCCAAACACCTGAGCAGCTGGAAATACCTGTCCTGCGCAGGCTGAGGAGGAGATGGCAGTGAAAAATTGCAAGAAGGGAAGAGGAGGAATGGCAACGTGTGGAAACAAGGACCCTCAACAACAGCAAGATTTTCCAAACCAAGAGGTGCCTTCCTGGGAACATGGTGTGGGAGGTGCACACAACAGGAACAATACAAGTATGGCAGATGACACTGACTTTTTTTTTTTTTTTTTTACATTGTAGGAATATAGTCTTCTACAGCTGGAATTAAAGGTGAACTCAGGAAATTATCTGGCTTATGTATGCACCACTTACCAGGACTTCTGGGGCTTATACACCAGGCAGGGGTTACTGTGCTTGAAATGATTTGCAGATTTATGCATACCACTTGGAGACGAACAGGCTGAACAAGTACATCCTAGAAGGCACAAAAGCTTTAAACAACAGGTAATATTTGTCTATTAAAATTAATTCTTGTGCTATAGTTCTCTTTTGCTGCAAATTCCCAGTCGTGCCATATGTAATTTCTTTGCTGTTTCATCTGCTGCAGTTTTCACACAAGAGTCAAGAATCCCATCATCTCAATTCAGGCCTTGCTCTGTGCACTGAACAGCACATACTGTAGCTCCTGCTAGACCAGCTGCACAGTCCCAAATTCCCAAGCAGCTCTGTCCAGCACCACCCAACCTAGGAGCACCAAGTGCTTAAGGGTAGAGACTCTTCCTTACCCCAGAGGAAGCACCTCCCTGCATCAAGTCCAACAGAACATGTGTCTCAGGCCATCAAATAGCACATGTGACATTACCAAGCTGACAAAGACATTGAACCAACCAACATGTACTGAAATCTCTTTTCACAGCTTTCATTATCCCTTGGCTTCCCATCTCTGTAAGGTGTTTTGAGGGCTACAGCTAATAACAACTGCATATTAACTAACATCGTGTCCTCCAACATGGTGAAATGAAGATCAGCAGCAGAAATACTTTCCTGAAACCATGTCCTTCACACTGAATGCCTGCATTGTTTGAAATAGTTCATGAGAAGCCTGAAAACAGACTTCCTGCAGGGGTTTGATTGTTCTAGCAAACCTACTGTATTTGTTCTAACCGCTGAATTTGGTGGCAATTCATATTTCAATAATGAAAGCTAAGTATTAATGCTTGAACTAAATAAAACAAACTCCCTGCAACAGAAGGCACAACAGCCTCATCACAGTATCATCAACAATGGTCCAAACACAAACTGGACACCATCTGAAAGAGCAGGACAGGGAACAGAACATTTGCCAGGATTTCCTGCTCTGCAAGACTCGTAGCAGAAGAGGAGATTGCACCTGCTTTAAATTTAGCAAACTCATGAGACAGAGTTTATCAAAACTAGACCTCCTAACTTCTTGTCTGGACCTGTTTTTACATGTGGAAGCTTCACCCAGGTAGTACCAGGAAGATCCTTTCCATTCCAGCATACTCTCTGTCAGGCCATGGGGCACTCCCACACCACCCTGCAGCAGTGTTCTGCGTACACAGGAGCCCAGGCATTACCGCAGGGCACACCTGGACTCATTGGGCCGCAGGAACTGATGCAGCTCAGATACATGGGCTAAGCCCATGCTGCAGAACTTCTGTTTGCCCACAGACAAAGTCCTGCCAGAAATTCAAATTACTGAATGTATTTAGTTTGTCTCTGAGGAACTGCACTTGCCAAGTGTGCACTGCACAGAGCAGTGCCTAGGGCCTTTTAACAGAGCTGTTCCATCCTTAGCAATCACTGTCTGACTGCCTGATTTATGCCACAAAAGGGATTTACTACAGCTCCCTTCTACACTAAGCACATACCCCCTTCCCTGAACTGCTTTAAACAGTTAAGTAACATTCAGCTTCATACAAAGTGATGTTTATAAAGGCCTGCAGAATCAGACCCTACAACTTTTCACTAGTTATTGTTTCCTTCAGAAACAAAAAGCATAAAGATTAGAATTTTAAAGATGTTATGAATATTCTTTGTATAGGGAGCATGTATTTGGCCATCAATACATTAGAGTGCACTATGCTATTTTTGGCTTTGAGAGCATTGATAGTCACTTGACACATGGACAGCTTTGACTCAAGTCCTGTTTGTTCACTGACATATCAATATGCACTGCCATAGAGTCAGCCTGTGGAACAGAAGTGTGCTTACAAGATACAAAAGCAGACTGTTTTCCAAATCCCATACCTATAACTTCAACATCCATAAAGTATATTGTTGCTGTTGTCCAGATAACACTGATATTATTTCACCAGTAGCTATCAGTCAGTTACCGAATCAGAGACAAAAACCAGTCATCTTCAAAGGAGAAGCTGTATTTTAATTTTTTTCTATTTATTCGAGGTGTAACCAAGTTATTTATTGCATATGCTACTAATCACCACCTCCTGTGATCATAATCTAATCTTTAATCAACACAAGGGTATTTACATTTGATGGATGGATGAAAAGATGCAGACATTAGTGTTAAATGGCAACACTAAATCTGGGTAACCTTCCCAGGACCCCTTGATTTTAGAGGGAGTGGCTCATATCTTTGCAATAGCTTTCCACTACAGTCATGTGGAAAGTGCAATTTTAAAAGAATCCTCATTGACAGTATAACCATTTTTTGAGTATCACCTTTCACATTAAGCATGAATTTAAGTATACAATTTTAGTGTACAATTTCACTACTCTGGTTATGCATGGAACTGAAGTGTATTTAGAACATGGGTAGGGTTGGAGTAGATATAGTTGGGTTCCTCTTAAGAAAAAATTCAGATAGGCTGCAAAACAACTAATGGATCTACATATGGGAAAGGCACTCAGATTTCAATGTCTCATAGGACAACAGAACCAAGTGCAAAAGACTTGAAATTTTGTGCCACCAAAAGGTGGGACTGTTGGTATAATGTTACCCTAGTTAAACCTGATTTTGTTATATGCCTTTGGGACCACCATAACGTGGGACTAACATTTAAACTCATGATAGATACTATTGAAACCAAAACAACTACATCTGTCCCAGTCAAAGAGGATGAGAAAATTCAATCCACACAAATTTTTGAAACTGGACCATGTGATCCAAAATGCAGATCAGCAACAAATGTTGTTTAATCCATCCTGGTTTCTTAAACAAGTAGAACTAGTAATGCAGATTAATATTTCTACACTTAAACCAATGTGGTCACCATTCTTAAGTGCTTCCCATGGAAGACTGTTAGCTTGGCTAGCAGTTAAGCGATGGGCACAACAGCCACAGGAAGGTAGAAACCAGAAAATTGATGTTCTAGGTCCTTGAAGGGGAGGGAATGAAAAGATCACACCCTTCTTATTCAGGACCTTATATGATGGGACAACAAACCCCCAGGTTTGACTGTTTCTGTGGTGAGAACTTGCCCTGGCCATGAACTTTCCTCATTATATCATAATTATAATAGTAAAAGCCACATCCCTAGCTCAGCCCCCTCTGCCCACCAAGAGCCCACTGGTCACTGAGCATGTACCATGACTTCTTGGGACACTATACCTTGGGACTGCAACAGAGAAGAGAAGCTAATAGCAACGTCACCCTGGAGTGAAGTAAGATCTGCTTGGCCTGTGACTGTAACCTACAGGTGTGCCTGCCTTGGTCTGTCTCCATGCTAGCTCTGACAGTTCACCACCCAGCAACCCTTTCTGCACACAACTGTAAACAAATCAAATACCTCCACTCTGTGTGGGGATCAACTTTTTGCATACCCAAAGGGTGAAAGAACCAGCTTTGGGACAATATTCTTCTGCAATCAATACCTTAAAAAAAAAAAAAAAAAGTCCTAGCAGAATTAAATCCTGAGTCAGTGGAGCTCCACAACCAACTCCTAATAGCAGGCCAGCATTGTCCTCTGGCTCTCTCTATTGTCCCTCCTAGCAGACATGGCTCAAGGACATTGCCTGGACTGGGATTTACACTTGTTCCTCTCCATTTTTAAGCTTGACCCCTCATGACCCTACTGCTACCAGTCAGTGCTAAGTCTCATACCCCATTCTACCAACTCTAACTCCTAACTCCAGTCATGGCATTCTCTGCACCTTGGCTCCTCCTTGCTACCTCTTATCCCAAGGGTTCAGCTCCAAGTCAGGTATTTCCTTCATTTATCCACGCCAGCCCCAAATAGGTTCAGACTGTTTCGACTCAGTTCTTCCTGCTTGCTGGATCCCTGCAGAGGAGCTGGGTTTTCTTACAGAGAGAAGTGCAAGCAAAAAATACTTCTTCCCATTGCACTGAAATCCTTCCCAGGACTTTATGAGCTACTTATCATGCAGTAAGCCTCAGGTATGCATTCAGCATGGAAAACCTCAGGCTCAACTGAAAGAAGCCCAATGTCTTTCAGTCATGACCTGCTTTCTTAGAATCAAGTTCACATCAGCTTTTTTTTTAAACTAAAAAAACCTCTAAAACAACAGGGCTGACAGTTTCCATTCCTTCAGTCAGAACTCACAGAGTAAGTGAAACTGTTAGACTTTTTGGTATTGAGTAATTACTACATACTAGTAACACTAGGTTAGACAGAAGCCATGATATTGTAATAAATCCTGAGTACATTTAATAACTCTTCTTATATTTTATTGTCAGTAATAGAAACACAGCAAGATACAAGGCACACAGCTTTTGAGCATTTCGCCACAGTGTGCTAAGTGTTATATAGAATAGAAACTCACTTCTGCGTAAACATAAGTATTTTAATGATTATCTTAACATTTCCATGGCTGTTGAATAGTGTAAATTCTTTTAGGCAGTATGAACTTCTCCAAGGTTGGCTGTGGCTTTTGGTGAGCCACTTGTAATGTTGCTGCATGCATTTTGTTGCTCATCTGTAACATTAAAGGGGGGAAAAGAAAAGTTGTGATAGAATACAGCTTTTCAGCTATTCTCTTTCTAAATTTCATCACATTAAAGTAGTTTAAAAGGAGCAGTAAAACCTAAACCCAAAAAGTTAAAGTGATCAATACAGAGAACTCATGGTAACTCATATTTAGTTATAATTTCTGTTTTCAAAATGATATTAGTCTGACTACCTTTAGGGAATTTTTTGATTTTTTTTTTTCTTCCCTTATTTAGTAGTTCACAGAATGAGCTTCCAAGATAAGAAAAACACAGCAAATAATCAGTATGCCAGAGTTAACAGTAAGTTCATTCAAATTCTCATCTTTCCAGATTCAAAATCGTCATTATTACAGTAGCTAATGATCAGATTCTAAACTAGTGAGGAAGCTTCATGTACAAGAGTCTGGAAACCAACAGGAGAAGGAAATGGTAGGTCAGAACAGAGAAGATGAGGACAGGTGGCAGAGAAAGAGGATGAGTTTTATCTGTTCTCCTTTAAAAAGTCTAAGCAAAAATTCAAGATCTACAGGCTAAAGCTATAAACACAACTGTTGATAAAAGGCTTGTGTTGAAATTTTGTGACTGATGTTTTACTGAGCTCTAGGGATGAGGAACTCTCCTATGCTTCAGAGTCAGAAGACTGAAAGTGTGTAGCAAAGAGATAGTGACTGTCAGATCTGCGGATTACCATGCAAACCAAAGAGCTGCTTGTGAAATCAGCTCTTCCAAAGGGCAGGTGTAAGTCTGCACCAACAGCCTAATGGGATACAGGGCAGGAGCCATAAGCAGGTGATAAACAGAAGGGCCTATTAGCAGCTGTAGGATAAAAGATTTTACAGGATCCCGTAGTATTCCTAAGGGAGAAGTCAAAAGGTACTTGACTGACTGATGTCAGGCCTCAGATGATACAGTGAGATATGGGGCAGCAGTAGGACATGCTGTGCCTGTTGTATCAGGGATCATTCACAGAGCAGGACACTGGATCACCCTGCACCTGCCAGTGATGCCACCCACCTCCCTCAAGCAGCTCTATATTTTTCCTGAACCCTTACAGAAGTCAGAGTGATTTCCACATTGGGATAAAGCACTGAAGACAAAGTTTTGCTCTGTACTGTAATCCCAGCTCCACCAGACACTTACACGTCACTGGTAATTCTTCCCTGTATTTCACTAAAGTTAATGCACCACACCATTTTACAGGCAGGACACACCTCCCTGTCTGGCTGTGCTTCTCTGTACAGGTGTGCACAACTACCCAGGGCAGGTTGCAGTAACTAAGAACGGAATCAGAGTAAAGAGAGAAGTCTGGGTGCTTTTTAGCCATCTAGCAGCTTAGCCACACAACCACTAAAGAAAGAGGCTATCCCAAGAACATTTAGATGAAAAACCTGCAACTTCCAGACACCAGTTTAAGGAAAATTCACTTTTAAACTGTTTTTCATGTTGAGATTTATGAAGAAACCCTGACGTTTTCTTCCAGACTTACTTTGTTCAGTGCTTCTGCTACCAAGACACTCATGTTCTGAGGTTTTGAAAAACTGACAATAGCACTGTAAAGCAGAAGAAAAAAGTATTTAGCATTTCTGTCTCACAGAAACACTTGAGCACTTGTCACTTTCATTTTCCAGACTTAATACAAAACATTTTGCAATATAAGTTTAGGGTTTGGAGACAAATCCTTTCACTACATTAAAAATTATATAATATTAAAAAAGGCATGCTGTTTCAGAATGGAACAACACAAAATCTGTGTTACAGGCTGTTTTATTCAGATATACAAAAATTATAGGATATAATTCAAGGATATGAAATATCCTTGAACATCTCAAAAGGGATTTTTTTTTTGTACACGGTGAAATGACTGCACAGAAGCTGAGCACTGATATTCTGATGGACAAAAAATTTTCTTGATTCCAACCTAGACCCACAGAAAAAATTCACCCTCTGCTTTTGTAGAGTGTTTCCTTTCACAGCAACTATTTGTCAAGCAAGAGCTATTTTTTATTTCACAAGATTATCCCATTAACTTCTCCATATTCCAAGGAAGAGCACCATGTTACCAATATTCCACAAATAAACACATTTGTGGATATGAAGTAATTTAGTTCAAGAACAGGAAGAACTTCAGATTGCACATTCTTTTGATGATACCATTATATCCACTGAGACATATGTAGCTTAAAATGGAGTAGGAAAAATCATTATGAAGCCCAAATACCTTAAATGTGACTCTTGAAAAAGCAGATATTGCTTTAGTTAAGTTAATAATTGTGTGGATCAGGCAAGACATTTCCTACTGATATTTCAATTTAGCAATTAACAGTTTTCTACATGGAAAAATATTCAAAATCTGTTTATACCATTAGGTAACTATGACTATGGAAAAGACAGCTGCAAAATTACACCCAGACAACTGGCAACAAGTGAAAATAAAAAGCTTCTAATTCCAGAAGAAAACCGCAAAAAATCAAAAACCTCAGTAACGCCATAAGTCATTCCAATTTTACTGTCATATCCTTATATTGGTCAACTTAACTTTTTGTTAAGTGACATTTAAGAAAAGTGCATGCATTTAAGAAAAATGTTCAATCTTCAAAAAAGCTGCAAGAAAATACTTGTTTTAATGACCACATCACCTGGTCACTGTTACTTTATTCAAAACGAACACATACCTTCATTTTTGGGGCAAAACCCCTTGGTTAACCTTATAAAGTAGCAAACAGAAAAGGCCAAATTAGATTTTAGATTGAAATAGGGGGTATAGCTGACACAGGAGATAAGACTCTTCCTTGGGTGTAGTTGATGTGAGTTTAATTTCCTTCAGAATGTGGACAGCCTAAAGTTCATTCCTACTTCACTGGAAACTGTTTGACCATTGTTTTATTAGGCATAGGTATATAACATAATGTTTTAACTTCTGTCCCGTAAAACATGACAATAGAGATGAGATTCAGCCTTTGCCTTTCATTGCAAGGCACTGTCCTTGGGTTTTGAAGTTGTTGGGTTTGGGAGTTAATTTTAAGTTGATAATTATTTCAATATCAATATTATTTTATCTATAAATTGCACAAGTTAATTTAAGAATTAAACTCTTGTAGAATAAGAGTTTTCTTTGTTTTCAAAGGCCATTACCTATGAACTTTTAACTACAGGGCAGGGGTGAACAGGCCCTGCAGTGTAATACCTTGACTTTTCTTTTCCAGGAGATTTAGCATTTTTCTCAACAGGTCCATTTTCTTGCTTTTTAGACACTCTCATGCATCCAGCTTTAACTGCAAGAAGAAAGTGAAATATAAGTAAAAATACCTACAGAATTACATACCACATTACATACACTTAGAGAAGAAGAGAATACTTTTACCCCAGATAACCATTAACCAGAAATCATCTTTCAGTATTTAGCTCCATGCTTTATTTGTACACACACATAACACAGGAGTAGCCAAAGAGTTGCAGCAAATGCTTCAAAATTCTGTGTCATGGCAAACTCAAATCAACTTCCAGATACCATAAATCAAGAAGTCAGAGTGATTTCAGTCACCACTAACCATATTAAATCTTAACAGCTTACTAAGTTAATACGCATTTTCCCCCAGAAACTATTAAATCTCAGATTTGTATTTTAAAAATAAAAAAGAAAACCAAACCACCATCTGAACCCTTTTAGGTTTTCGAACAATGTGACTAACAGCAATAAGGGTTTCACGATTAGTTCAGGATATTCCAGAATAAACCTAATAATGCAGATAAGAACCAGATGTATGCTCATTTTGTACTTGTGTTCCAACATGTTTAATTATATTTTATTAACATATCTGCCAATCACAAAATATAATTAGCACTAATTAAACTACAGGCAACCTAACAATAACAATTTAAGTTCTGAGGCATGTCTGAAAATTTAATTTTGAACAAAGAACACTGAAGTTATTTAAAACATCCTCTTGAAAGAAACACTTTCTCCCTCTTTAGGAAAGCATTTTAAGCTTTAAAACTGTGACTAAGTAAGAAAGAACAACCTTAGTGTTCTTTTCTCATCCTATTGAACGAGTTGCTTTATCTCACAGCAAGACTCCTATTCTGATTGTGATCAAGGCTAGAGTTTAAATTTGGGGGCGGGAGAGAATAGAGAATGGAGAAAGGTTTCCAGAATTACTCAAACTAGCTAGCATAAGAAATGCATTTGTATCCATCTGTAACTAACACCAATTTTCTACCAAATCTGACTCCTGATCTTGTATTTCCTGTTTGCAGGTTTAATTTTAGAAACCTAAAAAATTCTCCCTCAGTCATGTCCAAAGCTGCACTACAATATCAGTTATGCTACAGCTAGACTTGGCTTTTCTTCTCTTTTTAAAATGACATACATAATAATAATGACAGTTAATTATACTGGTGCATAAGCAGCAAATTCTCTGCCCAGCCATCTTACAGCTGCAAATATGCTGGAGACCTAGACTGAACCAAATCCTTCTGGCAGCCTAACTGCAAAATTAAAATTATCTGAAATGGAAGTTTTAACTGTTTGTTTCCAAGTATCTACCAGTGAAGAGAATTGAGATTCTATATACCCTCAGCTCACAACGTGTGAAACTCTTCCTTGTCTTTGAGGCATCTTCAAACTCAAATGACAAAGCATGTAAAAAAACCCCAAACCAAACATCAACAACAACAAATCAGACCACACAAAAAAAGCCCTGGCATCTTTCAAGATCCCGGAGATCTTCTTGACATCATTTCTCTTTATGTAAGTTCATGCAGAACACCAACAAAAGTTATCCCAAGTGTTCTCCCACAGATTGCTAGGCACCTGTCTTTTTAGGAACCAGTCAAACCACAAACAGGAAAACCACTAAAATTTTGTAATTAGGTAAAACAAAGGTAACTGAACCTAGATCCACAACTTTTGGTTTGGGACCTTCTCTCACATGCAGGACTGCCAATTTCTAGAAACAAGCATCGTTTTTAGTTTTAATTTAGCAGGGCAAGGAGATCCAGACTGAAACAGACATTAACACTATGAGGCTTTACATAAAGCACAAGGGGAGCTAGGCAAGGAGGAGAGACATACCCAACATGGGAAGAGATACTGAAACATGGACAATCTGAAGTTGTGCCTACTACCAATAGGCCTACAAAACAACATTATCTAGAGTGATTAAAAATTCTTAAATACATGCACTTTCCATCTCTGCACAAACTAGCCACTAGGAACAGCTGTCCGACCTGCTCACACACATCCATGGCAGGGGAAGAGTTAACATAGATGCATCTGGGATGCACCACAAAGCTGTTTTGTAATTTGCTTTCCAAAGCAATAGAGAAGTACGTCAAACTTTTAATACCGAGTTCAATTTTTTGATTTTTAAAATAAAAAAAGAAAGTAAGGAGGCACATTCTTATGCTCCCCTTTCCAAAAAAACCCCAACAACAAAAAAAAAGCCAAACAAGAAAACAACACAAAAACAAACCCAAGCAAAAACAGACAGCTCGTCTGAATACTGGACAGAATAAAAGTGCCCACCTGAACTTTGGTCACTAAGTGCATGGTTGAATCCACTTACTCTGCCACCTCCACCCCTCAGCCAAGCCGGTCTCCACTACAGTCACAGGTAAGCTTCACCAAGACTTACTTGCAGACTTGCGAGTCTACAAGTTGCAGCTTAGTATAATGCAAGTTCAAAAAGACGAGTACCTGCTCTAGGTCACTGATTGCAGTGGTTTAAAGGCCTTTTCAAGGTACAGCTTAACTGTCCCTACCCCACACACAAAAATCCAGGAATAGACTAGAGACAAGCTAAAAAAAATTAGTTACATCCCAAATTCATGTAAAAGCATGATTTAAAAACCTCCAAACATAAAATATTTTCAAGAAAACAAAACAGTTCTTCGAGGTACAGGGAGACACACAAGTATGTGCTTCTCAGGCAGTAACTGCTCCTAATAAACCGAGGGGAAGCCTCAACTGGTTTAAAGCCTTGTAGTGACGGGTTCCTCAAGCTTCAAAGGCTGAGCCTGCAGTGACTGTCCTTGCAGTGATTATCCCCCAGCTCCAAAGGCTGAGCCTGCAGCACCTGTGTGTGTCTCCCAGGACAGGCGGGACACAGCCTACGCACTGGTGTGTTTCAGTGAGCTACGCAGACCTCTCAGGATGGCCCAGGAGCTGCTTACACTGCATTTACACGCTGCCCAAACAAACACAGGCGCTACTACACTCGCTACTACACCCTTAAAATCCCGATACTACATCCTGACAGCTGCCACAAAGGCAGAGAGCCGGCTGGAACAGCAGACTTGAAGGCTTCCTCGCACAAGGCTTTACGGGGGCAGGGGGAGCTTGGCGGACGGGAAGTAAATTCTTCACGTTACTACAGGAGTCGAAGGATACGGCTATAATATTAAACACAGATATTTCATTGAACATGGACACCCATTTCTCCAGCTATCCTTCAATAATGCGTTCCCGTCCACCGAGCGGCGCCAACCCCGCACCCGCCGACCGAGCGCACCCGTGATGGGGCGGGTGCGGGACCTGCTGGGGCGAGCGGGCCGCGCACCGTAGACCAGCCTCCACCACTCCTGGTCCCACACGGCCGCTGATCTCCGCGGAGGAGCTGCTTCTGTGTGGGAGGTGTGCGGCGGGAAAGCCCCTCACACCGCGCCCGGAGCGGCCCCGGCCCCTACCTGCGGGAGGGCACCGACCCGGCGGGACACCCCTCCTCAGCGCCATGGCGGGACTGGGAGCGCCGGGAACCGGGCAGGGCAGGACAGGGCACCACCACGGAACCGCGCAGGAAACCACGCACCGACCCGAGCGGCAGCGCCTTGTGCAGTTCGAAGCGGTCGAGAAGGGGCGGGGCGATGGGATCGTGAGAGCGGGGAGCGGTGTGAGGGCGGGGTGAGGGGCGGGGAGCGGTGTGAGGGGAGGTGCGAGGGGCAGGGAGCGGTGTGAGAACGGGGANCCCGAGCGGCAGCGCCTTGTGCAGTTCGAAGCGGTCGAGAAGGGGCGGGGCGATGGGATCGTGAGAGCGGGGAGCGGTGTGAGGGCGGGGTGAGGGGCGGGGAGCGGTGTGAGGGGAGGTGCGAGGGGCGGGGAGCGGTGTGAGGGGTGGTGTGAAGGCGGTGGGAAAGGTAGGGAGGGGTCTGAGGGCGGTGTGAGAGGGGAGGTCTTTTAAAAACTGCTGAAGCTTCAAAGAACTTGATTTAGTGAGGTAAATCTTACTCTCTTCAATCAATAGTATCCGCTTGAGAAAAGAAAAACATCGTCATTCATATGCCCTCTAAAAAAAAATCCATGACCTTAACAAAAGTTGACGTTTTACACAACAAAGTAGAAACACAACTGAAAGTAGGTACAGCTAATCTGGAATTTGCTGCATAAACTCCTTAACATTTTCATTTTCAGTATTTAGAATGACAAAAAAATTTTAAGGAATTATCTTTTAGTGTTTACCACCTATGTTGCAAACTATGCTGCGGGTGAAGAAATCATCACAGAAGTTGTCAGTTTCTAACCTGTCAGTGGCTGTAACATTTTGTATTACTATACCAGTACCCCCCCGCTCTCTAGAAGGATGTGGAAGGTGATGGGCAGGTCGGGCAGAAGATGGATCCTGAGGCATTCTTGCGGTGTTCCAAAGGGATGCGTGTGTGCTCTGGGGGCTGAGACTGGAGAGCAGCATCGGCACTACCAGCACTTGCTCTTTTGCTGCGTGCAGTGCTCCGTGGCTGGAGGAGACGGCTGCCGACACACTGCTCGCGGTCTCTGCCGCAGGGAGCGAAGCCCTGCGGGTACTGCCGTGGGCTGGGTTGGGCTGATCTGCAGGCAGCTGCTGGAACCATAACGCATAATGTCAAAATGATTTTCCTCGATTGCTGTAAACATGTTCTGCTTTGACGTGCTAAAGCATTTCATCACAAAAATTAACTCTTTGAGGGATTCTGAAAGTAAAACATGAAAGAAGAAAAAAATTGCTAGTCTCATGATTTATTTGGAATTGTCTTATTATTGGATCTCGATTAAAAAAAAGGAGAGAGGGAATGTAAAAATGAAAGGACATCCAGTCTAAACTAGACCTCTCTGATATTTAATTCTGTATGTATGAGGCAGGAAATAGTTTCGAATTGCAGCAATTTCCTCTCTAGAAAAGTAACTTACTTTGCAAATATTAAAGTCAATAGTGCTGCATGTCTCTGCCTATAAGCATTTAGCCTGAAGTGGATGATGGCAATTTTGATTGGGGAAATAAATTCTTTCAGGTAAAATGATCTGCAGGAGAGATAAGAGAACCCTACTCTGATGTACTTGGCCAGTAGTAAGGGGTTTTGATATTCGTGTTACTCTGCCTCAGCAGAGAAATACTGATTTTTCTGTTTAATAACCTGAGCCGTTTATTCTGCACAGACTGGAGAGGTGAAGTTTCATTACTGACCACGTAAGGCAGTCATGTAGCACAGCTTTGGTATGCCGCCTAAAGCATTATTAGTGATAAGGTTTACTGCCATTGTACATCTGTTCTAGGAATTATTGGGAAAAGCATGGGAAATTGGTTTAAATAAGAAATTGTAAGTTCATGTTGACTTCTTACAATATGAAATACAATATACAATTTCTTTTTTTATTTTTCTTCCACCCTCTTTACTTCATTACCTCTGTCACTTGTTATATCTTTAAACCAGAAGCTGTTGTGAATTGAAACCATATTTACAAAGCACTTGTTGGGGAGCACCTTATTCTTGACAGGCAGCCCTTGGCACTACTTCAACAATGCCACAGCACCAGCTTAGATTTGTAAACCTGATTTTATTTAATTATTTCATTTATTTAGACTATTTTCTGTTTTCATTCAGTCTTTTTCCCTGTTGGAAATTATTAAACTGGTTTGTCTGGGTGAGAAGAATGAGCAAGAGAATAATCCTTTTGTGGCCGTGGGCGCAGTTGAAATCTTTTGCTTTTCCTGCCATCCTCAGTCCCATTTTCCTGATCATACAACTATCAAACTTCAGAGATGTTCATCTGATGCTGGAGATAGATTTATTTTAGTGGTAGTAATCTGTGAATGACTGAATTAAAAGTGAATTTATATTGTAATGGTTCTATGTATTTTCAGAATGTGGTTTTTTTCCATAACAGAGGCAGACATGGGAAAGCCTAGGGGCAGACACAGAATTCAGATTGTTAAAGAGACAATAGTCATAGAAAACGTTCCTGAGTGGTGCTCTCAGCATTCTGGAACTCTTCCTATTTCCTGACAATTTCTCCTTTATAATCCATGTTCTACAGGCACGTTATTAGCTGATTGCAAAGTCTGAAAAGTCACCTGGCACGAACAAAAATCACCGTGTTCCCAAGCAGACTGTCTGTTCTAATCTAGCTAACAGCAATTAGCATAATTATACACCAGACACAGTCCACATCTAAAACAAGCAGTATGCAGACATATGGAATACCTTCCTCATGTGTCATATTTTAAATCAGATTTCTCTGTTGTTAAAATCTATTGCTCATGACTGCAGTATTTTCCCTTCTTTATCTTAATTGCTTGTTTTGAAATGCCAGAATTACTGAACTGGGGCTGATATACACTGGAAGTGGTTTTATAACTGGAAATTGAATGGTGAAATATTTCTGCTGTTTTCTTAAGTTCTGTGATGGGTAGGCAATACCTTTTTCAGATGAATCAATATAGCTGGTTTTAGATGCTAAAAGTGATGCAGAGCAGTAATGCTGGTTACAGACAAGGTAGAGGTAAAAGACTGTACAGCACAAGAGAGTTTGTGATTTAGTTACTTCAAATAACCAAACATTTTTATGGGAAAGAAACTCAAGCAGAATGTAGTCAGAATGGAGACCATTATTTCTAAGACAGCAAGGTGACCTCAATTTCCTTGAGAGAGCAAGGGGAAGGGTAGAAGACTGATGGAAAGAAAACAGGGTAGAGTTCTGAAGTATCTTGGATTGCCCATACCAAAAGTAAAAACACAAGTCTGAGGAATACTGGTAGGAAGGTGCTGAATTTAGCACTTTGGGCTGCCATCCTGACACATTCAGGACATTTCCACTGGAGAGAGCTGGGAAAATGGCCCAAATGTTTGATATATTTAATATATTTTGATATATTTAACCTGCTTAAAAACATGCAAATAAACTTCTTTTTCATAGTATTTTTTCCTGAATATCATACACAGAAAATAATAAGAAAAAAATGAGCAGGGAACAGCTTTCCATGGATGAGACTTCCATATTTATTGTTATTCCATGTGCATAGAAAATGGCAGTTAAGTTCCTTATGAAGTAGGCAGGGAATGGGAGATGTGGATATACTGGACCAGACTTTGTGCTTCAAAATTACACTATTCATTTTTTAAAGTTTGGGCTTTTTTCCTCTTAAAATTCATAACACTTTCTTTTTTGGTTTTTTTTGTGCATGATGTTTCAAATTCCTTTTCCAATGACACACTGCATTACAAATGGATGGCACTTGAGACCAACGTGGTATTTCCATATTTACACCAATGAAGAAATTTACATGACGCAGTAACATACAATCCTGACATTCAGTAATAGCAATAAAACAAAAGCAGCCATTGGATTTTTTTTCTGTACAAACTATCAGAACAAGACTTTTATTCACATAAAAAAAATCAGCTTTAATTTGCTCTGACCTACACACTTTCCAAATTCATCATACTCAATTCTCAAACCTTTCATCACATCACCCACACCCTCACCAGACTACAGGAGCTACAAGTAATGATACCTAACACCTAAGCAGAGCAAAACCATCCCTGCCAGCTTTTTCTCCTGACAATTCCTCACTCAAAAAAAAAAAAAATTCATCCTTTTTCCTTCTTTTCTTTCCCATTCACATTTCTTAACCAAAACAACACAAGGCTATTCCAGTCTTTCTCAATCCAGACAAGAACCACGCTGTGTTTTTCTCTGTGGTGCTACACCCAAGAGTCAGGAGAGCCTGGGTACTGTTCTGCTCGGTAAGAAGATCGTCTGGTGGAATAAAAGTCTACATAATTGGTGGTTGATTTCAGTCCATACTGTGTTGTGTAATCTGAAGTAGCAGGAAAGTGAACTCGATCATCAAAGTAAGGGTCCTCATAGCTGTGTGGGGACTGCAGGTACAACCGGTAGGCATCATAGTTTTTCCTGGTGGTATCTTCTTGGCTGTAGTACAATTGCTGATGCTGCTGGGAAAATGATAACAAAATAAACTTTCAAAAATATATTTAGCAGAGAAAATACTTTTCCCAAGTGCAGCTCTACCCATGACAGTAACGCAGGTTTCAAACCTCCATGAAATGTACCCAGGGAAATGGAGGAAATGCTGCTGACCTGCTGCATGTCTCCTCTCACATCACTCGAAGGGAGTAAATCTCCAAAAGTGCACAACTTTAGAGCTCAAGTATAGTGAGTACAGGACCTGGCCATATCTATCAAAACCAGCCCAAACCCAACTCAAGTCAGAAAAGAGGTCTCAGATCCCACCGTAAGAAGGTGCTAATAAATCATGTGAGTCATCGGGAACCAGCCAGGCTGCAGCAGCCCTGAGGCCCTGCTGGCTCAGGGCACTGACCCAGCACCTGTGAGCTGTTCAGGACACGTGCCCAGAGCCCCAGGCTGCCTTAGCCCCTCCTGCTGAGCCTGGGCAGCAGCGCTACCCAAACACAGCCTGGGCTCACCTGCAGCCGCCGGTTCTGTTCTCTCGCTGGTGAGGAATAGGAACTGATGTAAATTGGTGAAGCTTTGCTGGAACCTGGGAGAAAAAAGTTTCATGCATAAACTTCAGTCTTTATTCATTCAGCCTTAAGTCTATTGGTTTTCATCCTGCCTTTCATACAATTGAATCTGCAGATTTCAGTACCTACTGATGATAAAATGTAATAACAGAATGAGGGCAAATGAGGCTGCCCCTCAGCAGCAGTTACAGTGAAGCCAAGAGGTTCATGTTGCTGTTGCTCATTTTACAGACTCAAAATCTTTAAAACAAGGAGTTTCCTTCTCTTCAGTCACTGTCATCTATTGGTTTGCTATTTGTGTGACACAGTAAGAAGGAAAAGAGAAATCAGAGGAAAGATTAAATCTTGGTATGATTTAGTAATATAATAATATACAACTGCACATTAAAATTTATATCTTCATATAATGTACATAATAATACAATTTTCTGTACTAGTATTTTAAATAAAAATAAGATTTCCAACTGCCTCTCACCTCCCTATATAGAAAGGGATCTGTGTTTACTCTGGCACTTGGCAGTTTTACAGAGAACAGCAGAGCCAGGTGACACCCTGCCCTGTGCCACAGGCAGGGAATAGAAGGAATGGAAATGGAAAGGGAAAGCAACAGTTGGCAGTGACCAGCCTGCTAATGCAGTTGTCTGTGTATGACTGTGAACTCCTCCCACAAGAACAGCTCCCTGTTCCAGAATATCCTCAGCTGGTCTCTTACCAGTGTAGATGTCTTTATGTGCAATGACATCGCCCTGGCTACTGTAATACTGCATAGAAGGGTGCGTCCTGTCGTACTCGGAGCGAGGCTCTCTGATTCCCAACAAAGCCGGGGACGAGGACGTGCTGCCAACTGATGGGAAAAGAGAGGTTCTCAAGATTGACAACAAAAGCCTTTTGCACACTCAGCCTTCCTCACCACTTCCTGCTCCAAGGGTTCACAACCACAGCATGGGTAATGACAGAACAGCCAGAGCTATTCCTGGGTGAACACCCCAGAGCTGCCAGCAAGACACCACAGACTGCAAGGAGCAGTCACTGCTTTGTGGTGCTCACAGGCAGACACAGGACTTTTGTGATGCTCACAGCCCAGGTGTGGGATCTTATCATGCCTAAGACATCACCTGTTTGGAGACAGAAGACGATACTTTGCTAATGGTGATGGTTTATCTAAGTTACACTTAAACACAATACTAAAGGCCACCCTGTCACTTGTCCAACCTGCCTGGCCTCAGTGAACCCTATATACACAGGTGAGTCCTGGGCATGGTGTGCTCTGGGAGGCCAATGGCCATGGGAGGATGCCAGCAAGAGATCACTTGGCGTTTCTCAATAAGCAGCTGAATCTCAACTGCACTTGTAAGAAGTTTGTTCTGCTGAATCCTCCCTGATCTACAGAACATCTGGGCTTTGTTGGCTCAGAATGACTCCAGCAACAGGAGAAAAATACTTGAAAACAATTTCTAGAAATTTTGCTTCGAAATATTAGTTCAACAATAATCTTCTTCCACTGATCTGTCTGTTACATCATAGCTCACAATTCTGTGTTACTGTGTATAGTTTAATTGCTGGTATTTTCCTGGCATATTAAAGGTTAAATATGCCATGTTGTTAAAATTCTGACATGGGTCAACATAATAATGTGTGTTTTAATAATGAAGTGACTGAAACAAGGACAACTGTTTCAGGCCAAGTGTATCTGTTCCATCAGGCATCTGCTGTGCACAGCATGGTGCTGCACCGCCCCTCTGGGGATGTGGGTCTTGCACCAACTTCCACTGACACCCTTGGGCTTGGTCGTGCTCCAGAGCAGAAAAGCAGACACTTCTTATTACAAATTTTTACTAAACCCACTTGGAAGTAAAACATCCTCTGAATATTAAGTTAGAGCTGCTCATCTACTTCCTACTTGTCATTCAAAGAACTGGAGTAGCACAGTTATTCTGCTTGTATATCCTGGGAGAGAAAGTGCTGAGAGAGAAATTTGACAGTTGGTGTCAGAATATCCTTTTACACTTGGGTAGAATCCAGTCATTTCCTGAGCCTAAGCTGTACTTGATTTCTTGGTGGATGAGAGGAACTCTGGCGCAAACACCACAACAGGTTTACTTCTTGTAGGAAAATAAATCCCTGGTTGAGTCCTTGTTTTTCAAGTCAACCATATAATAAAGGAATGTGTGTGGGTTGTTACTTTTATGTACAGAAGTAATTAAACAAGAGTGTTGTAGGAACGGGTTACTAATTTTGGCAGTCACAGTAGGTCGGTATTTCTCAGTACTAACAGATATCTAACTCTAGAATAGTCTCTAGAAGAGTAAATTGGGTAAAATAAAATGCCAAATGAAGACAAAATAGAAGGCTTCAGGTAGGTTTTGCATCGGCTGTCTTGAAGATCTAAATCCAAGCACTGAAGACATTAAAGGAACAAAGGTGAGAAATAAACAAGGAGGAGTCAGAAAAGTAAGACTTCCGGGTTTGGTTGCTCATTCTTATGAAACATGACATAGTTGGGAATGAAAATGGGCTCCTCACTGTGTGTGTGTTGCTGTTTACGCTGCCAGGTCCCCATGTTCCATGAGGCCACTCCACAATCCCCACACAGCGCAGGAGGAGTGGCTTTGAACAGGGCAATGGTTGGTAATGTCCAGCGCTATTCATTGAGGATTTCACTTAGCAGGAACAACTCAGGGAGCACTCAGAGCAGGTGAAGTACTATGATCAAACACCAAGAAGCAACAGCTTGACCTCTGTGTTTTAAATGGGATTAGTACCAAACTGAGAGGCTGTTCAAGCTAAAAACATGGGACAGCTGGTCCTCTTCACTCTCCCTGACTGACCTGACTGCATGATAGGTGACATCTGCTGATTGGCTGTAGATAGAGAAGGATGGGATTTGAATCTCTCTCGTTCCAGTGTTGATACTGGTGTAATAAAGTGACTTTGGTTCCATCCATCCTGTTAAGTGGCAAAAAGAAAAACACATCAGAATAAATTGCAAGTTATAAATATAAATAAATGAGGAGTTTTCGGGGTACCATTTTCCAGTGTAAGCTAATTTTATAATTTACCTTTTTATAAATGCTCCGGAGGTCTCGGTACTGCCACAGCGTGTTCAGTACCTGGGCTGCTGCCTTGACAACCTTCAGTGAGTACCTGAGGAGGCAAAGAATATGGCAGTGTAAGAAAGCCACTGAATTCCACTTCAAAAGAACAGTGTTCCTGAGCTTCGTAACAGCCTCAACCTACTGCTGTGGAGCAAACGAGACCCTGCATCACCTGTGTGAGCACAGCCAAGCCAGCAGCCTCACCACGAGATGGGGCTCCCGCTACCCCCATCCCCCAGTCACAGGGGCCTCCTGCTGCTGGCCCACCACATGCTTCTGTTCCTGACCCACCACACACTCACAGGTTTCATTTCCACTAGACAACCACGCTGCCAGCAGAGAACTGGAGCCTCCCTGGAGCCCTGGCACAGTGGGCAGGACCAGATCCCCTCAGCCAGCGCTTGCTTGGCAATGCTGTTCAAGGGCACACCCCCAGCCACATTCTCCTTCCACTGCCCAAAGGGCTGCGCTAAGTACAATTCACAGTTGCTGGGATACATCCTGACAAAGATGCCCACACAGTCTGACTTGGAAAAGCTCCAAATATTTTATTAATCTTGTAGGTGTTGATGAGGCGACTGGTTGACTCATTTAACCTGAACAGGTCCCACGACCATGGTTACTGTGAGCAGCTGTACAAGCCTCCAGAAACCTGGGACAGAGAACACTGCAGAGGACAGCAGTACCGGCGCCTCCTCCCTCCCAGGCGAGACTCTAGCTGCCAGCTCCTCAGACCCAGACTAAAAAGGCAGATCTTTTTTTTCACTCAAAAAACCATTTCCTGCATTCTTAATCATTTTAAGTGGACACAAACAGCTCAGATAGGACCTTTGCTGCCTACTTGCCTGTCACCTCTTCCCTTGGTTATGTTGACCAGCTTCTCTATCCCACCGGTGTCGGCGAGGGCCTTGGCGTTCTCCATGTTCTTGCTGGTGACCTCGTGCAGGGCGCAGCAGATCGCAGCCACCGTCTCGTCCGACAGGATGCTTGGCCCGTTGCCTCCTGGCAGCCGATTGACCAGGTCTCGCATCGCGTATTTACCTGGAAACACACACCCACAGAACCAGGTCTGAACCACAGTGTGGTCCTTCAGGTTGGGAATTGCAGGACTCGGCAGAAAACTGCAGCTGAAGGCAGTGAGAAGCAGTACAATATCAAAATCTGCTAAGAATTCCCATTTAACACAGAGTCAAGAGAGACCACATATCAATTTTTGAATTTTTTTTTCCTTTTAGCTTAGAAGTGTGAGAAGCCGAATTTTGCACTAAAAGAGGAACAATTTTAAACAAGAAATATTTGGAGAAAGAACTCTTCAAGGAAAAATGTTAGGGTACTTATTATGATTGACAGAACAGTGCACATTGCTGGGCTTCATCTATGGGAGGATTAAAGGAATCCTTTCAGTAACTGGGAATTCTTTCATCAAGATGTTCTGTTTACCTTGTTTGCTACCTGTCAGCACTCAGCTCTGTCAGGTTCCAGTTGCTGACTGATGCCAGAGATAAGCTGCACACAAGGGACAGTAACTAAGATAAGGTCAAGGTTTTTTCCTGTTTGGACTGTACTGTTAATTGAATGATTAATTGATTTTATAGCAGACATCCATTTGCACATAACAGTGAATAATGAAGGAGCTTTGCGCAAAGCCATTCAGTGTCTATTTGCGTAATGTGCCTGAGAGGAAAAAATAAACAATAGGGAATTCTGGAGGCAAAAGGAAACCCACTGGAAAACTATCCCCACCATGTTGTCTGCAGCAATACCCTGCCATTAACAACCCTTTAGCAAGCTCAGCCACATGTTGCATGTTCCAACATATTTTGTGATTTGCTGGAGTCCTCATCTCTCATTTTCTTCAGTGTGACCCTGTGAGCCCATCGCTCCTTTCCCACACAGGCAGAGAAGCTCCTCAAAAGGATTTCTAGCCTGGGGCAGTGCACAATTCTCTTCACATCTCACAATGTTTTATACATTGATCTGTTTCAGAGTGTATCTGAGGCCAGAAATTCTTTCAGAGGTATAGCTTTGACAGGAAGAGGGAAGCAGGACCATTGCTGAACTGAAAAGTTTTGCCAGGATTGGAAAAAAAAGCCTGCCAAGAGAATATCACCTGAGTCTGATGTGGACAGGGCTGGTGCTATGGAATAGGATTCTCTCTTTACACATTTCTCATGTGTAACACCTGCACTGCAGGAAAACATGCTCTGAATGTCCCAGATGGAAAAGCTTCAGAAACAGATAACAAAGTTCTGTTCACCTGTATTTCTCTTTTTGAGAATAATGATCCTCCTATCTCTATGAACAGTTATTATATCCTTGACCCCACAAGTCTACACAAAGAAAATGCTTTCGTAACAAAAATGAGACTTTTTTTTATATCACACAATATGTTAGCAGGGTTCACTGAAGCCACAGCAGCCTGAAGGTGAGGCATGTTCAACACTAACAGACAGAGAAACCTCAGGGCAGGAAAGGCAGGAAAGCTGATTGTTGTTTTGTTGAGTTTTTTTTTAATGCTAGATGAGAAAGGCACAGATGATAGCTTAAAGGGTTAAATATTAAAATTGACAAGACAGTTAAGTTTTTCTAGCAAGCACCTCTGTTGATGACTTAGTTTAGCAAAGACAGATGCTGCTCTGTACCTAGGTTTTTCTGGAAATATTTTACCAAGAGAAGATTTCTTCCCTCTCTTCCTGTCCAAAATTGTTAAGAAAGCACTGCTGTAGTGGCAGCAGAGCTGTTCCATCCCCTAGGAACCCGTGAGAGACCTGCACCCCCCAAGCAGGTGAGCACTGAGCTCCAAGGAAGCAGAGCTGTGTTTCCATCCCATTTGGCATTGAGGGTTTTCTGTCTGGTTTGGCTCCCATCCCAAGCTGACTCCCATCCATGAAAGGTGGCCAGCAGCCAACTAACATAGCAATATTGCTCTGGAAAGCTGCTGCTGTCAGGAGAACTCATTTATGTGACACAACAGTGACACAGACGCATCAAGTGTGCTGTTCCCATTAGAGGAATCTCTCCTTGAATTTTCCCACCCAAGGTCCAACATGCCGGTGCTGGTGGTCTCTCGAGGACAGTCTGCACGTACCAATCAGCTCCTTGTTGCGGACGTCTAAGGCCATGTTCCTTAAGGCAGTTGCCACAGATGACACCACTCTGTCGTTGTCCATCCTCAGCAGCTCCACGAGGATGGGCAGCCCCTTCTCCTTCCTCACGGCAGCGCGGATGTAGGCTGCAAACTGATGCAGAACCTCAGTTAGCCACCAATCCACCACAGCACTGCCACTGCAACAGCCACATGCTGCACTGGAACTCACAAGCATGTTTGGTCATTTCCAATAAAAGATGACATGTTGGAAGTGTGCTTTTTCTATGGATTATAAAGAGCTGCCTCTTTGCCATTTTTCACTCATTCCTCTTACAAAGAGAAAGTATCTGACTAGATGATTATTGAAAAGGGAGCAGGGGGGTTGGGTTTTTTTGTTTTTTTTTTTTTTTTAATACCAATTTCATAATGGCCAAACTGAAAAAGGTTTAGCCAGCTTGCTGCAAGAAAAGGAAGCAATTAATGCTTGCTGAGTTTTTAAATTTATCCATGACAAATACATGACACAATAAAGTGTTCTCATGTGCTGCTTTTGCAGCACATTATATGCAATGGCCAGAATGTAGGGAAATAAATAATGGAATACAGATATAAGATAAATTTATTTGTCCTGGTCTTATTTCAAAAGTACCTTCCCACCAGAATTCACAGCTAGCAGATGCTGGAAGATTGTTTTGATCTGATATGCACTGGAAGAAGCTTTTTCTGTTTATTTAAAATCAAGGCCAACTTCCATATGGCTCTTGTTGCCCCTGCTCTTTGCCAAGGCTTTTCACTGTGGAAAGATGACTGCAGCACATGAGCACTAATGCACAGACAAGAGGGGAATGCTCAGACGCACACGAGAAAATGGCACATACCCCCGAAACACATTCCAGGGTCTTACTAGAAAAAACAGCTGGACAATGAGAGGAGGAGGAGCAGGCATTCCCATACCTTCCAATTGCCTGCAGAAAGGTTCTGGAGTGACCCCGCAGAGCCCTCCAGAGTGGCTGGGTTGGAGCTCTCTGCCAGGAGTGTCAGGTAGGGCTTCACCACCGATGGGTGCCAGAGCATCTCCACCCCTTTAGGAGACTTGGAAAATCCTGGGATAGGGCCAACTCCATCCCACTGAGAAAGGAACATAGATTTGTAACTGGACAAAATCTCTGTATTTTCATTCAATGTAGAATTGTTTTTGTCAAGCTACATCCTCCCCCACCATGAGTCAAACCCCATCTGAGGTATTTGCAGTGCATGGAAAATACAAACCTGATCTTCCTGGGAAGTTTTTTTTTTCTTCCTCTTTTTTTTCCCCCAGCAGCTTGGCTCTGAGTCTTTGCTGGGTGACTCTTTTCCCAACAAGTCATCCAGTTCATTGATTCCCAGCAGCCGTGCCTGAGGTACCTCCAGTTCCAAGCGGTATGAAAGGTTCCTCAAGGTGCACACACAATTCTCCACTGTCTGAACCAAACCAGAGAGACACCATGTCAACAGTTCTTCCTCACATGAGACACAAACCAAACCAGTTCAGTAGAGGAGAAAAGGCACTGGGAGCACAAGCACTAAACTCTAATGCTGGGCCTTGGGCTGTGTTTTGGCTGCTTCTCTGGGAAAATACAATCTCTCTCAAACCGGACAATATTTGTAAGAGTGGTCTCTGCTATAGTGGCTTATTCTTGATTATGCTGAAAATGAAAAACATAAGAGCTTGTTACTGTTTTATTAAGAAATAGATACTGCAGCACTATGGAAAATAAGGGGTGACCCTGTGTTACACAGCTGAGTTTGGTTGTGCCTCAGTAACCTGGGGTTGGGGGTGATGCCATTTGAGCTGAGGACATCACCATGCTCAGCTGAGCTATACAAAGCCCCAATATCAGATACACAGGTTATCACTAAAATATCTGTAGATGAGACATGCACACACCTTGCTGTCATAATCTGAGGTGTTCACACAGGTGTGGATCACATAGAGCAGCGAATCGACGAGTCCTTCGCAGGACCTCATCTGCTTTCGTGCCTCTTCCCCAGCAGAGCTCAGGTTCCTGAAGGTTGGGATGACAAAGGAACATGGTGTATGCAAGGACAGACAGATAATCACTCATGAGTTTGCAGGTTTTCATTCAGCTGATCGGTAATTGGTTAGCAACTCTTAGTGACTAACTTGGTAATTTTAATATTTTTCTATTAGAAAAAAAAGGACAATTTGAAAAGCTACCTACATGATGGAACTCTGTAATGTTTAGACTAAAACAATTCCTTTGCCTTTAAAATTACAATACAAGAAAGACCTGCTGGATAACATGATTAGTCTTTACAAGGGAGTATTATAGAAGAGCAAATACCTCAGGCACCCTGTTGTATTGCGCAGAACAAGGGAAGTCTGAAATTTAATTTTATGATCATCATCAAAGGAGGAGCTGTTCCATCCCGAGTGGGGCACTATCACAGTGGTTGTCAGCGTGGACAGAGAATCTCTAATGATTGTCATCTTCACAGCATCACACGAAGACAAGTTCCAGAGAACTCCTTAGGAGACATTTCCAGTGCAGTAAAGTCAGCAGACTTGGCAAAAAACCATGAAGCAACACTGACAACTTAAAAGACATTACTTTAAATATGTGATGTGATTCTAGAGCAGGCAGAATGTGGAGAGCCAGCATCCAAAAAGGAGGAAAGCAAGGTGAACAGTGGAGGAGGGCATGGCTTTGGTTTGGTTTTTTTTTCCAGTGATAAGGATGGCCTGCCCTGACATTCCTGCTACCTTGCACCATATACCAGGGATGTCAGGTACTGAGGAGTAGAGCTGAACATACAAGGAGGGATGTAAAAATCCTACAGAAGCTTTCTTCCTGGAAACAACAGCAACAAGTCCAGAGCATATCCCATCCATACATCCATCAGCCGCACAGAACTGCTATCCATCTTTTATCCTCAGGCAGAAATCCCTAGTCCCCTGCCCTGCAAAGTCTCCATACATGACATTCAGATACAGAAGGATGAAATCTGACATAAATTACCAGCAAAACTATATATACAAATAACATGCTGAACACAGCATTGAATCTTCTTTGTCATCATCAAATACAGCTTAAATGCTTCTTCTAAAGAAGTCATCCTTGGTTATAATTCAGATTAAATACCATACACATTTTACACAGTTTGGATCCATCTTATGAACTCTGCAAGATCTTATTTAAAACTGTTGTCAAGAAAAGATAAAAAAAAGCCTGTAATAAAACATATGTTCAGCATCAACAAAGAAGTGCCTGTCCAACACCTGCTGTGTGTTCCAGAGACTCATATCAGGAAAAATCCACCCTCACTGGAGCCTTAGTGCAATTACCTCAGCATTCACTTCTCCCAATGACTCTACACTCTGTGCTGTTTTAACTGATTAAGATAAATGTCCAGAAAAATAACTTGCATTATAGCTCTCTGCTAGTTTTCCTTCCTTACCTGTCACCAGCTCTTTGACCTCGGCATCGACAGACTTCCTCAGCAGCCGCAGAAGGGCAGGTATCCCTCCCACATTCTTCATGGCTATTTTGTTCTCATCAGTGGACTTCCCGTAAACAAGGTTCCTCAGTGCACCACAGGCATTCTTCTGAACTTCCAGGACTCTGTGATCCAGGAGATCCACCAGATGCTTAATACCTCCCAGCCGACAGACCTGGAAAGGGGAATGTCAGGACCATCAGCACTCACTGATCTCACTCACCTCACTCCACAGAGGTAAAAGGCTTTTGTTTTTATGAGAACAGTACTTCCCATTCTACTTGCAGAAGACACAGCTGCTGAACCTTATTGACTTCATTGCTACACGGGACTGAACCTCCCCACTACCCCACTGCAATGGCTGAGGGGCATTTTCAGACGCTTGCTGTGTTCAGAGAATTGTTATTGCATCGGTTTTGTTCCCAGTTTTAAAATTAATTTTCTATACTCCAGAATAACTTTTTAGGGAATATTGGAAATAAAAGCTGATTATCACTGTGGTCGTCACCAGATCATCAAAACCACCACTACCTTTTCATCTCACAGCAACAGTGAATTATGCTGGGCTATTGTCTTACAAAAGTTGCAACAATGTTTTATTAACATAAATAAAATTTATAGTGAAAATAACATATAGCACACACACATAGGATGCAAATGAAAAGGCAAATTCCCTCAAATCAACAGCTCCCAGCTGCTTTGCAAAAACAGCAGGTCTTTGAATGCAAAGTTTCAAGAAATTTCAATAATAATCTGAATGTTCACTCGGATGTATCCCCCACATCACAGTAACATAAACAGTTTCCTCCTTGTTTCTCTAGGGTTGGGTTCCTTTCCTTTGCCTGACAGCTCACTCATTATTCCCTACAATGCCTTAAACTGCCTTGGTCAAAACAGTGAAAGCACTCCAGAGCTGCTGGTTATTCTAGTCTCCAGTCACCACCAGGTTACACAAAGCCAGGCTCTGGCAAACCTACTTTAGAGTTCTGCTGGATGACACAACTTCAAGGTAAAAGATTTCCATAGAATTTCCATGCAGCTCTTATGACACAAAGAATCTGACTGTATATAATTACACACCCCCAGGCACTTCAGTATTAGCATGCATCTGATATGCACAGGAACACAAGAGGGTCACAAATACTGTGTCTTGATGAAAAAAACAGGAAGAGGCAAGAGGCCTGGTTTTCCTGGTACCGTTGCCCTGGAAGAGCAGTGCAAGCAGCACCTACCTCTGTTTTCACTTTGTTATCCCCAAAGCAGAGGTGCTGTAGATAGGCAGCCGCGTTGGCCTGCACCGACGGGAACTGGTGCTGGAGCATGTGAATGACCTCAGGCAGCTCTGGATCCCGCCACGCAAACTCCCTTCATTGGACAACACATGGAGAGAAGGCATTACTCCCAACCTATGGGTATTTACTAAGTACAAGTACTGGAGCATCTTAACGGCTTTCCAACAATTTCAGTTTTGTTCTGGAGTAAAAGGGCTACAAGGAAAACCAGGTATAATAGGATAACAGTGGGTCACATCACCTTTTAGTCTTCCAAGTGGAAAAGGACACCATATCCAATGTGCTTCAGTTGGTTTATGGACCACACAAATACAAATACACGCTAAAGTAACACCAACTCAAACACTTCAACCTACAAAAAATCTTCCAAAAGTTAAATATATAATGCAAAAGATATCCCCTCAACAGTGCTGCTCAGGGGCATCATTTCCACCCAACATTTTTCTCTTGGTGTTTAATGTTCTCCTTAGGCAGAAGCCAATTATACCTGAACAAAACCTGCACATCCTGAAGTGTTATTGTCAGGATGAGATACAGGATGTTTGCTTGATTTGAGTTATTCAGGGATTGTAAATTTAAAATCATTAAATAATATCTCCTTCAATAAACCACAAAGATTTTGTGCAGACCAATCCTAGAAAAGTAATGAAACATGCCCAGTTTGCAGATTTAGAAACATAGTCATTAATATTTGCTGGGCTATCTGCCTTCTGTGAAGGAAGACGGGGTGGGGATGGGGGGGGATAAAGTAGTATCTTAAGTTTTCCCAGGCTCAAAAATCCAAGTAAACTAAAAAACAAACCCAAACCCCCCCCCCCCCCCAAACCAACCAACCAACCAACCAACCACCCCACCAAAAATCCCAAAAAACCAAAAACCAAAACCAAAATAAAAGCAAAGTATGTTCCAAGAACAGTTGCTGGGAAAGCGGTTCGAAGACTAATGCTGGCCTGGCCAGTCAGGTCTCGCCAGGACTCACAGTCACATAAAGGGGAAACTCAGGTCTTTGCCCCTGCTGAACTGCTCAACAACTCGGAGGTTTGTTTTTCCACACTAATGATAGGAAAGCCCGAGGGAAAACTGGCTTTCTAGTAGAACTAGTTGCTTTGACACTCATTCCAGAGTGTTGTTTCCTAGCAGCCCATTCTGAGGCTCCCCTGACCCCTGCCACAGCCTGATATGCACATCAGAAACTGGAACAGATTAAATGTAAGGTAGAAACAATTCCTCTGTAAGATTACAAGCTAAGAAGATGCATCAGCAGTGACAACCGAGTCAGAGTTTCTTTAAAGTTCCTTGCTATGAATGGGAAGCATCCCTGCTATAAGTAATTCTTCTTGCCACCATACCAGAGCAGGTAGCTATAGGTAATAAAGCTTGGAGGCTAAGATTATCCTATTAACATCATTTGGATGAATGCACCACTCAGTTAAATGAAATAATTCAATCTCTCCATATCGATTAATAAAATTTAAATATATCAATTTCCACTAATAAATAGAATAACAAAACCCATTAAAGCAGCATTTTCATTGCCGAGATGACAGGACAGGCCCAGACTGGATAACTGCCTGGTACTACGAGCCTGCCATAGACAGAAGCAGGGGAATGCAGTGTGAGGCTCCAGTCCCACCATCTCTGCTCAAGGTTTCCGTGGTGTCTAGCATGTCCCTAGGACAGCCCTCCAGGCACGGCTGGGCCCAGCTCCTCTAGAATGAGCTGGCTCCTCAGCAAACCAGCAATCTGAGGAGGGACTGGAATTCCTACCAATACCAAATCCACACATCGAACCCACACATAAATCCCTCCAAGCTGTGCACAGCCTGGGCTTTGATACTCCCAGGTTAAATACAAAGTTTTAGTGCACAGTGTCTATAAGTAAACGACAGTGACGATACTATGCTTGTCACAGGTCCACACTGTGCAGACATCTACAACCTCAAAACAGTAATTATTGCAGAAATGTGTGTTCACTTTCAAAATGGCACATTTATAAATAGTTTTAACACTTTGTTTTGAAATTTAAGCAGGTTGTTCATAAAAAATTCATTCAAATAAATTAAGTCCGTACTTTTGAATTTTCAAGCCCCGATTTCCATTCATTTAAAGAGAAATCGCACTACAGTGTTACAGGTTTAAAAAATATTTGCAATAATCCAGTCAAATCTCATCAAAGTTGTGTTTCCTGTAATAAATTCTCTATAAAAACGAACACGAAATAAAAATGTAATAGTAAAATGCGCAACAGCTGCTTTTTTTTTACTGCAAGAAGCAGCCTGTGTTTACCATTTTGGCAATAAAGGTAGAGATCTGAATATTTAGATGAGTCAGGACTGACTGGGCCAGGGCAGACTGGCTCACGTGCAGCAGGAGCTCAGGGAACGCTCTGCCCTGGCCGCGAGGGGGACTTGCCTGGGGTCCTTGTGGATGCTGTCGATGGAGGGCGAGCGCGTGGTGCCACCGTCGGGCGCGGGGTGCAGGCGGCCGTAGCCAGGCTCGGGCAGCCGGAACGGCACCGCCCGCAGCGGCTCTGCCAGCGCGGCCGCCGTGGGCAGCCCGTAGGTGTTTCTTTGGTATGTGAGGGTGCTGCGCTGGCTGGAGGATCGCTGAAGGTTACCCATGCCTAGGATTAAACAGCGTCAAAACCAACCAGGTAACATGTGCCTTCTGAAGAGAAGGGCCGACACCTACTTAACAGTGCAAGCAAAAAAAAAAAAAATCAGTCTTGAAAATGCATACTGTACTCCAGGTTGGAAGCTGATGTCAGATTTCAGGGAGCAATTCCTCAGTGTCCCATGGAAGATGGAGAGGTTAGTTACAGAATGAAAGGTTTGGTCGGATCAGACTTGTGCCTCAGCTTCCCTCAACAAATATTTAAAGTAGGAAATGCATCCCATGCCAACAAGCAGAAATCTGGGTGCAAAGTGTTTTGAAAGACCATAATATCAATTCACCAACTGTACCAAAAAGGAAAAGCAAGTAAACAAAAATTTGTATTGTTTATATGATATTTTGCTTTTCCTAACTGCACGTACACTTTTCCTGACAAGAGGTAACATGTGGATCATTGCAAAGATAAAGCTGAGTGGTTTGGGAACAACATGCATCTTCCTATCTGAACAGAGCTGTTGTGGTGGCTCTTGTTCTTCCAAGGTAAGTGGTATTAAGTAGACAAGTAAACAAAGAATTCCAGCTTCTAGTTATATTTCTTCATTGGCACATCCCTAAAAACTCCATTTATTCTAGGTTGTGGAAGGCAGGAGAATTGCAAAAACTGGTGCCTCCTTCAGCACTCTCTTCTCTTGTATTGCAGTTACATTAGCAAACATTAAAAAGGCACTTTCAAGTGTGTGAAAACATGACATACGAATCGGAGAGTTCTCTATAAATACTTCTAGAGAGTTAACTAAACCACTAATATTTTAGGACTTTTCAGAAACCACTCTACAAATTATTAATCAACCTTAAAGAACAAACTGCATTGCAGCATGCATTACATTTCTCCCTACAGAAAATAAATCCTAATACTAATCCAATGCCTATGCTCTTCATAATACATGAGTGGCACTCCTATGAGATACTAGAGGAATATTTCAGTTTCAATAGACAATCCTCAGCTGTAGCGTTTACCGTTATGCTTTGTTGAGAAGTTGAGTAGAACAGTATTTTTACTGTGAAAGTCGTGGTAGGTAATTTTAGTGGCACTCTCTTGTTTTCATGTATTCACGAATAAAAAAACCCCATGAACCAATTCAATTCATAAGAGAGAGATGCACAGAGACTGCAAGAGAGGAAGCAATAAATTCTGTGTGTCACACATACACTTATCTGGGATCTACCCCTGTGTGTGCTATCAAACAGAAAACACTCTGACCCCAGGCTGACAGTGATGTATAGCCTGAAGCATTCCGGGCAAACATCACAAGAGCCTTTTAATTCCTGCAGGTTATTTTTAAAATCCTTTGATGGCGCCCTGTTTTTGAAAGCCTTCTGAAAAGTTTATATTCTCGAGTCAGATTTTCTCACACATTGTACTAAAAACACCAGCTTTGTTTATATTCTTTCTTGGAGAAGGGAAACTGATGGACCGGTCACTTAACCAGTCTGGTTGAGAGGTGGGATTTCATCTCCCAATCCTCTCTCACTTTGCAAACCCTATAAATTGTGTATCCATAATAAACGGGTCCTCTGCTGTTCTCTTGATACTGGTGAAACCGTGTCCTTCTTTCGTGCCCTGCTACTACACTTCTAACCTAGTTTCTGCCTCCATGAATTGATATCCTCTAGTTCTTCCTTCTGCACTGGCACTCCGTGTGTCCTCCCTGCTCCCTACACCCTGTGCCCCAGCACAGCGGGCTTGGACAGAGCCGAGGCCGTCACCCACCGGAGCCTGTGCGGAACAGGGCGGCCTGGGAGCCGTGGTGCAGCTCGACGGCGCCGTGGTTGGGGCTGCGGTACACGGGGCTGTAGAACGTCCTGCCCTCGTAGATGGGGGTGATGTGCATGTCCGGGGACACTGCCGAGCGCAGCTCCTGCCCCAGCTGGCTGTGCTGGCTGGCGTATGAACTCCTCAGGCCTGCAACCGAGCAGAGGGACTTGCTTCAGCAAAGCAACAGAGCTGCTAGGATTGAGTCTTTCTTACTTTAGACAAGAAAAGTTGTTGGTTAAACCTACAGTCACAAAGACTTATTAATTACATTTTTTCTGTAATTAAATGGCCCATACTGAAAGGCTTACTGACAAAGCAGCATTTCCTTGACCAAAAGTTTTGTCCATGCACTGACAACTTGAAGTTTTCCAACTTAATTTTTTTTAGTATTCTTTACAGTCTAAATGACAGAGAATAAAAGCTGAGTCAGCACCAGCAGTGCACAGATTCAGCAATGACAGGGTAAGTATGAACCTGACAGAAATCCCATCATGACAGAGGGCACAGCCTAAAGGGGGTTGTAATCCTGAAACTGAAACAGTCTGTACCAGTAAGAGGAAACACCTGCTTGATAGTGGCAGTAGAAATGTAAGCACACAGAGAAAAATCTTTATAAGGGTATAAATAGCTCATGATGTGAGTATATATAAATAGCTATGCTGCAGCTGGATGAATTTTTTTTCCACCTTGCTCTATATTAGTATTTCATATAAAATGTATACAACTTTGTTGACTTCAGCATTACTACTGCAGGCACTAAAGCTTTGGCAGTTATCAAAGCAACAGAATATGTGAAATGAGCTAGGCAAGGGTGATGAAATGGAGATTACAGAACAACTTCAAAAGTACAATGGAGTAGTAATGTGTAATCAAATGTATGCCACCTCTGAGTATTCTCCCCCCACCAAAATCCCAGACCTACCCTGCCACAGTGTCTGCAAGGAAACCTTAGGGCCATCACTAAGAAAACACATCTACAGGTGGTAAGAACACAAGGACTTGAGCGGGCAAAGAGGGCAGCAGGGGCTTTCCCATCAAACTCATTCCCAAACCCTTATCAAACTGGCATATTATTAAGTCTTGCAAACAGAGCTGAGGGAGAAGAAACATTATATCTTTTGCTAAGGAATGAGAGCATTTTAGAGTTTTCTGCACTATAATAGTTCAAAAGAAAAACCAGAAATTGTCATCTGTTCCAAAGGACATGTGGTTTAATTCCAAAATCAGCTTGTCTGTGCTCATTCAGATGAAGGTCAGAATAAAATCACTAACACACAAAACTTAATATGTAAAGTAACTGCATGTTAACAAGAACTGCCTCTCAGATTAAATAGATTCTACCTTTTAGGGCTCTATTTTAAGCTGGTATTAAAATGGTTACCCTATATTTAACTTGAAGTAGGAGATAGTCTAGAAATATTAGTGGAAAAAAAACCCCCTAATATTCAGTGGTAATAAGTTATATATTTTAAGAAAGAACCAGACATAAAATTAGTTCCAGGCTAGCATATTTTACTTTATGTTTAGCCTGCGCACACATTTAAATGTACTTTATATCTGAAAATGTTAACATGCCTCTGTAAGACTTAGAATTTCATTTAGCAACTTAAATAATAAGATTTAATTCAATGCATGGCCAGCAAATAGTAATCATAACGCCAGTATTCACGAGGAACTTGCGATTAACACAGAGTGTTTGACATCAGTATTTACAACTGACCTGACACTCTCACCGGGATTCTGTTCCAGTGCTACAACGTTTCATCCACAACACCATGTCTGCATTCTGAGTTTTCCACAGCTGTGGTTTGTGCTGCGTTTTACCCGTGTAAGTGCCCGTTACTCACCTGTGAGGCTATCTGGCCGTGGAGGGACCATCCTTTCATATATATCATATGGCTGTCCATACTGTTCCATGTCATGAATTGTCCTTTGCAGCGTCGTCCCCAAGTGCTGCGGAACTGCCATCATACCAGAACGCTTCGGGGAAGAGGATCCCAGCTGAGTTTGGGATGGAGAGCCCACTCTGGTTTGCACATCAGTAAGGGCAAGAGGAGAGCCAACTCTGCCTGCTGTCTGGTACGGGGCAGTGCTGCTGCTGGGGTTTGCCTGCCGGGAGGTGAGCGAGCCGACGCGCCGCATGGCCGAGGGGGAGGCGGGTCTGTGCACGGCGTACGGGGACCCCGCGCGCTGCACGGGCAGGGTGGTGGATGAGTACGCGTGGGAAGGCAGGGATCTCTGCTCCGTAACGCTGGGAGAACCGTATCCGCTCCCCAGAGACGTCCGCAGCGACCCCCGCGACGGGGACACGCCGGTGCTGACCACGTAGGAGGGAGACTGTGCTCTGGATGGCACCGAACTGACCCGTCTCATCACTCGGTTGGTAGCCGTATTCGCTGAAGGCTGTTGAAAATCAAAAACATTTATGAGTTTTATCATTTAGGTCACGCAGTGGATATTGTTCTCCTGTAAGACGGAGAAGTCAGCAGGAAATGCACGTAACGTAATGGTATATACAGGCAGTTGGAGTGTAGCTTTTACCCTAAGACTAATTCCTTCAAATTTCCCTGTAACTTTTGTCTAACCAGTGCTTCTTAGTATATAAAATTACAATTTAAAATTAAAAACCCACCTATTTCTCACTCTCATTTGGCTTGCTATGTTAATCTTCACCTATGCTTTCCTTCCTCCCTACTGAACCACTCTGGAAACTCAGGAAGAGAAATGCAAAGAGTTCTGGTATAATCCAGAAATATTCTGACAATTAATGTTTTACTACCGCTCCATTTACCGAAAAAGGAGGGAAAAGCTAGAAACTGTAGAATGTGCAAGAACACAAGTAACATCTTCCTTTAAGAACTATACTTACATACAGGCTAACTTCTAGGAGGTTTCCCCCCAATTCACAATGACTTTTGAGTGAGTGATACTTTCTTGATACGACAATGGCAGTATACTGTGCAGTCAGTGGTGCTGCTTCACTTCAGCTCATATGAACGACCCAGATCACACGCGCTGATCCCAGCAAGCAAGTCTCTGCTGCAAGCCATTCCGGCTTTGTAACCAGTGAAAGTGTTAAACAAAAACTGTAATTCTGTAACATTAACTCCAGCCCATACAGAGCGGGGCCCAGCTATACAGCTCCTGTCTCTAAACCCTGTTGGAGCCCATGCACAGCCAGAGGTGCAGCACACTGGTCAGAGTACCTGGACTGAAGTCTGCCCTTCAGCGCGCGAGCTCCTCACCACGTGGTTGTTGGGGGGTCCACCAAGGGAATGCTGCTGTCTGATCTCTGACTTGTTCAAGTTCTGGCTGTTATGGAAACTGCTTATTTCCTGGTAACCACTGTCAGAATAAGAATTCATTTGTGTTGAACTTCTTGAGTTACCTAGAGACCCTGTAGATATGAAGCCAGTGTAAGAATAAAATCATTTAACAAGTTCACCAAGTATTATATAACTTTGTTATTTGTTGGATTCATAACTGTATTACGTTTTTATACTGTCAATACAGAAATATATTCTAATATTTAAAATGCACACAACAGACCCTCACTTTCATGGAGAGATGTCTGCTCTGGTGAGTAGAGAGTCCCTTGCTCTGCTTCTGTCCTAATATCATAGGCATTGGTGTGAACACCCTCTGACACCTGGGGTTTGCTTACACTGGTGGGCGGAGGATCTGAAAGAATAAAATATTTAGATAAATCCAATGTTTCACATGCAAGTTTCCTGCAAACTCAATAATGATCATTTTCTCATATATACTAATGAAAGACTTACACCAAACAGAATCAGCTTACTGGCAGACGGGTATCATCTCCCAAATACAATGAACAGAATGTTAATATAAATCTCTGAGAATTTTATTACCTGGAAGTTTTGATGTAGTTCTACAATTCTATTTTTTCAAATATACGTTCCAACCTATTTAAATGAAAAATTAATTGATTACCTAGTATACTCTGAAGAATAGAAACACTGTGCAACTGTGCTGTAGCATCCAGTGGACAGCTATCCTTGTCTTAAGGGCCTGTAATCAACACCTCCAGATGTAAGAGGTTGAGCTGAATTTCATCCCTGTTTGTGTACTATGAATGGCAGTTGCTGCAAATTTCCATACTTTTTTTTATTTAGTAAACCACTGTCTAAATATTTGCCTCTTAAGCCAACTTCCATTTCAAGAATGTCAGCTGAACTGTACAGACAAATGACAGTGTTGTAAGGAAAGGCAAAGGAGGCACAGCAATGCTCCTATGAAGAAAGGAAAAATAATGTTAAACAGTCTGGGAAAAAAGGGACAAAGATGAGGATACTGAATCAACATTATTTTAACAGAAATATTAAGCATTCAGTTATCATGCTATGGAGGCAGCAGAGATGCAGTACAGAACTACATAAAGTTTTAGGTCAGAAAAGCCCTCTGAGACCATCAAGCCCAACTGTTCCCCCAGAAGAAGGCTACCACTGACCCATGTCCCCAAAGTGCCACATCCACATGGCTTTTAGATCCCTCAAGGGATAGGGACTCCAACCCCGTCCTGGGCAGCTGTGCCAGGGCTGGACAGTCCTTTCATGATGAATTTTCCCTAATATCCAACCTAAACTTCCCTGAGGAAGCAGAGTAGGCAATGGAGGTTATGTTTAAAGGTAACATCTGAAACAAATACTTGCTGCAGGAATCCATGAAGGAGCCTGGAGCAAACCCAAAGTGAATGAGCCCAGGAGCACCAGCCCAGCCCCAAGGACTGCTTGGTGGCAGGAGCTGTGGGCTCTGGGCAGTGATGCTGCTGCAGACAAATACTCTGGCTTTTACCAGTGGCTGGACACAAAATGCTGCTGTCTCACTACCTGCATAATGATCCATAATGGAACACTTATACTAAAAATGTTACTCAGCAATTGCTATTATGAAGAATGCTTGAACATTAGTCAGATTTAAAAAAAAAAAAATCAATAAATCTTAGAAATACCAGGCAGTCAGCAGTTATTCACCAGTAGTATATTCTTAGGTCAAAACTAGGTTGTAAAATTTGACACTAGTTAATTTACTAGAATAGGAGTATTATGATCAAATTTAGTTAAGATTTAATAAGAAGTGTTACTACATTTCCAGTAGTTTAATCTTCAGTATGCCTAGAAATGATCTAGAGAACCAACACTGAAAGAACTCACTTCACAGCCTGTTACACCAGCTCAACACCAGATGGTAACAACCACCAGTGGGCGTTCCACGTTCTTCAGAATAAACACTTGGAGGACTTGGGCATTTACATTAGGATTACATCCAACTTCAATACTTTAATCTTCAATCTTTTTGTTTATCTAATACAAGGCCCTATTATCCCAGTTACTGGATATTACATGATACTAAATCAATGTCAAACTGACAATCAATCTGGGGACAGACACAGGAAGAATAAGGTCCAATTGTGCTGTTCAGTGCAGATGTTCCTAGGACAGAGCTTTGAGCCCAACCTCGCCCCCGTCACATACTGCCCACCAGGCCAAAGCCTTCATAGGGCTAAAAAATAGATTGTTTAGGCTGTTTAACAAAGGCAAGAATGCACAATGAAATGAATTGTTGTCTTTCTATCTGACTCCACTACCATAAAACAGGAGGAATGCCCTGAATAAAATAATAGCCTTCTTATAAATGGCTGATCTATTATTCTATTTATAAGCATCTGCAAAACAACACTTTATATTTCTGTGAAAAATTCTGTATAATTCTACTGATGCAGAAAGCAATTACAGCTACAGTCACATCTTATCATTCACTGATGCTTTTGCCATAAACCACTACCTACAGCCATAGAAAAGGTGATTTAAGGCAGTAATTTTGTCCATCTTTAACTTCAGTATTTTCCGATTACAGTTCATAAAGCAGCATCTAGTGACACCTCTACAAAACAGAGATCCATGCTGAATTGGTGAATAAAACCTACAATCAAGCCACAATCACAACATAAATGTAAACAGGAAATGAAATGTAGATCAGGAAATTCTAAGCAAGAAATAGGGCTTTTTCCCCAACATGCCCACTTCTGAGCAATTACTTCAGGAAAGGCTACTTTGAATATAGTGATGTGCAAAATACACATCTAGGTTTGCATTAACACATAGAGCATTGAAACAGAAGTAGAATTTTTGGCTGTATGTCAAGTGACTGCTTAGCAAGGATGTGTACAGGAAATTTCTAAAGAAAAACACACAAATGTGAGGAGAGAATTAAAGGACAAAGTGGAAGGAAGGAAGGCAGGAAGGCATTAGTAGAAGGTCAAGGAGAAAAGTAAGTTACAGGAAAATCAGAAGAGGAAATACAGCAACGGAATGCAATTGGCTGAAATATGTAAGGAAAACAACACCTGAGAGCTCTCAGAAGGAATCCGTACCAGTTGTGAAATGTTATTGGGACATTATAGAACAAGGGGAAACAATGTGATTAAAAAAATCGCCCACAAACAAAACCCAGAAAACCAACATTCAGTTGAAAAAATATCTAAAACTTGTTTCTCAATTACTTGAAAAAATGAATTTGATTTCTGTTTAAAACCACTGCTGAAAGAATACCTGAAAAGCACCACCATGACTAGCAAAAGTTAAATGGCAGGACAAGTAGGCTGCTGAGAACATTTAAAAGAAAGGAAAAAAGCCTCACCTCAGTTGCAGCAATAGAAACTATGAAAATACAATTATGAACAAGTTTAAGAGCCTAATCACCAAATAAAACAAAAACCCAGGACTGGCATATAAAGTAATGACAATTATGGTAATTATGAATATGCTTGATTGAACAAGCAGCCGCACAGCTCCAAGGACAGATGGCACCCTGCACGAGTGGGACAGGAAGGCTCTGCAGAACAGGGTTCATGCAACTCTCACTCTACAATGCCAACTGCACTGGGATTGTGCTGGGCCACTTTTGGCCAGCTTGACAAGAGCACACAGTCATCCAGCACAAGTGACTCGCAGGAGCCCCTGTCCGTGCCTGTCCTGCAGTGGCCCCTGCACGTGCCCCCGTCACTCCAGAGCCCACAGAGCTCAGAGAGCGACTCCACAGTGTCAAACATCATAACTGATGCACACAACCTGTCAAAGCTCCATGCTCTGACCTGTCAGAAGCAGGGGGGATTATTTCAACAGACCAGGGAATGCCACCTTGACGATACAGTCCTACCCTCTCCCCCAATACAGTCAGGAGAAGATGTAGCAGTACAAGAAAAATGCGTCTTTTGGAAAGGAAGTTTACACTATCCTGAGATACGAAAGAAGAAAAAGCACTCTCAGAAAAATTTCCCTTATTGGAGACTTTCTCAGTTAAGTAAGAACATCTGTAAAAAGAAAAAAAAAACAGTTTTCAAGCTTAAAACATGCAGCATTTTTTCATGTTCCTTACCTGCCAGGAGGAAGACTCACAAGTAAATTTTAGTTAATTGCAAAGAAGACCCAATACATGACAAGCCTTGTGTTACAGTCAGAGCTCACATGGAAATACAAAGGCACATAAAGATACAAGAAAAAGTACTTGCAACTACTGTAAGCTCAAGTACCTTTTATGGTAACAGAGGAACACACAAGTGTCCCATGCGTGACAAAGAAGATGTTAATGTCATACTTTAGAAAAGACACTTAGAAAATATATGTAGCATTGCTGCTAAATGTTACATTTGTGTCAAAACAAGCAGTGAATGCCAAAAAATTAAATCTACTTGGGCTTAAAGTAAATTGTACATAAAAGATAATACCTGAGGATCTCCAAGGAAATGACTTCTCAGTAGAGCTGCAGAAAGAAAAAAAATTATCACACAAATGAACCATGTGGTTAGTTTGGACTCTTAATTGTATTTTTAATTAATCACAGAAAACTGAACAAAACCCCCCAGCAGATAAAATTTCAATAGTCCATGTAAATACCACTATGCAGTGCTTTACACCTGACAACGAAACCATTAATTATTGAGTTCAATTTTCTATTAGTCAGTGGGAATTATTCTCTGTAACTTACTGTACATCACAGCAACAGGCAGTGCAATCTGTCTGCAACAGGACAGGTGAGAGCACAACTTACAACACACAACCCCTGTTTAAGGTGTCATGATGTCAATAACAGCCCACACCAGTGTGTGCCACCAGCAGCAGAGTACAACCAGTGTGCACAGCCCACAGACACTTGTGTACCACCAGCACCACACCTTCTGTTTGGACAGCAGCAGTCACTGCTCGTGGCAGGGTCCAGTAAAGGACGTTTGGGGATCACCACCCATGAGCACCTGGCTTCTACATGTAAAGCAGTTCAAAAAATCATAGGTCTGTTTCTGTTCATTTTCTTCACTGTTTTTTCAGTTTCCAGTTTTCCAGAGAAAAATCCAATCCTTTGTACAGAACAAGTCAAACCACCTGATACACAGCTACAACTCTGAGAGTGAGGAGGTGACAGATGTCACGCTGTCCAGGTTAGTGAGATGCCTTCGGAGCCAACTATTGCACAGACCAAGCAGGTGTCTGATAGCAGTGTAAAAGCCAACCTTCTCCTGCATTTTTCCAATAATGATTTTTTATCAAACTCTCTTTACCCTTTTGACCTTCCACCAAGCCATGTGCTTTCCGTGTGCTGCCACGTACTATCAGCCATGTGCTGACAGTAGTACTGATGCACGACCACCTTTGCAGACAAATGCAGAACTCATCCATGTGTTATTAACATTAGATACCCTAAAAGTTTTTATGGGAAAACGTATTTCCTCGCTCTAAATATAAAATATCAAACTTTGAATAATACATCACTTTTTGCAGTGAGTATAAGCTGCTATTTTCCAAACAAAAAGCTCTTCAAACAAAAAACAGGCAAGTCCATCAGATTTTATTGTGTCTAAATATCAGCATGAGATTGTAATTTTGGGTAAGATGTAGCAATTTCTAAGTTATTTTTTATTTTTCTTCTTTCTACCACAGCTACAGATTACAAAAAAACTAGCTTGGCAAGATGAACAGCATGAGATATTTATTTTCTAAAATGAAAACAACCATTTAGGAGCCTTTTTGGAAAGAAAATATTTGTATAAAAGAGTGCTAAAGACACACGCTAGCACAAACTGAACTAGAGTTACAATGACACTTCAAGAAGAAGGAGAATTCCAATGCAGACTTCAGGTGACTGAAAGTCAACCTCTGGCCCCAGAATTCTCATGCTACCTGAATACCAAATTTTCTACTCTTGACCCCTTTGCTCTGTTCCTCAAACTTTCTGGAAACTCAATTCCTTACACTGAGGCAACATGGCTCAGTGTTGCTGGCAATGGTAACACACACTGAATACACACAAATACTTTATTGTCACACACACAAGACTATAATCCGCAGCACATCCTTGCCCAACATATCTGACTAATTGAACTTCCTTTACAGTTACAGAATGTTGGAATGAAAAGGCTGCTCTGACTGTGGGTCACAGGAAGAAAGCTGCTTCATCAACACTTAAACTAGTTAAGCATTTAACTTGACTCTTATTAAATAATTTTGGAGCAAGTCCAGTGTACATCACCTACTGGTATCATCACCTGATTTTGTCACCTAGCAGTGCAAAGTTTTGAAGATAGCAAATCTTTCAGCTTTGAGCAGCAAACCCAATGCATTTCATTGCAGAGTTTAAAAGCCACTGTGGTGACACGCTACAGTGCCCATGCCGAGATGCTGCTGGAATCAGTTGCAGCGCTGTCTCTTCCTGACAGCAGCGTGTAAGATATCCAAAGAGAGCCTACATATGGCGAGCTGCACTTTGGAAAAGGCTAATTTAGCCCACTACTGTCCTTGAAAAAGAATTAGGTTAATAGAGTAGACATGCAGAAATATCCCTCTATCAGAAATATCATAACAGCTTGGTATGATGTACAGTTTTCAATTAGAGAAGATAGAGACAAATAAGACAGTAACACAAATATTTGGTAAGTGGAGATGGAGCATGCATACAAACTGTGCTGAAATCCATCTATACCTTATTTTTTTTTTACCCTCTTGATTTTTTTCTTCACTTATATTTTTAAGGATAAGGAATTTTTTTTTTTTTTAAAGTTTTGATTAATTTGATTTTTTGTTGTTTGGTTGTTCTTTGGTTTTGCCTCTTTCTTAATTTCATACCTTTTCTTCACCATTTCAAAGAACTTTGCTTTAGTTCAAAACTATCTTAGACACCAAATTGAACCAGCTGCCAATCTGGAAAAAAAAAATCTGATAAATGGAAAAGGTTTTGCATTAAGTCATTTAGAGACAAAACACACTAAGGATCGCCACCACTACTTTACATTTTCATGTGGCAGCTCTCAAACAAACACTTCCAGCTTTGAATTTCTAGGCTAGAGCAGGGCCCAGCACCTCTCTCAGTGGCACAGCTGTGCCGCTCTGCTAAGGCAGAAGGGCCTGGTGGAGGTCCCACCCAGCACCTGTGCACAGCACAGCAAGGCTTCAGGAATAGTGACATTTAGGGAAAGTGTGGATTTCTGATTTTGTTAGGCAGTGTGCTACTTTTTAAAAATTGAAGTAAACACAATTATGATCTCCAGTTCCTAGACTGGACAGGTAAATTCCCAGTGCATCTTTTGCAGGTTTTGCATTATATGAAACAGTTGAAGCCTATTATCTTTAAAAGTACTCCAGAAGGTGGAAAGCATTTCTGATTTAAACAGGACCACTCGAGAGAAAAGCAGTGATTTCCATCGCCTACCTTCCTGCTTGGCTATACTGCTGTTGTCATCACAGATGAAAAAATTAAGTACTATTTATTAAATATTTATAAAATGGTGAAAAGCTGTAAAAAGCTAAAAATATAATTCTGTTAAAAATGTATGTACTTCACACATATTCCTGTAGTATTTCAGTTCCCTATTTGGCTACGCCTCCATAGTTGGAATACATCTGTGCTGTGAAGCAGCAGCAGCAGCAAAGGGCTGTTCCCAGCGAGGGCACATTGCTCACAGAGCTGCCAGCCACACTCAAGTACCCTACAGACTGAATGTGATGTTTTACTTGTCCTTTAGCTTCCATTTTAAATATCTACATCAACAACACATTTACAACTATATGCAGTAATATGGAAAACTTCGTGTAACTTTAAATTTTAGTATAGAGGTATTTCTCTAATAAAATGCCATCTACTAAACTCCATAAACTTTTATTACACCTTACAAGCAACTGGAAACCAGGAAAAAAAATCAGTATTTTACTTTTCTTGTTGAGACAGTTAAGCAGACATTTTCACAAATATTTTAAGTAAATGAGGTGATTTTCAGTCTTCAACTTTTCTAACAGCTATCTTCTTGAGTTCACCAGTACAGGTGATTCTTCTACCCACTCTGCCAGACCCTATACCAGGAACCTAAGCAATCCTATGTTCAACTGCAACAAATTAACCAGCACTGCCACCAAATCAGGTGGTCCTGGGAACTTGCTGGCTGTTTCCAGGTGACCCTGGAAATCACTATTTCTCTGGGTGTGAATTCAGAAAGTGTCTGGAATACACTGCAATCATTAGGGAGGCCTCTTGAAACTGTCCCATAACTCTCTACAGCAAATCTGCATTTTTTAAATCCTTCATATATTAATAGAGGTGAATAGCTATCAGTGAAAATATATGTATAGAGGACATAAGCATCACGAAAAAGCCTTTAATTTATGGGACAAATGAAAGTAAAGTCATCAGGACCTGTACCTTGTGCTGGCGATACTTGGTGACTCAGCTCCAAGCCTACATCTCTCTAGCTGATTAGCCACAATTTGCCTTTCCACTTCCAGTTCTCTGGTAAGTCTTTGAAATTGAAGCTCCTGAAATTTCAAAATAAAAAGAAAAGCATTCTTGATGTTAAAAAATGGGTGTGGATTAACTCTGAAACAATCACTGATTCATCACAGTTGTGTTTTGACTCTTCCTTAGGGACATAAACTATAAAAGTGGAAATTTAATGGTTTTTTAAGTCAGTGATTCAAGCAAATATTGATTTATCACCTGTTACAGAAAGAAAAACGTGTTTAAGCATTCTTGGGTTTTATTCATCCTACAATTAAAATTTTTGTGCCTTCTTATGTTACCACAGTCTAACAAAATCAGTGCCTATAAAGTCAGTGTTCAATTTAATCTATAAACAAGGAAACCAGAAAATACCATATCCTAACCTTTCCAATCACAAACCTTCAAATCCTAAGCTATCCTACATTCTGACTGTAGTTGAAAACCTTAAGATTTATAACTTTAAACTAGCTGAGTGTAGAGATATGCTATTTCACCTTTCCTGAGTTCAGCTTTTTTTGTATTTCTTGGTCAAGGGTACCAAACTTCTTCAGGTTTTGGAATGTAACACTGCAAGAGTGACGTGGGAAATACCAGTGTTGCACAGGATGGGTGTTACCGAAATCTGGAACCATCTTCTATAGCATTCTGAAATCCAGGCTGTCACATTAAAGGATACTGAGGGTGTTTTTCTCCTCAATAAGCTTTTATTGACCAGACAATAAGGTTCTATTGAGCAATTGCATTATTTTTCAAACTGATACTGTAAACCCTCTGAAGTCTAGGTAAACCATATGAAAACAGACGAACACCAATATTTAGCAATTGGATGAAGCACCAAGCAAGTCATACACACAGGTCAAAAGTGCAACACCGAGCACTCCTCTGAGGTGAAAGCTCAAATTACTGATGAGGTTTCTGCCACATGTGGCCCACGGAATGGTACTGCCCAGCAGCTGCATGTGGGCCAGGGATAACAGCTCCTGCAAACTGCTCCTTCCCACCCCGCATCACACAGAGCGGGACAGAACCAATTCCCTTTCCCCAGCCACTCTCTGCTCCCTGCAGCCCGTGCCCCTTTTCAGTAAGATGAAGGGTGCTGCAGCAGTGTCCCATGGCTCCCAGCATGGCCTCTGCTCCCTGCTCCAGCCTGAGAGCTTCCACAGCCCTCAGGAGACTTGGACTAACAATAGGAGCCTCAGAGTAAGTACAGGGAAAAGCTATTCTAAGAAGTTGAGATAAAGATTTTTCTACCAACAACACAATAAGATCCCCTCCAAGAACCCCCAAAAGAACTTGCCAACAGGCAGGCAGCTGAGGCCCAGGGCAAACAGCAGCTGCCCTGCTGCCAAAATGACTAGATAAAACGACAAAGTATGGCACTGGGGCTTGGCTCGATTCAGTACCATGTTATACCACAACAGTCCACATGCACCCAGTCAACTCATTTGGACAGCTTGTCTTTTGGAGAAAAAAATACTAAAATGTCTATTAAGTGAAAAAAGTCAAATAAGTTTATAAATGATAACTTATTTTCCAGTTCTAAGTCAGAATATAGATAATACATCCATCCACAAGCAGATTCTTCAGATGGTCATTCACATATTAGTGGGGATGGCAGTGATTTAAAAAAAAAAAAAAATTTCATTCAGATGCTGAAGTTCTCCAAGTTTTGGAGCAAATCTCAGCCAGACAAGCTTCTTCTTGAATAAATGATGCTGTATTATACAGTGTGTAACAAATACAAACCTGCAAAATAAACAGTACTGTGCTGCTTGTTTGCAGAAATAATATAAAACATTTAGCCTATGTTTAAAGCTGTTTCCTGTTCCTTACTATTAAACCAATATTTAAACAGCAATGTCATGGATGCAAACTGCAAATCTGAACCTGTTGTTATTTACTCATCTTTTAATTAGATGCATAAAATAAAACATGCCAGCCATTAATTGCTTCCATTCAACCAATCTCTACTAGTTTCCCTTTTCATTACAGATAGAGGCATTAATGAACACATTATTCTAGAAAACATCTTGCTGCATAATATCTCAAGTAATAAATTGCCCATTTAAATAAAATTCCTTATTTTTTGCCCCACACTACAAAAATTCAAAGGCAGTTAAAACAGAAGAACTACTCTTATGCTTTTCTTGAGAGTAGAAGAGGTGAATGACAAAAGTGGACAACAGAGCAATAAATTTTACTTCATTTATTTAAACTACATTTAAAAGCAAAACTTCTTCGTATTCTATCAGAAAGACTGAGATAAGGAGAAATAAGAGGAAGAGCCACCAAGCCTGATTTGACCACTTCAGAGGCACTTGCTGAGTTGGGAACAACACCATCAGCTGTCTATTAACATTGTTCCTCACTTCATTTTGGTGTTGACCAGAAAGCCACAAACTGCACAGTGCACTGAACAGCAGAGGGGTAAGAGGCCTGCAACTCATATGCCAGTTTTAAATCACTCTGATGCTTAGGAAGATCTAATGTACTTTTGCAAGTGCATGCATAGTAAGAAAAAACAATTCAGCTCTATTTTCTAGTCTGAGTATATTTTGGCATGCCCACCCTGGGAGTCCAATGAAGCAGCAGTTCACAAACTTTGAAACAATGAGTGCTGACTTTTGTACGCGCCTTCTTAAATTTGATATCTGCAGCAGGTACTGTCTTAAATACCTGCATAAATATACAAGACGGATAGTTTCAGAGCTACCATCTTTTTTATAGCTGGAATACCTCATGCTTTAAAACTTTCCTCTTTTAGTTTAAATCATATTATTATTATAGAAAACTAAGTCCTAACCAGCTCTAAATTGATCACCTTTCTAGTTTATGCTTCCTTATAAAGAAATTTCATAGCACTCTGAGTGGACACATCCCTACAATGTGTATCTATCAAACAGCAAACTAGTACTGGCAGGAAACTATTGGAATTTGTTTCCCTATCCAGCTTCTCTGGGAGCAGTGGGAGAGCTCACTCCTTGAACAGGACGCTCCCAGCAGAGACCTGCTGCCCTGGGCACAAATCTCAACTCATTGACTCCTACAGCACCAGCTACTGACAAAATGGCATTGCAGGACTCAAATACAACCCTTAATAAACTTACTAGGATTTGTAGCAGAACATCTATGTGGCAAGCACATAGTAAAATCACAGATATAAAATTACAGAACACACTGCCATACTGCATCCCAAGGAGCAGACAAATCTTCTCAGAGAGACACACTGCACTGGCTTGGCCAGAACTACTTTTATTCAAAATTACTCAACATACATTGAGGGGAAAAAAAAAGCAATCTGTAATTCTATATACCTCTTTAGCACCAATTACTTAATCACCTTGTCAAACTGCAGGTTTTACGCTCATAACCTAAAACTCCACTGCAAAGTCACATTCTTAATATAAAACTACAGTGAAAGACAGCTTTAACCGTAATTCCAGCTCTGGATCAGGAAGTGCAGACACGGGGCAAGAAAGCAGCTCACTTTGGAAAGCAGTGGTACTATCTGCAGGCAGACAGGCTGCCATGAGTGAAAACCAGAGCCCAGAACATTTTAGAGCTGTGTGATCTCCTTTTTGGGGGCTGAAGCTTTCAGAGGAGGGCCAAACCCTGTGTTGGTGTCACAGTGCTCACAACAGGTGACCAACAGCTCACCCTCCTTGGTGAGCTCCGCATGCGCATCAGGAATTATCTCACTCAGGATGGCCCTGCACTGCACCAAGGTACAGGCAAGGCCAGTTACACCAGTCTCAGCAGCTGAATCCCCTTTCCATGTGAAAGCTGAGTGTCTCTGAGAGGCTGGTGGCTCTGGGGCAAGGGACAACAACCACCAACACACTGTGCTGGGCTCTTGCCAGCAAATATTTGAAGACAAATAAGTAATAGGAATGCTGTTTGGACAACTGACCATGGAGACTGCCATTCTCCTGTTGCAGGCTTTGGATAACAAAAGAGAATTTAGGGGCAATTCTGCACCTTCCATCTGCATCCTATCATGATACCATGTTGCAGATTCACCTTTTTCATTTATAATAAAGATGAACTTTTATCCCTCAGTAACATAGATGAGAATGAGGAATCTACATTCACCATACTGAAAAATAAAAATTACTTTCTTCCTACCCTGTTGTGATTTCAGCACCTCTGGAAAAACACAGGCAGCTTTAAACAAACAGTGGCCCAGGTGGCTACTGAAAGGTTTTCTAGTGACAGCTCTGCAAGAATCAGCAGCAATCACACAAGCAGTGAAGTCAGATTCCTTTTGAATGGTTCATTCCTGGCTAGCCAGACCCAGACTGGGCAGCTGGACATCAGAAGGAGACAATGCCTCCAATAAACAAAGGCAGCTTTTGTAGCTTCTTGAGACTTGACCAGTTCTCAGTGGCTGCTGTGGCAGAAGACTGAGCTGGGATGGGTTGGTACTCCCAGTTTCAGTAACACTGGGATATGCTAAGTTGCTTCAAATGCCAAATGTCACTGTTGATGAAATATTATGGAGGTAATTGTAACTGAACTATGAAATGTGTTCTAATCACAAAAGTGTTGTCTGTTGAACAAGTGAGCTGAGCCTCTCTCAATAGTTCAAGTTACTCATCTAAGAAAGTGTAGCCTGCATTTGAGAGGAATATTTTTACCTTGCATTTACTATTTCTGACTCAACTGCAACCACAGTGCAGAGCCATGCAACTTCCATCATCTGTGAAAGTTCACAGAGCGCTACAGAAAAGGCTATTTTATTTTGGATATTTTCATGACAAATGTGCAACAAAGAAGAGGACAAAGAAGCTGATTTATACTTTCCTTCACATTAACCCCTTGCATGCATCTCTGCAGTTATCTGCTTCCATCTGCCATAATTCAGAGCTAGATCAAGCAACTGAATACTTAAACCCACACTGAATACCGTATTTTCCAAAATGGATGTCATACTGTAGTGATCCAACATTTAAATTCTTTACTAGAATCTATTGCAGAAAAAGCCTGTACTTCTAACTAACCATATTAGAGCAACCTTAATATTTTGTGTAAAAATTAAGTTTACTCACGCGCACAACTGCATTTGCATGCTTTCAGTATCTTCCAAAATAGAAGACAAAAGATAAAAAATTGGACAGAGTAGAGAGAATCAGAGATTACAGGATGTGAGATGACACAGCTACAATTACTGGCTGATCACACTTACTCAGTATTCAACAGCAGCAGACCATTAAAGCCCTTAATACTTTTATGCATGCATTGTTCACTAGTCTGGTACAACAGTTTAGTGCTGCTTTAGCTGATGAGGGATCAAAATTTCAGCATTTTATAGAAAGCTTACTGTTGCCAGTGGCAGGAGGGAAGAATGACACTGGAGGCATTCCCGGACTGCCTCTGACACATCCTCTCCGGAAGCTTTGTGACAACACTTGGGCAGTTCAAGTCAGTGCTGGAGCTGAGGATACTGCTCTGCCAGCTGGGCACCAGGGCTCAGTCGCTGCTGAGCAGACAAGCTGATAATCTAAACTAAGTGTGCTACAAAAGGTGTCAATACTCCAGTATTGACAGAGGTGCCCGCAGTTCCAAATAAGCTCTTTTTCACAGGGGATTTCTCCTCTGAAGCCCAACGGTACACAGGAGAAAGGAAAATTAACTTCTAGGTTATCATATGGATAAAGGAGTACAGAGAATTTTTTTAAGGAAATGAGCTAGCTATTTCACCTGAAATGGGAGTGCCATTAATTTTGTCCTAGAGTAAGACCTTTAGGAAGTTGACATCTCAGACTTGACTCACCGAAACTAAAAATGCTGGAAAACAGCAGAAACTCTAAACCTCAAAGTTCTGGGATTAAATAGGCAAGAGTGACCCATGCAATTGAACACAATACTAAGAGAGTTGGAAGAAAACCCCAGTTCTTCCAGCCATTCACAAAATGTTGATCAAGATTTTTGTTTTACTCATGCCAAACTTGGGAGTTTGTTTAATGAAAAGTGCTACCTTCAACTCACAACTGCCACACATTTATCACCTAACTGATCACTAGATGCATGCAAATCAATTTTCAAATTTCAAAGGGAGACTGTGAAAAGTTTGTGTCCAATTACTGGAAGTGTATTTAGTAAGTCTCTTTTCAGGTATCTCCAGGAAATCACAATCTACACAGAATACTGAATGTACAGCACTACATATCTGAACTGTAAAGAAATCTCCAAGACTTAGTATCAATAGTTCTCATTCAAAAAGATACTTTAACATGCAATAAAAAATAGGCAGAATGCACTCTTCCTTCCACTTCCATCTGAAAAATGTAGACATTTGCTCCCTGCTCCCAAACCCTATAAAAAACATTTCAAAAATCATGTAAAAGAATCGTACTTAAGCAATAATGAAGGAAAAAAAGCAAAGTGCACATTTTCTATTTATATGATACAGTTCAATACACTTACACAAAAAGAAAAGATTTTGCTGAAGTCCTGAACAAACAGCACTCGGAACAAAACACGTAGAGAAACCCAAGAGATGTGTTATTACCCATCTGAAAGCATATCCAATCGTTCTTACGCTGTCACCTATTAACTAAAGCAAAGGTGAAAAGTTGCCCATCTTTAAGCATCACAAACAGCTAGACCAAAGAACAAACTAAAAAACCAGCCACTGCTGCAAGTGCTTCTGTCTTAGCAAAGACATTAAAATCAGGATATTCCAGTTAGTTTTGAAAACTGCATTGATGAGTGGCTTTTCCTGCAAAACCTTTTCTCAGCCCAACCACTGAAAACTAATGTGCTAAGCATGAAATTCACAATTCCAAATGATCCCATTTAATCTTGTCAATTCAGCAGCAGTTCATTCCAAATCCAGCAGTATACAGCTTGCACTCAGAAAATAGCAGTGATTCCACAAACCTAACAAGGAGCAGTTGGCAATTAGCTGCCCTACATTCCAACTCCCCCAAAAGTTACTGCTACCATGCTGCCCCTACAATTTTTAACAAGTTGTTATCTTAGTAAGAAAATACTCAATTTACTTTTAACATGGATAAGAGATTCCCCACTGAACTCAACTAAACTTCTATGCAGGATTCAGAAGTATAGACACGTCTTACTTTTATTTAAAACTTGTTTCAGCAATTCCTAAGATACTTCTATCCATGATAGTGTGGAAGCATCAAACATTTTAAAAGTGAAATACATGTTCTGAGGGGAAAAAAAAAAAAGCCAGCCCTCCTCTAAAACAAACCCATAGAAAATCCCCTCCCCCTCAAAAAAATAAAAAAGAATCACAACAAACCCAAACTACTCAAAATCCATCATCAAATCCATCAAGAGAAAAAAAAAATATATATATATACATACTTCAGTTTATTACAATTAGCCTTGGGATTTTCCTGCATTCAAAAAGGAATGTCTCTATTAGAATCACAGAGGTTGGAAAGGACCTCCCAGATCACCGGGTCCAACCTCCAATCCACCTATCTGGGTCCAATCTCCACCTTGTCCCCAGCTCAGAGCTCTGAGTGACACGTCCAGGAATTCCTTGGACACCTCCAGGGATGGGGACTCCAAACCTGAACCTCCCCTGGCCCAGCCTGAGGCCATTCCCTCCCCTCCTGTCCCTGTTCCCAGGGAGCAGAGCCCGACCCCCCCTCACTGCCCCTCCTATCAGGAGTTGTGCAGAGCCACAAGGTCCCCCCTGAGCCTCCTTTGCTCCAGGCTGAGCCCCTTTCCCAGCTCCCCCAGGAATTCTCCAGCCCCGTCCCCAGCTCCATTCTCTTCCCTGGACATGCTCCAGTCCCTCAGTGTCTTTCTTATATTGAGGCATCCAAAACAGACCCCAGAACTGGAGATGCCTCAGCAGTGCCAGCACAGGGGATGGGCACTGCCCTAGTCCTCATGGCGACACAAGTTTTGACAAGGGCCAGGTGCCTTTGGCCTTCTTGCCCACCTGGGCTCATGTTCACTTTAAAACAGACCTTGAACTTCGTCAGAAAAGCACAAAACAGTGGTGATCTAAATTTCTTCACAGGTTACAACTCTTCTGCTCGTGTTGTTTTATCATACTGTGAGTGAATCAAAATGTTCCTTTCCTAAAATATGACCAAGGGCGATTGACCAAGCTGTCTGACACCTGACTCAACCAGAGACTGATCAGAGTTTAGGGAACACAGTCCAGTTTGGTAAAATAGTTGCTTTTAACTGATTTGAGGTCCTTGGAAAAGGAAACATATGGAAACACATGGAAACTTTATTTAGAAGTAGCTTGTAGGTTCATTGGCTAATAAGCGCAACTTCGTATATAATCGTAACTATCGGCTCATGGCTACAGCAGAAAGCTTCAAGTAATTCAATATATTTATCTATCTTAGAACTACTGTAGTAATTTTTGAAGTTTTTATCAAGTTAAAATCTTGCCCAATTTGACAAGTAATAATAAAGGCTTTTCTTGATTGTGTTTTCACTGCAGTGTTTCTGAAGTACTTGGGTCAGGGTGTGGCAGCTCTATTTTACAAACACTGACCTGCTACACCTCGCAGCAATTCCTGTACCAAAGGAAACAGCAAACAGTGTAGCAGTTTCTGTTCAAGCTTAATAAAGTAAAGAACTTCACTGGAAAATACTCTGTTCTGGGCTTTCTGCCACACAGGAAGGGTGTTGAACGTGTCAGTGTCCGTAATTATCATAAACAGAAAATAATATCAGAAAGCAGCAGTTCAGCTCTTATTTTTCACATTATCACTTCCAAGAGTGAAGGACAATTTACACCTTCCTCCCCCCACACTCATTTTATGTCTGTACATTTCATAGTAAGGCTCCAGTTCCAAAGTTTGTGTAATGCTAATTATTAATGACAATGTAATTTTTTCTAGCTTTCATCAATACAGAGTTACTTAATAGCCACATATTTAATAGTCTTTTTATAAATGGAAAGAGGAAGAGGTTTTAATCTCTGTTTCAAAAGAAACAAATACGCCATTATGATTTTTTCTCTGGGACTAATAAAAAGATACAAGCATTGCTTGGGCAGGCAAAGGAGCACTAACAAATGCCTTTAGTGCACACTGGTGTTTGGAGCTGATCCCAACAGCGCTGCCCTGACTGCTTGCTCAGCGGATCCAGCACGGCTGCAGCGGCAGCACAGAGCCATCTGGGCAGGGGGATCCCTGCCTGCAGAGCCCACCTCTGGCACTGCCACTGCCCACCAGCTCAGCCACTACCCTGAGCACGCTCCTCCTGCACTGCAGCATAAAATGGACCCGCTTTAAAGCCACCACAAACGTACTTCAAGCAAATGAGTCCTAATGGCCGTTTGTGACAGGCTGAGATGGCACAAGGGAAACTGCTATTTGGTGAGAGGGGACTGAAGGTATCTAACTCTTGGCTGACTTCTCACACTGCAACCGCCTCTGGCAGTGATACCCTGCACACTGCAAATGTGAACATTAATTTTAACAGCACTAAGAAATTTTTAGGGTTGCTATTTTCACCCTTAATTACTTTTGAAACTGTTAATTTAGGCATGAAAGTAAAGATTGAAGTCCCATCATCCTGCAGAAAAATTTGTTTAACAATAAGGTATTATGGGTATGAAAACTGTTGATATTAAGATATAACCTAATTCTCATGTTTTTAAAAAATATTAATATTGCACAACATAAGAACTAATATATCAAGTGTTTGCATTCAGAGCTACCATCTTGAATCAAGTCCTGATTCATCTTAAAGAAGTTCCAAAACAGAGACAGCAAAGCAGATTTATTCTGAGGTTCATATGTTACAGTTTGTGTGTTAAGTCAATAAAGATGATCATTATTTCTCAGTATGATACAATGAAAGCCAAAATATCCCTTCTCCCTTTGCGTTCTTTAAATTTAAAAATTAAAAAATTATAAAAACTTTAACTGGAGTGTTTTTTCCTGTAGTACTGCAATTTTTCCCACTTGAATGAGCTGTACAAATTAAGGCTGAATTTGGCTGCAAACATAATTTTATTTTTCTTATAGAAAGTATCACTTTAGATACACATCCATAAATATGCTGCAGATTTAAAATATATTAGTACCTTGGTATTGATAAATGAAACCAAACTCAGAGTTTTAAACCCAATTTTTAATTAAAAACAATTAATCATAGTCAATCTGTATGTGCAGGACTTATAAGGACTGATTCCAATGTTGCACGAATTCTACACCAGCTTTTCTTCTTTTTCGCCGCTAAACCTGCATTTCCAGTCTGACTTAAAACAGCAGTGCAGATATTCCAAGGGATACAGAATACCAGAATGATGCTTCTGTTTAATGCAGGTAACTGAACCTCTTATATTCAGATTCTAAAACTGATACATGAAATAGACTATAGTGGCACTGGGTCACATGCTACAGAAACAAACAGTAATGGTTGTTCCAGCAATGCAGTAAGAGACAGAGGTTAACTGCACACACACTCTGAACTGATGAATTGCTGAAAACGAGGCAGATACCTGTTCCTTTACAGAAGCTAAAATGTTCGTGGCAGTAGTCTCTGGTTCCATGCCTGGGCCTGTGGAAGTCTCCTGCGCTGTCTGCGGCAGCCCCTCCTCCACCATTGGGCTCTGCTCAGGGGCTGGCATTTTGCCTGCAAAAACAAGATTTTAAGATAGTTTACATTTTCAGCCAGTGATGTTTAAAATCCAAGTTTTCAGGATTATAATTTATTTTTTTTCCTAGAAGCTTTCCAAACTTAACTAAATTAGCAGAGAACTTTGCATTACTCATCTCAATCTATGTTGTGTGACTGTGTTTCATCTTCACAAATGGAGACCAGAATCACTTACACAACTTGAGGGTTGGGCAGGAGCAAGCAGACAGCATGATGCTTCAAGGTTATTTTTAAAAACACTATTTTTTGGTGGTTAATAAAACTAGCACAATTCACGATGCATGAAAAATACTAGTGTTAAACTATTAAGAATATCCAGGGTCAGTACAAGTTTACCACATACAGTTTACAGCAAAAAAGAATGACACGTAACAGCAGAATGCTCTGCTGTCAGGAAATAAACTACGGAAGAGACTAATTATGGTAATAAAAGCTTAATAGGAGCAATGCTTCTAATGCTCTTTTTGCAAAAGAGGAAATTAAAATGCTAAAGTTAAAGCAATTGCCCTGGGCTATGGGTGGTGTGGAAAGGAATGACAGGATTAGCGTCCAATAATCCCAAGATGTGTTATTGCAGAGGCAGCACACTGACAATTCCAATCCACAGAAAAAAAACCAATTAATTTGTTCAATTATCAAAGTCACTATTAACTAATATTATGAAGATGATAGTTATGAAGTGTGTTTAACACTTTGAAAACAGCAAGTAAGTGGCATTCACAAAGCTTCTACACAGATACCATGCTTTAATTTCCTTCAGAAAATAAAGCTTGTGGGGTCTAATGTTAGAAGTAGTCCATATTTAATTTTAGATTTTCCGAACAAACTCACTCAATATTCCTAGGGCAGACAAACAGGAACGGATTCCTTCCCCATTCCATTCATTACTCAAAGGGTGAGGAGATGCTTAGGCTGCAAATGGGCTCCAAGGCTGAGAATAAACCTATGAGACCCCCTCAGTCTGGAGCTGTGTTAGCCATGAGCACCTGAATGAGCACAGGGCAATGCACAGATCAGTGCACACCTGTGCTGCAGAGCTGCATGTTTCTGGTGGGGTCGAAAGGAGACTTGAGCTGACCCTGGAGGGATGGATCTCTCCTGGGATCGCTGGCCTCTTGCAAGGTTTCCCCCTCACGCCTGTGTGCAGAGCCCAGGCAAAGGCAAAGTGTGGTGTTGTCAGAGGAGTGCTGTGCTGCCATGGGAGAGGTGAGGTGACGGTGTAAGAACAAGTGCTTTTGTTCTGCTCTGTGTACAGCAGCATATGGGCTGTGAGAGGAATGGCTCCTCTTCAGCCCCATGAACTCTCCTGGCACTACCATGGGGTCTTTTATTCACCACTCTGTTCTGGTCTGCTAAAAGAGCTGGTGACACGGTTCATGTGCAGTTTCACATCAGCTGCTGAGGGGATCAAAGAATTTCAGGGAAACTCAAGTGAGACAAGTGATGAGGAGAAGCAGTGGAGCAGTCATGGGGGCAACCTGTGGTGCCAAAGCCTGGTCACCCACCACCTTCTACCACTGCAAATGGAGAAAGAAAAGCTGCTTCCCAAACACATCAGAGAAGGAACCCAACTCAGATCTGGCAAGGCAGGACTTTTCCCCTCAGCACCTTGCAGGTGAAGCATAGGGAGGTTTCCCTGTACCCTGAAATGACCCTGTACAAACAGCCCATTCTTACCATACATCCACACCACAATTATCTTCTGGAACAAGGCAAAAGAAACTGCACAAACCCAGCTCTGCCAGGTTTCTGATGTCAGGACTGCACAAGGACACCTAAGCACATTAACCCAGCTACACCAAGAGCCACTCCACTCCCTTTTCTCCTCACCACAGATAAGGGTGTTCCCTCACCTTCCCTCCCCACAGACCTGGGTCTCCTCTCACCTTCCCTCCCCATAGACACAGGACTCTGAGGACCACACCACACTGTCCTCCTCATCTCCAAGTCCCATGGTGAACATTCCTTCCTGTCCCAGCATGGCCCTCCCACTTACCCCAGACAGCTCCTGCAGGGATTCCTCGCACCCAGCCTGAGCTCCAGGCCCGTGGGTGCGTGTGGCTGCAGGAGACCACAGTCAACTCTGCACCTGGAACAGAACTTACTCCCGACAAATACTTGACCTCCAAGGTGCCACAAATGAATAACCAGACATATCTGGCTATTTTTGAAACACTATTTTTGCTGGTTTCAGCTTGCAGGTACAAAGGCTGCCACACCAAGCCTGTCACAAGCTGCACATCAGGCGGGAGCACACCTAAAGCTTCAAGGAACATTTCTACAGAACCCATTAAACAGCAATTAAGCAAGCAGAATAAAAAACAACCTCTAATAGTTGTATAACAGGATTTTGAAAAGTCAAACGTGCAACTTTACGGTTCTAGAAAATAAAAATGGTTTCTTCAAAGTTTTACTTCTAAAAACCAACTCTTTAATCAAGCACAGAATACACATCACAATTCCATGTGTCACATCTGATTGCTTATATCACTTACCATAGTTCTTTTATGACTATAACTGTGTTTCAGATTTCTAAATGACCTGATAAATTTGCAAGCACATCAAGTAATAAAACTACCCAATCAATCCTTTCCTTCATTTAGAAACATCTGCTAAGCAATCAAAAGGACAAGTCTCAAAAACTCACATGTTACATGTGAGCTTCTCTCAGAAGGGGGTTGCTTGTTGGTCCATGTATCCCATTATCTCCACCTGCATCTAAAACGGCAGTGCCCACTGTGGTTCGGGATTTCCAGGAGAGAAGTACAAAATAGAGGACAATAATAAAGCCAAACTTTTAAGTTACAGAGAAAGTAGTACAAAATTCTCAATTATGCAATTAGGCATGTTTGCAGCTTTAAATAAATTGACTATTTAGATGTGCTGTGGTTTAGCCTGGTGGACAGTTCAGTCCCACAGAGTCTCTTGCTCACACCCTCTTCCTGTGGGATGGGGAGAGAATAGAAGGGTAAAAGTGCAAAAACTCCTGAGCTGAGATAAACACAGCGTAATAGAAAAAGTGAAAGCTGCATGTGCAAGCAAGGCAAAGCAAGAAATTCATTGCCCATTTCCCATGGGTAAGGAGGTGTCCAGCCATCCAAGCAGGCTTCCAGCATGTGTGGCTGGGAAAGGCAAATGCCATCACTCTGAAGGTCCCCTTCCTCCCCCTTCCACCAGCTGCCCCTGCTGAGCACGATGCTGTCTTGGCTGGGATGGCCCTCTGGCCAGTGGGGTCAGCTGTCCAGCTGTGCCTCCTCCCTTGCTGGCTGCAGGGCAGGTGAAGGGCAGCACAGGCTCTGTGCTGGGCAAGTGCTGCTCAGCAGGGACTGTCACAACCCTGCTCTACCAGCTCCGCACTGGGCACAAGTCTCAAACACAGCCCCTTACCAGCTACTGTGGAAAAAAAGAAATTCCATCCCAGGCCAAGTCAGTACAATGTGCCATGATGGTCATACTTCCCTATTTCCAGCTCTTCCCAAAGGTCTAACCACCATTTACAAAAGATAAGTTACTCCTTAAAACACTGAAATCACTGCAGTATTTATCCCATTAAACAAAAGAAACTTTTAAATTTTCTCTAAGGCATAAGAGAATCCAAAGCACCTTCTTTTTGCTACTTACTTTAAAAAAAGCACTTGATTTTTTCAAGCTTCCACGATGCGCCACAAAACCAAAATTATACTATATTCCATAAAAATGCAGTGCTGATTCCTTGTAAGTGATCACTTCCAAAGTATGTTGTCTAAATGAATGGTTAAAACTGGACCAACTAAAAACTACAAAAACATAATGAGCACAGCAGTGAAACAATCTCAATTTGTCTTTTCCACAGTTTTCTCTCTCTTCTCACCCCAACACTGTGAATAACTTCTCAACCTACCTATAGTAGATTTCTGTAACAAACGAGTCCCTTTGAGCTGGCTGAAAGGTGTGCTAATTCATTGGAGCAGAAAATATATCCAGTATTGAGTATCTAATAAAAACATCCAGATAAAAACCAGTCAAATTAATTATTAGTGAAGGTGTCAGTGTTAAATGTGCATCTATCTCAGTGTTAAGAGATGTAATCAGAGACCTACACCATTTCACACAGGCAGTTGTTTTAACTGATGTTCCTTCAATTAACACATTTCTTGGCAAAGTTACTGATTTTCTAATCTTGATTTCAACGTTAAATAACTGTTGGCTCTGATCCTGCAAACACTTAGGTACACACTTGAGCTAATAAACAAGTCTGCTCATCCACCCCCACCGTCCTGCCAGGCCTGGGTACTCTGGTGACAGCACAGGGGACTAAGGGAGCAGGAGAAGCTCTCCAGGACCCAGTCCGCTCACCACAGCTCTGTCTAGGGAGGCTGCTTAAGAAGAGGTGCTCACAAAGTCAAGTCAGGTTCTCATCTTCATCTTATAGGAATAGGAAATAGCAAGAGCAGGTTTTGTGAGAGCCTTAAAATCCGGTATGAGTTGAAAGGAGTTAATAAAAGACTCTTTCTTACTTACACAAGACTGGGATTTATCTGCTCAAGATAGACTTGTGCTACTTACTCATGTGGGTATGGATAGCCGATTCATTATTGGAAAACTAGCAACCAGGTTTCATCCCTCAAAAAAATTAGGTTCATAGCTATTTTGCCTGTCTCTGGTGTCATGATCAAGCAGTCAGAGATCACCTAGAACAGGAGACTGCTCCTACATCTTTTTCCAGGCTGTCCAAACCCTCATCCCTCACAGCCCCATGCTTCAGTTTCCTAGGTCCTGCCCTGGGCTGCTCTCTGCAAGCCCTGGCCACTGATAGATCAGACAGTACACACAGGTATCCTCTGAAATGCACTTTCATGCTTCCCTGTACTCCAGCTCTTTTAATTCTCTAACTGCTCCTGCATATTGAAGATCTAGGATCTCTGTAGCCACAATGAAAACCCAGAAAACTGTATTTTACCGTTTATAGCTCTATTCAGCGCATTTCAGCACACCGACCTACATCTTAAAATCACTGGACATCAAAGTTTACATGCTAAATTCTCTGCTATAGCAAAGAGTACATGAGAACTGGAAGATTTATATGTTCTGGAATGATCTTTTGGTGGATGTTAGAGAACTACAGATTTGTGCAGGGTGCAAATGACTCTAACGTAGCTCAAGAGTATAGTATGAGAAGCTTGGAAACATGGACAACAGTGAGAATTTGCTGTTCATTTCAGTCTGTGATAAAAATAATGTCTTTCGATCACTTAATTTTTCAAGAGAATACTTTAATAGTTTATCTTGTAGCATAAGGCCAAGAAAATTCTTAACACCTATTCTGAATTTTCAAATTCTCTATTTAGAAGTAAAGGCTAAAAGCAGTGACAACCTAGCTCCAGGCTGGCATATCCAGATCAAGTGTGCAAGGAAGACAAAACTGTCTAATTTGAAGCCTCCAGTTTGAAATATCCTAAAACAATTTTGAGAACAGTGGTTTTCCCAGCCTCTCTGCAGTGGAAACTACTCAAATGGCTTTATGAAACCATGCAGTAAATCACAGCAGAGCAAACCAAGCCACCACAAAGACTGCTTTCCACCCAGTGAGGGTTCGGCAGGGACCACCACATTGGGCAACTGTGGGATTTGCTTAAGCAAACTCCACCTAAAAAGCCCTGTAACTGCCCCTTCAGAGGAGACTGCTGCCTCCACTGTGCACCCCCAGCTCTGCTCATGTGGCTCACAGAAGCACCAGCTCCTAAAGCCTCCCAGCCCTTCTCCTTCAGCAGAGCCCCAGCACTGGGCTGGGTAGTCACCCGTGGCTCCAGCAGCAGGCCAGGCCAGGCCAGGCTCTCGCTGCTCTCAGCATACAGGGAAGGAATGTGGGAAACACTTCCATCTGTATCTGATTCACTGGTCAAAGAGCTGCAAAGCCAGCAGTTCAGTGAGTTCATCTGACACAGCCATGCTTTTGGGGATGAGATGGGGGGTGTTTTCCTGAGCCAGGCGATCTTCCAGCCAAATAATCACTGACATAAGGAAGGAAGAACTGAGAAGAAGAGAAATTGAGAAATCTCTAAACCAAGTGTAGCAAACCATGCTTTAAGTTTTCATTCTCATTACTCTCTATTCCAGTGCTCCTCCTGTTATTTTCCGAGACATATCCAGACAGCTTTGCCAGTACTGAATAATCCTACTTCTTATAGTACAGGCCCAAGAAATAGCCAGACCTTTTGAGGATTGATGCCAGACACAAGTGGTGCTTTTTCACAATTTCCTAACCCCTCCCCTTTCTATTTCTCCTGCCTTCCTTACATTGGTTATTCTTCCAAATTTGATCCTTACCTATGTTCCCTGTTTCTGAGCCTCCCACTGCTGACCTGCAGGCAGTAAGAACAGTTCCCAGCACAATTCATGCTGGAGAAGTAATACAATTCTTACCAACTATGTCAGCTAGGATAGGATGGACTGGGTTTATTTCATGAGGTCAACATAAGAAAAACAATGAGCAACATCTCATCAGTGAAAATCCTCATATTTATCTATCCACAAGGGTAATTCAAGCAGCAAGAGTAAATCACCAAGGATATTAGACAAATACTCATTAGTACAGAGAGGAAAAGCTCCGATAAGCTGAAATCAACTTGCTGGTACACTAACGTTATTTACTAAACCACAAAGTTTTCCTTGTATATCTACATTTAGAGCAACAAGGCACATCTCAGCTCTTCTCATCCTTTACAGTGTGCATGAAAAGTCAAAACCTAAACAAGACTTACTAAATTTCTAGTTTTTACAGGAAGATATGATTAAAATTTATCTGTTTTCAAGTTCCTCCACAGAGCTGTCAGTACACTTCCAGGTAGGAGCAGTTCCCATTGGTTCCACCCTGCTGCAAGGCCAGAGAGCTGCTCACCTAAGAACCAGGCAGGGACTCACATGCTCAAGCTTCCTGCAACCAAGTGACTGAACCATGCTCTGTGTTCTGTCTGCCAGCCTGCAGAATGTGTTTGGATGGAGAGGCAGCAGATGACACCTTGCCCACTTGCAAAGATGATGCAAGCAACTAAAAATGGATTCTGTGAAAGATGGCTCCAACGTTTACATAAAAAGCAGGGTTTGAAGTTCCCAGGTGCAGTAAGTGAAGATACTCCAAACATCACACTACAGGCTAGCCACTGTGTTCAGAGATACATTTTCTTTATGGACAGTAGTAGTGCACAAGTTCATGAGGACTTAAGGATGAAACCAGGAAAACAGATACGTTATCTGGTGAAAACATGGAAGGAACTGACTTCAATAATGGCAGGATAAAAGCCCCATACTCAAAAAGGAAACCTACACACACCTGACTTGCTGCCTGAAAAATGTGGGAGATGTGTTTAACTCACATAACACTAAATTTAGCCTCTTCCTAATCCCTTTTTCTTTACAAGATATATTTTTTCCACTTTTTTTTGTTTTTTACTTAAATACATGCAGGTTCAAAAACCATTTAGTACTATGCCCTTTTTAAAATCTTAAAATGTACATTACCCTAGCTTTTCAATAAACATATTTGTGTTACAGTTCCTAGGAAAAGACAGTCTTTTTTTTTTTTTTCTTGGCTGACGGCTACACACTAACTCTGCTCCAGTGAGCAGGCAAGATTCTACATCCACAAATATCTAGTTGTGACTTGCTCATGAGACTAATATCTTTTATAGCTTTCAAACTAACCATTCACCGGAAGGTATCAGACACATACAGCAAGACAACCATTTTGAATAAAGACATATTTATAACCACATCCTTCAAGGCCTGAGGCACTGTCTGTAGCTCACCTGAAAAGAAGCCTCTTTGTCATCTGAAGGATGTCTGGAGAGCATTTACACTTTGCAAACCTATGAAGTACAGAAGCTAAATGGCAATAAATAGAATTTTCAGTAGTTTAAGTCAAGAAGGCTCCATGACTTATAAGAAACAAGAGACCCCAAACCTGAACCTTCCCTTTGGGCCACCCCACATCTCTGCTGCTCCGTTCTGCCAAGGTATCCAAATCCACTGCCATCAAACACAGCCTCATCAGAGCACAGTGCTCAAAGCCAGCTCTGCAGACTAGCAAACAGACAGCAGATTGATCTCGAGGGATAGAGTTCAGTCTCTCTTCTATCGCAGACTGAGGGGGAAGAGGGACATGCAACATCACAGAAGGATTTTAGGTTTTCCAAACAGACTGTCAGGTGACAAGGACATTCATCAATTACTCATTCAACCATGCACAGAAGGATAAATTCTCAGTTTGGTGTCAAAATAGATGCAATTAATGTAGGTATGAAGCCCTTCAGAATGAATATCAGAGAACAACATAACTTGCACACTGACAGCTGAGAACCTGCAGCACAAGTGTGCTGTGCTGACAGCACTGCTGCCGTGTGCCCCAGCTCCAAACTGGTACCAGCTCCATCTCCCACCTGAAAACTCCTACAAACAAGTGAACAGCAGTTAAATGAAAATGGCTCTAAGTACAGGTATAACTACTACCAACCACAAAAATGGCTGCAGCTGCTGTTCAATTTCTCGTAGTATTTTCTCCTAGCAAAATTATTGCTGAAGTGTGACAATGCTATTGCTAGAGAGAACGCTCACTATCTGCAGGCAGACATGCCTCAGCTGGAAGTATTAGCAACCCAAATCTATGTTATATCCATTTATAAAAGTATGCTTCTCAATTTTGTCATGTAGCATATTTGAAAAACATAGTTGTACAAAAAATTTTCCCAATGATAAAGATTATCAGCTACAACTCCCATTATAAAAGACAGCTAGGGAGTTACAAACTTCCACAGCTCCCCGTTTGGACAACGCCAGTTTTTGAGTGATGTGGTGTAACAAGTGTCCCTGGGATGGTCTCGAGGCAGACACTACCAGCCCCGGTGATATTCTGCCTTTAGAAACCAACAGCTGCGAGCAGTGAGTCCCCTCGGGCAGCTGTGCTCAGTGACACCACAGCCTCCACACCTGCAGGGAGAGCCAGGGCTCAGGAACCAGCTGACCGGGCTGACCGGGTGTGGCTCAGCCACGCTTGGCAGGGACCACAGCCCAACCATGGCCCTGCCAGACTGAGAAACTGATGATGCTGAAACCCTGCTTTTATTCAGGATACACTTATGAGTTCTTCAGTGCTACCACTGAATGTTCCTGCTCAAGTGACTACTACAGAAATGTCAAATTCTTGCATACCATAAATACAGACAGAGGAATACCACTGTTCTCCAATAAACATGGCTTTGGATTAGCAAAGATTTTACTAAAATGAAGTTTTATCAATTACTAAACTGCAGTTTACTCTTCCTTTTGCCCTGAAATAGAACTTCACAGCAAAACTCGGTTTGCTGCCAAAAACACTACCTGCAAGCTTTTACATTTAAGCAAATGAAGCTCCCTCTTCTTCTGTTCTCCAAGCTAGAAGCTAAAAAAAAAACCCAAACACTTGAATGTAGAAGCAAAATATAAGAATTAGACAACAAGCATCTGGTTTTTAAGGCCACAATTATGAATACTTCCATCAGTTCTCCAATATCCCAAAGATTAGTATTATTTTTCCAAGGAGTATTTGATTTTGTTCACCCTTCAAAATCGAAAGTACTGGTAGTAGGATAACGCGTAACTCTACTCTATAAAGAATTTAGTATTTCTACTAATATTTTATAAAGAGACTAAGAATTGTGAACATGAAAAGTCACAAATGGTATCATGATTAGAGGAGATCAAGGACAATTGAGTAACTTGAGGTAAACCACAAAGAAAGATGAATGAGCCAATGTTGATAAACACAAAATCACACGAACTGTTCCCATCTAAGTGGCCCATATGCCTTCCTGTACCAGGGGTAGGCAACAAAAGCATAGCTACAAAATTAGGCAGACTCAGGTTAAAGTGTTTGGCTAAGCAAGGAGACCTTTTGCACAAGTGCCAGAGGGGAAAAAAGTCAGGTCAATGGTACATTAAATAACGTCAATAATTGTAACCACACTCCAAAACAGATGTCCACAGTGCAAAATATAGGCAATCCAGCATACAGCAACAAAAAAAACCCCAAAACAAAACAAAAAATCAGACAGACAGAAAACTATATATTGAAGGAATGAAGATTAAGTGTGGAAATGGTCAAGAAGCAAAACAAATATTGAATGAAGGCAAAACTATATATTGAAGGAATGAAGATTAAGTGTGGAAATGGTCAAGAAGCAAAACAAATATTGAATGAAGGCATATGGTTAAGGTTCTTCACTGATGCTCAGTCAAAAGAGAAACTTTAAGAACAGCATGCACAGGGTCCCTGCTGTGTGGCAGAACTGCATCTTTATGCAGCACTACAAGATCTTAAGATGTGATTTTCTTCTCACAGTGAAAAAGATTTCTTCCTGTAAAATCTGCTAAAGGCATGCAATTTTGTCATGAGATGGCAACATTTTGCATCAAAGTTTACCAGTTGGAGATGTAATTTAGATAGCTTTCCTGCCTCAGTTCCTGAAAGACTGAAAGTATGACTCAAACGTATTTTAAAAGCTAACATCAAAGGAATCTCAAATAGTCATCACAACAACACCAATCTTATTTCTACCTTTTAATTTCCTGCCCCATATTCTAGTCACATGCTAATTCCTGTGCAGGGCAATTAAGCACACCAAAACCAGTAACAGGCACTAGAACTTCAAGTGCTAGGAAAGAGCATGGGTTTGTTATATCAAATCTACCTAATTTTGTTCTATGATGAGCACCAGAGAAACACATTTTGTGTAAAGTCTGGCTTTGTGAGATGCAACCAAGAAAGCCCAGGTGAGAGAACTGGGGAAAAGAGAGGTGACCAGGGCACCTCCCCAGGAAGCTGAAACCAAAGCAGCAGTTGACTTGCATGAAAAGGCAGTTTGGGAGTGGGCTTTGCCACAGCTGTGCCTCGGCTCCCTGGGACTGCAGCAGGAGCTGGTACCCATAGGCACTCTGCAGGGCAGAGCTGGGGCAGGGGTCACACAAAGCACTGAGTGGTGGGCCAGCACACAGAGCTCAGGAGCTACAGGAGAATCCAGCTTAAAACAGCAAGCTCAAAACCAGTTGACCCTGACTCACACCAAACGCTGAAGTTTGTTCATTGACCCCAGCAATAGCCAATTTCGTATCACCGCCCACACTCAACCCTGCCTCACCCACACTCCAGGTGATACAGAGAGCCAAGTCCTGCATCGAAGCAGATATAAACAGCAAAACAACAGCTCTGAGGAAAACACAAAGCTGGGATTCCTGTAATCAAAGCACCTTCCCGTGGCAAAGAAAAGAGAGGGAAAAGAATAAAAAGATACGTCACTGATCCCTCCTGCTTCTTTTCCATTTCGCACTGTATTGAAAATGCACAATCTTCCCAGACTGCTTCACTGAAGTTTTGTGCACCCAGTTTCAAGCTGGATCAATTGAAAAGTCAGAAGAAAGCAATCAAAGCAATGTAAATTTCATGCAGAAGTTGCCTCAGTTTGGATATAAAGCAGAGACTTTTGGGAAAAGCAGCAACAGCTAAAATACTGAAGTCACTACAGGAAAGACAAAACAATAATCGAGAATAATATTTAAGAGCTACAGCTACCTTCTTGCCAGTATCAGACAATATTAATGCCATTAATTATTTATGCTGTCTCCTGTAAATGGAATACTGGGGTTCTCTTCTGCCCTTCCAAATTCAAGCAAACACGATTTTTTAGATAATTTCACAACTACAGGTAATAGAATAAATTAAATGTTCACACTTAGGATTTAGATATGCCTGAAAATTAATACTGATATACTTAAACAAACAACTCTACCAACAGTGAAGATACAAACTCAACCAGTTATTTTCACTGTGCTGTAACACAGATCTCAGAATAAAGGGTTTAAAAGGCAGCATTCAGAAGCAAAGCCTCTAAGTAACAAGGAGGGAGTTGGAAAATTACGCAATTTTAAGTCTTAAAAAAATACAATAATTAATTAGTGTTTTAGGGGATTTCCACTTTCAAACCTGAGAAAGCCTGCTCCTGCTTGCTCTCTGCAAGTCCAGGAGAACATCAATACAACAACTCAGGAAATACACTCCTGGATGACACCAGCAGAAAAGAATGCACTTCCACCAGTCATGAGATTGCTCTTTTCTGTAACGCTTACAGAGTAATTGTAGTTAGAGGCATATCTTTCCATTTTTAGAACGTCTTACTTCAGCTTCATAAGAATATATACAATTTCAGATAGCTGCTATTGAACTGTCCTTTCTGGGCACTGCGGAGTACGGCAGAGGAAGCAGCAGAACACTGAGCACCGAGCAGAAACAGCCCCGGGCCAAGCAATGCCCGAGCCCCTCTGGCAGGATACAGCACTGAACCGGGGCCTGAGGGGAAGGGAGGAATCCACCAACACCCGAATTACTGTACTACACAAGTTGAAAATACTTGGCACACAAACCATTTATGCCACCTAAAATGAACCATTTCAGTAAGGTGTTCCAAGGCAGCTGCTAGTTACTTCTCAGTATCACAGACAGCAGGATAAATTACAGACGGTAACAGAATGCATATCCACCTAACTGCACTTTCTTGCTTATTTGTGAGAGACTACTTCAAATCCAAAACATTTAAAATTGAGCTTTTCAGCAATAGCGTAGGAGTTCTACAGAGGGTTCAAACTGTTGTTTGGTTGGTTTTTTTCACTTAACATAGGACATGGTCTATTACTTCAGTTCTCATATGACCTGAGATGTAAAGCTGCAAATACCAGAGCAAATGTGAACATGCCCAGCAAGGAGGGGCAAAAGTAGGCTTAAAAATCTACCTTATACATACTGTGGCTAAAAGAAGTGTCTAACACTCCACTTCTTTTGTTAAAATAAAGCACAATAAAAACTTAATGAAAAATGTCATATATATATTATATATAGTCCGCACATAATTATTTCTTCAAATAAGATTTTTAAAGAAGTTGCTTTTTTAAAATGGCAAATATGTTTTGTAAGTTGTTTCTCTACAGCAATGCTGCTGGTTAATTCCAAATAACACTCAGCACATCTTCTGATGAATACTGTCAAAATCTTTTTTTATATGTTTTAAAAGTAGCCCTCAGCAAGGTTATTAATGTAAACTTCAGATCAGCACATTCATATACAGCAGGGTAAACATGCATACATGCACTACCTTGTCCCATTTTTATCTGTTCTTAACACTGATGCTGCTACTGCCTGTCAACATCCTCAGCGAGCCACAGGAAGGATATGCCCAGGAATAAGCAAGAAGTCCCTTGTCATTTATGGTCACCATAAAAGACAGCATTTACTTACAACTGAACTGACAGAGTACCCTGCCCACGCCACCCTGAAGAGCTGCTGTCCTTGGGCACTCAGGGACCTGAGCAGAACTCACCTGAAGCAGTGCAGCCACCACCCAAACACAGCATAAGGGTTGAGCAGAATCATGCCAGGTTGATAATCCAGCCCAGAACAACTCAGGCTTCCTGCCAGGAGTACTGTCCTGCCCACACACTGCTGCTGTGGCCCCAGCACCGGGGACAGCGGGAGCCCCGTGGCACTGCTGGCACGCCTGTGCCTCTAGGATCAGGACTGTCTCCAAGGCCAGAAGCAATGCCAGGGAGCCAGCCCTCATCTTAGTGAGGCCAGTCTGACACTCTTCTGAAACAAAGATCACTACCATCACTACCCCTATCCTCGGAATGAAAAATAAAAGCATTTAAAGAAAGGAAAAGGTGCTAGAGCAGCACAGGACAAAGCTCTGACACAAGGCTGGTTACTTGTTCCGTACCTGACACCAACAAACACCATGCAGGGGTGGGACAAGTCTTTAGACTTTGTTACCCTCAAGTAGGTCTTTATGAAAATGAAACTGTTTACTGGAATGGCAATATGAACTGCAGGTTTCACGCTGAATTCTAAAGAACTGATGACCCAACCTCACTGACGTCTTAGCAAAAGATGCAAAAACTTGCTGGTGCAAAGTACAGCGTGCTCAAAGCTACCAACTTTCAACAGGAAAAAAAACTTCCTTAGTAAACTATCGATTCACTGTCTTCACAACAGACTTCTGTCATATCTGCAGTTTATTAGTTACAATCTTAATCCATCAGTGAATTGTGAGACCCATTGACCAAAGCAAAATTCAAAGAATAGGAACAGTCATGTCACCAAGAGAAGTCATTCAAGTCATAAAACTGAACAGCCTCCAGAGAGATAAGTGGAGTTCCTTCACATGATGAAGGACAGAGGTTACAGCATAACCATTAACACTGTTCAGTCAATCTTCAACAGTAGAAAAGAGATAGCTGCTGGTAGTGGCCACTCACACTTTGGGGTGGGAGCTCTGTTAGAAACAGATACTCCCAGAATCTTGATCCTGTAAGACCTGGCTGCTCTAGACATCATTGGAGGCATGAATAATCAGCACAGTGCTAGGGCACAGCTATTCATTTAATGGATATACTGAAAAAAAAGCAGTTAAGTAAAAAAGATTACTCAGCAAACTCAAACCTAAAAGACAGAACAGAAAAAAATCAGTTGCCAAAATTGCCAAGGAGCACATCATTGTGGACTAATTCAATTTCTAAATGGAAAGATAACAGGCAGAACTGTAACTTAAGCAGTGGATTTGAGAAGAACCAGTCTTAAGAAATAGAAACCGATGTGGTGACATGAACCAGCTGAGCCCAGCAGAGCTGATGCTCCTGCTCCCAAAACAAAGTCATAGCTATCCAAAGCAGTGGAAAGGATAACACACAGAGGCATGCAACACACATCTAATCTAATAGAGGATTCCTTATCAGGGAAGCATACCTACTTCCAAAAGAGATACAAATGCAAAAGCAGGTTGGTATTTCCTTCCTAGCCTAAGGGGACAGGAGAAGTCTACCTGTCTGATGTTGTTTTCCAAGTCAAGTAATAGTGGAGTTATGAGAAAGCTAGAGACAAGCAAGCCAACCAGGGCTTGCTAAAGCAGCACATAAACTGACAGAAACATCTATCTGCAGAGAAAACACAGCCAGGTAACAGCCCAGCAGGTACTTCAGTCAGAGTAAGGTAAACACAGTCTCTGTTGTCAAATGAGCGTGATTATGTATGCAGCCTGCTTAAGGGAAGGAAGACAAAAAAGTATTAACACCAAGCTCCACCTGGAGAGGAGTTTCTCCACAAGGAATTCCCTTGTGATTGATCACATTTAACAGTGGCAAAACAACACGCCTTCACATCTTCCAAATGTTGGGGGGGGTTTTGGTAGGCAAGAAGGGCATGGGGCATTAATCTCGCTAATGCTCTTTACCCAAGTCACAGATAGTGACCAAAGAAAGTTTCTGTGACAGACACCAAGAGGTTACTGGAGAGAAGAACATATCTGCTCCTGTGAAATGGCCACAGTGATGGCACACACTGTTTTAGAGTGCATCAAAAACATGCTTCCAGTAGGGAATCTGAAGTGTTGCTGCCATTAGAATGAAGTAGAAGTTAACTCAGCACCTGGCACAGGCCTTGTTTCTCACATTTGCAGCGGGTTCTGCTGGTCTGCCTGAATTCAAAGGCTGTCATGATCATAAAGAAACCAAACCCTTCTTTTTCATCACCAGAAACGTTTCAAAATAGAAACTGACAAGGTATTGTTTTCTTTGAATACTTGGGTGTAAAAATAAGGATAATGAAACATTTGAGAGAAGACCGAAGAGGTCTTAAATGACCATATGGAAATTTATCAATGTAACTACAAATTAGGAAATTTCCCAGAGAAATGAACATTTTGGAAAAGTTAAAAAAGTATAGTGAATATATCATTTGAGAATAGAATTACTGGTGGCTATTTTCTCCAATGTTGTAATTGCACTGTTAGGATCCATAGAGAGGATTCCTATCATACCAGTACATCTGACTTATTTTTTTTTTATTTGTACAAATAAAATCCTATCTACCTTAAGGGGAGTCAAACCCCTTCAATCAGAGTTAAACCAGCAGAAAGTAGCTGGCTCCTCTGGGATGTGTTTACAGGCAGTACTGTTTTGATTCACATTCTGTTGGCATCTCTGCAACTGGAAAATGTTAAGGTCAAATCAAGGTGATTTGCTTGCTTACCTCCTGTGGTAGGACCATTTCAGTTAGGACTCTTGAATAAAATATACACCTGTATCTTCATACAGTACCTGAACTAATTAATAACCAAAGCTATTACTGCATTTAGTATCCATCCATAGCACTCCAGCAATGCCAGGTACATCTGAATATCCACAAAATCACACATTCAGGTTTCACCTCCTTTAAAGTAAAAGCTGGCATGTGAAAACCGTTAGTTCAAGTCACTTTGTCTCCCTCCTGTAGTACTGTGTCAAGACTTCACATCTTGGTTTAAGTTCACCTGGGATAAAGAGGGATCTAATCCTGTCTGTTAAGTCAAGGCCATAGCTGCTGTAACCCACCCAAAGGAGTATCACAGTTGTAGTTGTGCCATGATAAACAATAACTTGGGGGAGGTACTGAATGTCCCCTACCCCAGTCACTGCACACACAAGTCACCATTCTCTTTGAATCTGCTGTGCAAACCCACACAGATCCTATACTGCAGGAAGTTTGTCAGACAGGTTCTTTCATCTAGAAGAAGTGATCGATGTTGGCCAGGTGAGAGGCACAGTCATCTCCTAACACATACTTTGAGACAAAAAAGGTAAAACAGAAATAAAACCAGGGATTAGCACCACATCAGTCAGTTCCACAGGCCCACTGCCAGTATCCTGGACAAGATTATCATATCAAACACCAGCTTTTGTTTCAAGGAAAACTGGGTTAAAAATTAATGCACATCAAAAACTGAAAGGGTGCCATTAGTGTTCATAAATCTATGAAGTCTTAAGTCTCACAAATTTAACACATCACATCAAACTGCTTCACATTCATACTGAAAAAGTACACTAGCAAGAAGTCTGAACTTTGGAGCATACAAGGCTGTCCACCGGTAAGGGCCTTTGAAAGGCAAACTAAATCCCCAACACTGCTGAACAGAGAGCTGCTCACTCCATGCACTACATGAGAGGTTAGCAAATGCATTAACAAGCACCGTATCTCAAAAAATAGCACATCCTCAGTGACAAGCATTGTCTTCGCACTGAATTGTGCCATTTCAGAGACTGAAAAGGTCCAAATATCACAAGCACATGTAGACCCAGCTATCCACAAACCCTTCAGAACAGCTCTAGTGCAGCAGAGCAGAGACCCCCCTGGCTAATCCCGCCTGACAGGGACCTGAGCAGTGGGTGTTCTGTACCCCAGGGCTCTCTCCCAACCTCCACAAGGAAATGAGTTAGCTGCACAAACACAGCATCTTCCAGTCTGGAGTTACTAGATTCAGCTAAATTACGGGGATGTAATTGTAAATAAGATAAATTCCAACTTACAGTATCTTTTTAAAAGTTGTGTAAAATGGATAAATACTTTGAAGGAACCCCAAATATAAGCTATTTCCCAGAAGTTTTTCCCCATATTCTGTAAGAAATCTTCTTTTTTAAAGCCCTAAGTACAATGATTCTTGCAACAAAAGACATTGCAGAAAAGTGGCTATTCATCTGTTGTCTAGAACCAACCAGAACCTGGTTCTGAAATACAGGTCAAGCAAGCCTAATGGTTTTGAATTTCAACAGACCAAACTCTTCTATAAGGATTTTCACCTCATACCTTAGTCTAAGAAATGATAAAATCCATTGACAAGTGTAAATCCAAAAGAAAGCAGGACAATGGGAGAGTTGATAAAATAAATGTTGTAAAAATTAAGAAAGTTAAGAAGCCTGTTTAGACACCGTAAGTACATCCCTGCTCTCCTCCTGCCCCAGGCTGTTATAAGTTGCCAGAGCAGAGGCTCTGGGGCTGGTTGTTAGTTAGCTCCTGGGCATTAGCAGCATGACATAACAGAGCTTTCACATGGAGTATTTATGTTTGTACTGGAGAAAAGGACACACCACCCTTGAATTTCTGGACTTACAAGGTATTTTTACTTCCAAGACTAAAATCTCCATTCTGGCTATAATTCTGTGCAAGATGCAAACCATTTCAGTCAGCTAGAGGATAGTTTTAAGTTCAGAGATCAAAGCTAAGGCAGCCTCCACCAGATCCTGTGCAAGGAGGAAAACAGTGAACACAATCCATGCAGCAGCACATCCTGTCTCCCCTTCCTCCAACGTGTTTAAGTTTGTCCACTAAAGACTTGGAAGTGAGACAGACACGTCAAATATTTGGAAAGAGAACCCTCACAGGCAGGTGGCTGTTTGCCATACAGACAACAGTAAAGAGTTCTTCCAAAGGCCTGCTTGTGTCAGGGAACCTGGAAGAACCAATTATCAGCTCCAAGAGGCTCAAGAGCTACTCTAGAAGTGACCTGCTCAGAGTTAGCAGTTCATTGTTTCATGAGAACGTTCCAGACAAGCAGAAGGCAGCTGCTGGCCTGTGGAATGAGGCCTTCCTGAGGGCGGCACAGCTGAAGGAAGGGCCATCTGAACTTTTCACACCAGCACATTCTTCTAAAGCGTGATCAATCAGCTTCCATGCACAAGGAAAAAGGCCATGCTTATGCTTCAAAACACAGAAAAGTGTCTGCACAGCAGAATCCTTTGCACAATGCTCAGTCACAACACCAAGTTGGAGAACAACCCGTTTAGAAAGACAGGATTCAGTCAACTCTGGGAAAACAGCCCCAACACTCAGTGGAGAGCTGAGGATTCCAGGTGTTCCTGCAGCAGCCCCAGCAGGCCAGCCTGGCACAGTTATTCAGATTGGTGCAGACTGACCTGGGCTTTCATGCAGTCAGTTGGGGTACCGAGCTGGAACTCCCACAGCTGCTCTACCTGTGAGAGGTGCACACAGGCCCAACCAACACACCCTTCTCCACATGGTCACTTTTGAACTGGGAACACTTGACCAAGTGAAAACATCATCCCACAGTGTGCACTACTGCACACAAAGCATATTTTTCAATTTTCTAAAAAAAAAAATATCTGGAATATTGCCATAGTAAAACATTTTTGTTCTGTTGCAATATGAATCCTGTGATGCATTGAGATGCAGAGAAAACAAAGGAAAATTCCAGAAAAATTGCAATAACATGAATTATCTTTGTTATCTAAAATAAGTATCTTCATTTAGTATTTCAAATTTCAGTCTGAAATATATTAATATTTATATTATTGATTAAATCAATAGACTAGTAATACAAAACAATTCAATAACACAATATTAACTAATGCAATGAACTGTATCACTAAAATAGCATTTTCTAGAATTCTAACAAGGCAAGGCTTCCTAAATCTAATGCACTTCACACCTCCTAAAAGCAGGAAGTTGCAATTCGGGATATCTTCTTTTGTATCTACAACAGTAAATAAGATATTTAAAGTCTACTCATTATGAACAGCAATAAATGCATTAAGTTTAATAAAAACAGTTATCCTCCTCCACTGTGCGATTACATTTCCAGACTGGATCAATGCAGCAGCAACTCCTGATGGACAGTGGGTGGCTCCTTTCAAAGCACTCAAGTTGGCCAAAACAAAACTCAGTAGCTCATCAGACAAATTCAATTCCTGGATTCACTGTGCCTTGTTAATTCAACAGTTTTTAAATTACTGCATATCTCCAGGTTTTTTTTTGTTTTGGGATTTGGGTCTTTTGTTGTTGCGGTTTTTTTATTTTATCTCCGTGTCAGTACATGACCTGGTAAATTTTTTGCTGCTTAAAAATAACCTGTGTTCCATAACTAAATTAAAAAACTTTGAGTTCTGAAAGTCTGACTACATCAGCCTGAACAAAAAGCATCACACAACAGGCAGTGCTCTCTACCAGAACTTCCTCAAGAAGTGTCAAGTTCTTGAATCACAGGAAGTTTTTCTGCCAGTTTGTTTATTCTGTAAAAAACTCTAAACTAGGATTTTTTTTAGAAGTATCTTCTGGAAAAGAATGTATTTAATGACAGTGAAATTTCCCAAATCTCAGTGTATGCTATGAGTTATGCTAAGGAACAATAGCAAAGCTAAGAAAAGTCAGAAAACACAGAGCAAACAGGCACATCTCACAAGACTACAAGCCAGTCTGAGATTTCTGGGTTCAACGTTTTTTAATCTCCCATCCAAAATACAAACACACTTCCAGGAACAAGTGATGCATTGTATCAGTCATCTCACTGCCAATATTTTCCATTTCAGTTGAAATATGGAACTGGGTATTTTCATCACATTAGTTATGAGGACAAAGCTGGATATGAAGGTTATGGAGCAGCAACAGGTGGCAAGTTCTGTCAGTATATTTTCAATTAAGGCTGAATCAAATTACACAACCCAGCAGTCCAGGTTTAGTACTGGATCACAAGCATCCTAGATAAGGTGTGTGTTACAAAAAGGCATGTTCTTGGTATCTTCTCCAGTCATTCCATCAGTTTAAGTTTTGCCTTTCTGTCTGTAAGCTCTGTGGAGCATGGACTTCCCTCTACTTCACACAGGGCCACGTCAATTTGGACTTTAGGCACTGGTATAATACAAATTAAATCTCCTTTCACAGTATGCTATAACTTCAATACTGCTGAGTTATTTCTCAAAAGAATATATGGTTATTTTGTTTTTAAATAAAAACATGATGAAAATACTAATTCTTTTTGAGACCTGTCACCCTATGTATCTTCAGATACCACACAAGACTTGAGCATGAATTTAGCAGAAGACAATTGCTAAAACACTATTACACAAACACATCTGTAAACAGAATGTCTCCAGTTAACAGTCCAGTGCTCCACTTGTCCAGAAGCCCCTGAAATCAGTCACCTTACATACACCACCTTAGGTTTATTTTATGAAAGATATTAAATGTTTAAGCTTTAAACCTGTCACATTGACACGGAAGTTAAAGAATTATCATTTGTCTGAACAACAAATGCGTCAATACTTCACTTCTGGGCTACACAACAGGAAGTTCTGCCAAGGCAAGACAGTGAAGAACATGGGTTTGGAACTGAAAAGGTTTCCTTTCAGAGCACCTTGGATGCATTGCCTGCTGCTGCCTTCCTGGGGAAGAGGACAGAAATCCACCACAATCTGGAAATCTCCTGTTCACATCAGATTGCTAGCACAGATGGCATTAAGTAAGATCATATAAAGCAAGATAAGGGATAGATCAAGTGCTTTCTATTTGGACATGTGTAACACAAATGCTTTTGAGTACATTTATAAAAACCTGTTAAAAGCATAGCACAGATGATAGCCTTTGGCTTGCCACACCATAGACTGAGCATGAGGAGCTGTTGGTAAGACAAAGACAGGAAAAGTTTTTGGCACCCACAGAAATAAATAAAAATCCAGACATTTTTTAATGCTTCTTCCTTGTTCCTTACAGCTGGACCTCATGTGACAAAAGGCAATATTTAGCACCACACCACAGCTCTTTTTCCTCACTTGCTCCCAGACCTCTGCTACTCCTTTCCCTACCTGGCACTAGGAAAATTGCCCCTACCTTCCTGCCTTCTGTCCCTCCACCTCCTCCCAGGACATTCCCTCCTGCTGCCTCTTCAGGTGGCCCCAGTCAGTCCTGATATATATAATATATATAATGTCCTGAAAGAAAGGGCATTTCTTGGACCAACCCCTACTGCCAGCCAGCACAGGTACCCCAAGACAAGAAAATCCCATCAGGGCTTCCCCATGCAATGCTCCAAGATGTACCTCACTCATCAGAGAATGGCGAGCTGGTGCCCCAAACTCCTCTGCACAAACTCAGCGAACTCTGAAGGCCAGTTCATCCCACAGCCTGCACAGGGGCTGTGAACCACCTGCCTCACACATCCCATAGATCCCACAGCCACAGGGGAATTTCATTCACTGCCCACAACCCATGGCACAAACAGTAAATACATACATATTTAAAATTATTTTTTAAAGGAATTAAGCAGGAAGTTGACTGGTCTTCAATTCCTAGTGCTAGGTAAGAAATCTCTAAAATGCTGTGTAAAGTGGAAAAAAAAAGGGGGGAAGATCTGTAAGAGATGGTCATGGAGACATTTTGGAGAAAAACAACAATTTCTTTTTCTTAATATTTTAAAATTGCTTAAAATTAAAGTAGGAAAAATCCATGTATAACAAAAGTATGCCTTTAAAAAAAATTCTGTTAAAATGGCACCTTGTTCAAAGGTATCATAAGGAAAGAACGCATTATTCCCAACTTTCCAAAGTTGTCTGTTTGTCTGTAAGACTGGGATGCAATGAAGAGGACCAGAAACTTGAAGCCAACCCCAGACATTCTCCATGGATGCTGCCAGCCAAAAGCTCTGCCTTCCCACTGGCAGGGAAGAAAGGCAAGGAAAGGCAAGGAGAGGCAGCAGTGAACTGGCTGGGCTGGTTCCCGTGTCCTGCCTTCGAAGCAGACACCACTCTCTCGCTCTCCAGGAAGGAGGGCTGACTCACACAGCCGATCTTGAAAGGAGGACAAGCCTGTGCCGGAGTCATCTCCCTGAGCCTGGGGCACACACAGCTCCAGCACCTCCCTGAGCCTGGGGCACACACAGCTCCACGGCCTCCCTGAGCCTGGGGCACACACAGCTCCACGGCCCCCCTGAGCCTGGGGCACACACAGCTCCAGCACCTCCCTGAGCCTGGGGCACACACAGCTCCACGCCCTCCCTGAGCCTGGGGCACACACCGCTCCAGCCCCTCCCTCAGCCTGGCGCCCACNAGCCTGGGGCACACACAGCTCCAGCACCTCCCTGAGCCTGGGGCACACACAGCTCCAGCACCTCCCTGAGCCTGGGGCACACACAGCTCCAGCACCTCCCTGAGCCTGGGGCACACACAGCTCCAGCACCTCCCTGAGCCTGGGGCACACACAGCTCCAGCACCTCCCTGAGCCTGGGGCACACACAGCTCCAGCACCTCCCTGAGCCTGGGGCACACACAGCTCCAGCACCTCCCTGAGCCTGGGGCACACACAGCTCCAGCACCTCCCTGAGCCTGGGGCACACACAGCTCCAGCACCTCCCTGAGCCTGGGGCACACACAGCTCCAGCACCTCCCTGAGCCTGGGGCACACACAGCTCCAGCACCTCCCTGAGCCTGGGGCACACACAGCTCCAGCACCTCCCTGAGCCTGGGGCACACACAGCTCCAGCACCTCCCTGAGCCTGGGGCACACACAGCTCCAGCACCTCCCTGAGCCTGGGGCACACACAGCTCCAGCACCTCCCTGAGCCTGGGGCACACACAGCTCCAGCACCTCCCTGAGCCTGGGGCACACACAGCTCCAGCACCTCCCTGAGCCTGGGGCACACACAGCTCCAGCACCTCCCTGAGCCTGGGGCACACACAGCTCCAGCACCTCCCTGAGCCTGGGGCACACACAGCTCCAGCACCTCCCTGAGCCTGGGGCACACACAGCTCCAGCACCTCCCTGAGCCTGGGGCACACACAGCTCCAGCACCTCCCTGAGCCTGGGGCACACACAGCTCCAGCACCTCCCTGAGCCTGGGGCACACACAGCTCCAGCACCTCCCTGAGCCTGGGGCACACACAGCTCCAGCACCTCCCTGAGCCTGGGGCACACACAGCTCCACGCGGAGCACCACAGCCTCTGGCCTCCCTTGGCTCCCTGAGCTGCCATGAGACACCACTCACAGACTCTTCTCCTTCAGCCTTCCCTTTCAGAGTCAGGTACTCCACTATCAAAAAAATAAAAGAATTAATCTCCTGTGAAAGTGATGGACTCCTTCCTTCCTCCTGAAATCCAGGCCTCTCTCTCCTGCCTCAAAATAAAGGAGAAAGGTACTAAGGACAGCAAGGGGAAGAAGAGCAAAGGTCTGAACCGTGCTGCCAGCCACAGAGATTTAACTGACAAGACACTGGGATTTTCTTCCATGCAAGCAGAAGGAGAAGGTCACCAGAGGCAGTTTTTGGCTCTTTATCCACCTATTCCCCTCCCTCTGCAAACCTCCCCTAAGCAGAATAAATGAGTATTCTGTTTGGATAAAGGAACATGATAAGTTATCCAATGAACTAGGACATCTCACAGGCCTTAGGAAAAGCAGCTGAGAATCAGCAAAGCTCCCAAGCATGCCCCCAGACTGTTTGGTGCCATCATCCCCTCCAGCTCCATTCCCAGTTCTGCTGCCAGAGCCAGCACAGCCTGCTCCTCGGGAAGGGCCATTTCCACAGGCCCTGGTTCTGGACTTGGCTGTGGTTGTGTGTTTACTGTCCATCTTCACTAGCATTTGAACAGCCTTGGTGTCAGCAACATTGCAATCAAGGAGGAGGCAAGTAGCAAGTGATAGCTACTGACCATTCCCAACAGCCCAGTTTCACATCTGGCTCTCTGCTCACTCGCACATAGAGCTGTGCCAGGCCTTTCTCTTTTTCCCCACCTCATTACTAAAGTTCCAACCAGTTTAATTTTGGACTGACAGTATATGCTGTCATATTTACCATATTTCAGATAAAAAACCCCCACCAAACCAAACCAAAAATGCTGAAAATTCTGGAATTTGGACCCACACCAAGACAGGTTCCTCCGGAGATGTCCACATGCTTGTTGTACAAGGTAGCAAAACACGTTCTTCCTGTAGCAGCTCCTGGCAGCGGTGTCCCCCGCAGCCCTGGCACTGGGAGCTGCTGTTCCCAGCGGGGCAGCCTCCCGCCCACGGCTCCGGACACGCGGCTGGGCTGCCCTCGGAGCAGGGTCCAGCCCAGGCAGCCCGTCAGGAAAGCTCTGCTCAAAAGGGGTGCAGCTGCTCCTCCAGAGCAATTCCATGTAACCTGCCCAGACTCACTGATTTCACTGAAAATGACAGAAAAGTAACTGAGAGTAATACAGACTATGGCCAGTAACAGGCTCACAGCTATGCTTTTCCAGACAAAAATCACGAGTTCTGCATGCTTTTTTAGGGGTCTTTTCTGTACCACATCACAATAAGTATGTCCTGGTATTAAAGCAAACTACTCTTAATTACACTCACAAGAATTTTGTTCAGCTCACTGAACTAGTCACTGCTTTCCTGCACTAAACAAATAATCAAATGTCCCAGGACTTGATTATTTTCAGCATCACAATTAAGAAAAAAAAAATCGCCATAAAAAATTAAGACATTACTCACACAGTCCCATCTTTCGGAACTGCATTAGTTCTTCATCTGTACTAAATGTATTGAAATAATCTCAATAAAGTGAAGCAGAAGTACATGAAGTTCTTATTTATGCTTTCTGTTAATTTAAAATGTGGTTTTTCTCCACAGTCTTTTCTCGGTGCATGCAGATTCCTATACTAAACACCTGACACACATTACTAATTAAGATTACTATTATTTGTACACAGCATATGCTATCACTGAATATGAAAAATACCTCAAAATGCACTATAGATGCTATTTTGCTATTGCAAGAAGCTTCTATAAAAAGGTAAAGTATCCTATCACTTTCCTTGTTTACATTGTGACTGAATTCAACTGTTCACTGGAAAAGGATCCTACAATACTATTGAAAAATGCAAGCTCCAAAAGGAGTTATCTTGTTAACATTCTAAGAAAAAACAGAACAAATTCTCCCCTCTCACAGAAGATGACTCTCACAAAACTTTCTCCAACTGTGTTTTAAAGCAGAACTTCTATTATCAGTACTGCTATTTATGCTGAACATCTAACAAGATGAAAGGTGAAAAGACACAGTTTTTACTGGAAAGGGCCTATCAGCTTTTCTACCTTAATTAAAAATATTAATAGCATCTTATTTCAGCAGCTTTAGAGCGCTTCACAAGCAATTGCAACAGAATGAGAAAGTTACTGCAGTCTACCTTTGCACAGTCAGGTTACATTTATCTGCGTATAACATTGTAACATTTAATAGAAACATTACAGCATGTAAACGCCAACAAAAAGCTTTTGCCCCCAAAACACACTCCCCCCACTTTAAACATGATGGAATTACTGTCTCTTCATAAACTAGACAACTACATTTAGTAGGCTCCCAGATTTTTATCATGGTGAAGAAATTTTGGTGTTGGCCTCAAAAATACAGTTCTTACTTAAGGGGAAAACATTATCATCCTTGACATCTCCTTATCTTTAAGCTCCAATTTATCAAAAAATGACAATGCTGAAAAAACTGAAAAGCCAGTTCATGCAACACTTGTGCTCTCAGTCCAACCACACCTTTTCCTTCAAACAGACGAAGCTGGAAGCAATGACTAATGTAAAATTAACAGGGAGCAGGAGGCTATTAGGGGGAAAAAAAAAAAAAAAGTACAAAGGTCTATGGGGCAAACAGAGGCACTTCAGAAACACTCAGTTCTCTGTTCATGAACTGGCGATGCCTCCTGAGCGTCAGCCGGGAGGAGAAATGGGCAGAGGGGACTTGAGTCATCAACTCTGATTTTTCTGTGCTGAAGCAGCCTGGGTTCAGCATCAGCATTTATTTTACTGCGGCGAGACTTCATTTCCCAGCTCTCCCAGCCCAAGCCATGGGAGCCGCACTCGGTAACCGGCACCTGCAGAGCACTTTCTGTTCTCGCACACACTGCAGCGTGCCCGAGGCACGGCCAGCCGGCGGCACGGCCACGGCCGGCGCGGGCACCTGTCCCCGCGGGCCACGGCTGTCCCCGCGGGCCACGGCTGTCCCCGCCGCGCCCACACCCTGCACGTGCTGCTCCGCTCCCAGCGCCGCGGCTGGGACTGGAGACAGGGGGAGAAAACACCGCGAAAAGTTACTACAGCCCCCAGAGCCGTGCTCCCCATGCCGCGGGCCGAGGATGCTCCGCGGCTCCCCGGTACCCGGCGACGGGAACGCGGCTCGTTCTGCGGTCACACAAAGGGTGCAAAATCCATATTTAAATCCCGTGCAGGGAACACCCCGACGGCAGCGGGGTCAGGCTGCGCCGAGAATACCGGCACGGCAGCGGAAGCCTGGGACTCCCGGGAGCACCGGGACGGCAGCTGGGCCCCGCGGCCACCCCGTGCGGGCACACCGGGCACACAGGGCCCGGCGCTGCCGGCTCACCCCGCCCGCCCCGCCGACCCCGCCATCCCTCGCACC